>OZ026612.1:91180214-91742714 GCA_964020975.1 Hermodice carunculata | reverse complement strand
AAAGATTGCAGATTGGGTTCGACTGCCTCACTGTACATGTGGGCTCACATGCTAATTATGTGATCTAGGTCACCCTTATGCAACATACATGCTGCCCCACATGGCTTTAATTTCAACTCTAATGCAACATTTGTCCGTTTTCTAAATTCAGTAAAAGGTGGTGGTGGTGTATTTTGCCACTTGAGGCAGCACTGTAGCTTACTGACAATCAAACATTCAAACTACAGGGGAGGGTGGGGGCATTTTACCTGTAATTTCTTCAAACACAATTCATTTGGCCGGCTTCTTCTGCTCTGTTTTCCCAACTTTGCTCTTGTACGTTCCGCTTTAATTATTGAAGCTTTCCATCGAACATTTGGTTTTTAACCATTGGTAAGTCATATGCCACCCTGTACATTGGTAAAATATAACCAACGAATAACAAGTGCTGCCTGTTGAGTCAGGTGTGTCGAAAGGGTAGCCTGTGCCGTCTCTCATGAGATGTGGTCCTCAGAAAAGGTGCCTCATTTTGTCATTAACATAATCATATGGTGCTATGTGTGGACCTTTTTTGGCAATATCTCTATCTACTGAAAGAGTTGGTTATGTGATCTTAACAGTTCCATGTATATCAATCGAAAAAAGTGTCACCAAACTATACATAGGTATATTTTTTCCTCCGTGCAACTCATTATCACGTCATTTTCTTCATTGTGATGCATAAGGGAAACCTTGCGATTTATTTTCACAAATTATCCAATAAAAAGGCTTCTCCTGAAAAGTGTCATAGATATTTTTTTTCCGAAGCTAAAAAACTTGAATCCCGTATTTTGTGAAGTGCAAAATGTGACTGGATTTCACCAATAACCCAAAGTCTTTTCTTACCCTCTCCAAAAGTATGAAAATTCGTCATTTATCATCCGAGGGCTCGTGATTAATTACTATTGCCAAGAGTGTACAAAAAGCACACGGGGGGGGGGGGGAGGGGGGAATCAGGAGCTGCATACATTTATTATGGGTCACGGAAAAGTGATGATTTTTAGAACACAGTTGCAGCTCCAATCTTTGAACTAAATTGTCATGGGAACAACAGACAAGCTTAAACCACAGCTACTTTAAGTCACCATTTTCAGAGTATGCTTCTGGGCATTCAGAAGCACACAAAAAGAGTACTTTTTTTTTGCTTATGAAAATGATGTTGATTGGGAGCGGCCCCTAAATTTGTAGCAGGAGGGTCAATTTGCAGAAATTCACCTCAGCCAGTCATAATACAATAGAACAAAGTTGCTTTTTACGATGAAAATAAATGCTAAAATATGATTTATGAAATTGTTAGAACAATTTTTGGGCGTAAACACATGTATATTGCCTTACAATTGACCGTATATATGTTCATTGACAGAGTAACTGTTGGGGATTGAGGGGTTATACAAAAAGAGTACTTTTTGTAAGCTTATGATAATGATATTTGGAACCAACCCCTACACTTCAAAAGAGGAAAAATGGAGCAAATATGCACATCTAAGAGCAGGCCTTCTTGCAAACATGTGTTGGTGTTCTTGAGATAAAAGCTTTTTCAACTGAAAAAAATGGTGCGCCATGATTGACACTCACTTGCACACGCCAGTTTCCGTGTCAGGTTGGCCTTTCCTTTGGTTGTACAGCACAGTTAAGTGAAACAAGTGGTCGTTTTTGAGACCGCATCGGGAAATCACACAAAAAAGACAGGTTGAGTCATTACGTACGTCATGTTTCATTATTTGTGTTCATAACTCATGAAATTCGAAACTTGAATATGAAACATAAACAAAAACTAAACAAAACAAACAAAACAAAACAAACAAATAAACAAACAAACAAACAAACAAACACCCCCCAAAAAACAAACCAAACCAAAACGAAACAAAACAAACAAACAAACAAACAAAAAAAAAAAAAAAAAAAAAAAAAACCAAAAACAAAACAAAACCGGCACAACGTCAGTTAGCTTTACATAAAGTCGGGTTGGATCATGTTACTTGTCATGTCATGTATGTTTACATGTAATTTTTTACCACTTCCAGGTGAAACAAGATACACGAAGTGACACGGAAGTGGAGGGAAGCGATCTTTCGGATGAAGAGCAGGATGGCAAAGAGAAGCAAAAATGAGTTTCAAGTGCAGTTAGTGGTTTGACGTGACAATGTATCAAACGTGTCATCAAAACAGCATCAAGTTCTACAAATCCAAGCATCAAGCATCGGAGGCAGAAAATAAATCATGAACGCACAACTTTTAACAAAAACGTTCCAGATAATATTGCACATGACGATCAAAGTAGTATACCGCTAAGTTCGGCAATCATATGCCGTGAAATATGCACCACTCTATACTATTTTTCGTCGGATTGTTTATAATTGAAAGAAAAATATAGGGACATTCATACATAAAATGATATGATCAGCTGAAGTACTATTCGACGGCGGTGAACCACATTAAAGGGAATTGGAAGCTGTATATAAAATTTTGGACATGGTTTAATGGGTTTTAAACATTTTGCCTGTTTTTGCAATGGATGTGTATATGTGTTTAATTCAAAGATGTGCATCCGAGCATCCAAGGAAAGACATACATATATATAGTGTTGACACGATTTTCGAAGTTTTCATTTAAATACACGAAGCACTTTTTTGTGGGACATATACGAAAGTTAAAAGTAGTGTGCTTCCGATGGGCTGATGGCAATACCCAAGTTCGGAAGCTGAATGCATGTACTGCATGTCGATTGTCACATTGAAATAAAACTTCCCCCCAAATTAGTAACCTTCATAACACAAAGTCAATTTATGACATGAATAAATAAATATATATGTATATGTATAGTTATATGTATGGTATTTTGGTGTAGTTGGTATGTGCATTTCCCGTTTTTGGCTAGGGGATTGGTGCCGAAGGTTGCTGGTTCGAGACCCGTCCGTTCCATTATATATATATATATATATATATATATATATATATATATATATATATATATATATATATTTATATTTCATCGTCATCTTCTTCATTTTATCGACCACCATCAGCCAATTGAAAATTCTGTCGCTCATAAGAAGAGTTCTATTTTGATGAGCGATTACAAAACATCAATGCTCAGCTACTTCGTACCTTCCAACCACTATATGATTCCAACCACTATATGATTCACTCGCAGGTAAAGTGTTTCAAGTCATTTAAAACTGTTCGTATCCAGTCCAAAACATTTGGTCTATATTTTGTCCGTTTCAGTTTGATATTAAATAAAAATGGATCTTATGAACTTGGATGCCTGCCTCATGTGATATAATGTCACTGGACCTGTCCACACTGAAATGATATTGGTCTGACGCGATTACCGTATTGGAAACTGCTAAACTATTTTTGATGATGAAAAATGCATCAATGTGGGGGTGTTTTTTGCCTATACTTGTAGGCAGACAGTGCCATGTTGCAGTTTTTAACTGACTAAATTTTTATCATCCCTTTTCGTTAGCTGTCATAGAGGTACGCCTACAATTTCACAGTAACAGAATGATTTTCTATGATTTAATTTTTGAGAGTAATGAATCCTGCAGGATGTCCTATGATTTCGTTTTCATATATTTAATGGCGATTAATATTCCAGTAAACACAATCTAAAAGGCGACCAGCACTTCTGCAAGCAATTCACTCCCTAGTGTTTTGAAATTACTGCGCAGTCCCTTTCAAAATAATTACGGGTCCCTTCCTGGCCAAACGAAAGAGCGTACACTGTTACTGGGCATGGTGTTACCATGTGTCAAACATATTCACCCAAAGCTGTTGTATAAAAAATCTCCCACCCCCAAAAACCATGTGTTTGGCATTCACCACTATGTCAAATTAAGCACAAGCTGTAGCCAGAGCAGACAGATGATACTTGTGTACCCGTTGATGTATTCTTACACATCTGATGGCCAGTTGGGCCACCACTGTCAATGTCAAAACATGCAATGGACACAAAATGCATCCCAACAAGTGAAACTATTTATCGTTTATTCGTTCGTATACCGGTTCATAAAATGAAGTTGGGTAAACGAATATGTTAGAAGACCTATCTACTATTTGTAACACAGCAAAACCGTTCAGGGAAAACGATTGAAGACAATTTCCGATTTCCTCTTTCTGACTTAGCAAATTGTTAAAGGAAAACGACTACTGTTCTGTTTCCCATCGGTAACTTAACAAAAACGGCAAATGAAAAATGCACTCATTTCTATAACCTATTTTTATGTTTGCAAAGTGGTGCAACAGTGTTTAAGTTTATTACCAATTTTGTAATCCGATCAACGCCTCTTTGATGAATATTTGCAGGTTTTGGCCACAATCTCTGTCTCATTTCAATGTTTCTGTTTTTGTCTTTCAAAGCTTGATACTTGCAGGCGTAAAATACATGTATAAAATATATTTTCCTCACTGAAGAGTATTCCATATCTGCTACCTCAATATATTAACACTAAACATTGCATTGCTAAAGAAAAAAAGCAATTTGGAAAGAAACATCGTGAAAAATGAATGAATATATCTCTTGCCACTTTAAATATAAATGACCATTTATTGTGATGGTGCTAAATTCAAAATTGTAGATTTCTTTCTGTTTAAGCTTACATATAAACATATAAAAGCACTGGAAGTTAACATATATATATATATATATATATATATATATATATATATATATATATTGTATTCACTGCTTTATACAGAGGATCACTTGTTTGCAAAGTGTACAACTATTAATCTTGCTAACTCAAAATATATATATATATATATATTTTATATATATATATATATAGAGAGAGAGAGAGAGAGAGAGAGAGAGAGAGAGAGCATGCACAAGTTTGTTGTGCATACATACTCATTTTTTCACATATATATATATGTATATATATATATATATATATATATATATATATATATATATATATATATATATATATATATTTATCTGTGTGTGTGTGTGTGTGTGTGTGTGTGTGTGCGTTCAGGGCATATGTGACCATATACAGCTGCCATTATTTTCAGGATAGAGATATTATAAAAGGGGCGCATCAAGGAACCTAGTTCTGTCAGTGAAAGGGCCTCAGTGTGGATGTAAGTTGTCAGACACCCAGTTCTCTGCAGGAGTCCTTGTTTCATGCATATTGATGTCCAGGGGAAGGACTATGTGCCATCCAATCAGCAAGTCAGGTGCTGCTGCTTTGGGCATGGCCGCAAATTACCTCATGCACAGGACTCATGTTCATTTTCCTACCATTAGCTGGGGTGTTCACTCAGCAGAGGGCATACCCCTCGGGCACACATACACCTTTCCTTCAGCTGTTCTGTCTTTCAACATTGATTTGGTTAGTATGATTTGATGATTATGTTCATTTGAATAGGAATTTTGCAGTTCGCATGGACATTCTGGACATGGAGTTTTACATGTTTCAGGGAATCTATTATGTGGCTATCAGCTGTTTACCTATCATAGATCCATGCAAACATTATCCCAGTTTAAAGGCCTTTTAGCATTATGTGATATTACATATATGTCAGCATTACAAAGTGGCCCTTGAATACTATGAATGACACAGGGATGATGGAAATAATAAAGTGTTGATACTGGATGTGGACGGGAATTCTTCATAGTGGCCACATAATGAGGAACAACTTAAATCATACATACATAATTGATTGAAATTGTGTGATTAGTTATCAGCTCTGTGGTTTAATGTGAATTATATACGCTATGGATGTTGTTCAAATATAATTGATTGGTCCTATATTGTGAAACTGGTAACGGATTTCAAGCAAAAAAATTTATAATGTATTGGGGCCACTGTGTTATGATTTTGTTTTGTTTTTTTCTTTTTCTTGGTTCATTTATTATAAATAAACCTCAGCTCACATTATTTTCAGTTTGGTTTTGGTTGTGTTTGTATTGGATTTTTGCTAGGTTACATGTGATTGGTGCCGAAGGTCGCTGGATCCAGACCCGTCCGTTTCGTGGTCACAAAACATAAATATTTTAGGTGCTCCTTTGAAACTGGTGGACTTACATGTGTACAGTTCCTTATCTGGGACAACTCCGAACACAGAACTTCATTTGTACTGGAATAAATACAATGAACTGGGCCGTGTCGAATATGGTATTCATGCATACCGGCCTCCATTGAAACGTTCTTTTTAGGAATGGGGATTTGGTACAGTTGGGATGTGCACTTCCCATTTTCGGCTAGGGGACTGGTGCCGAAGGTCGCCGGTTTGAGACCTGTCCGTTCCGTTCCGTGGTCACTATATATATATATATATATATATATATATATATATATATATATATATATATATATATATATATATATATATATGAAATGTGTAAGCTGGAGGCCGAATTTACAGACTTACTGTAGTACAGTGTAGATTCAAGTGGGAGATATTAGTCTATCCAAGCACAATGACAGCTGAAAAATTCTGACTGAGAGCAACAAAAATTAAGATGTTATTAAGAGAATTAAGGCAAGATATTGAGATATTTAATATCGTTAGAGATTGCAGCTCTGTACTTGTCGACATCAGTAAAAGATCAGCATCCCATGGCAACCACAACCAATTGAATTTAAGCCAGAGTTCAGTACAAAAACACCAATGTTTGAAAGAGTTACATCAGTAGCCATATGTTCAAAATGGGAAAAGATCTGATGATTTCACTCCAAGTTCCCGAATCCAATGCTCTGTATCCCCATTTGACTTGAACTTACTATATGCATTAATCTGTTGAAAGCAGAAAAAATCCCAAACATATTGTGTTGCGAAGTACTGTCAAAACGTCAACAAACAATGTAGCATGGATACAGCTATTGAATATCCTTATTCATTGTTTTATATTCCCAACTTGAAGAAACAGATGCGGCATTATGTCTTAATGAGTTGGCTGCTACACCAAAGTAAAGTGTGCAATTACCACAAAATTCTAATCCACATGTACCTGTAATGCCTGTATCTGATAACATTGATAGGAGAAACTCTCTGGTAACATCTTATAGGATGAATGGTATTATTGTTCTGTGCAGTGTCCATGGTCCTTTTGTAACCACAAAGTGTTACTGCCAAAAATTTACAAAAGTAAAGAGCCAGCAGAAACATAGTTATCCTCCAATTTCAAGAAAGTATGATCGTCCTCTGATTAGATGTGTTCATTTATCATGCTCTTAATGCAAAGACAGCAAAAATAATTTGGAAGCATCAAAATACACTCCAAAATATCATATCTAGACACAGAACGTTTTGTGCTATCTGCACGTTTGGGGGCGTTATTGGCGAGCGAGTCCAAGATGCTGGATTGGGGGACCTTAAAAGAGGATCAGGAGTGATTGCCCAGGGACTTGTGGCCGGCGTTCTCAAACGTCATCAATACAAACGAGCAGTTCATCTGCACAAGTTTCATTGCAAAGCTTTGACATACCTCACATGGAAGGCGTTGATCCTTGAGGAGAGGCTAATTATGCTGCATAAAGTCAACACCTTGGTATCTTATGAACCCAAATTCCAGATCTGTGTGACAATCTTGGGTAAGAGGCACTTTACACAATGTCAGATGGCTCAGTTTATATGCACCAGTATCTTACCACTTGAGGAATGGCAATGGTAAAATAAACAATTTTCTGATGTCATATGTGGACATGGTTGAGTTTTGGATCAGCTTGTTGAGAGCTTCAATGGAATGAACAGCAAGTTTCATTTTTGTTTTATAGGATGCTTTGGGTCTCTCATATGTTGCGTGCGACAACCTCAATTATGCATTCTACCTGCCAGTTTTCGTCAGGAAGATGGAGCAGTTTCCAAATGATCATCCTGAAACACATCAGTACTTAGGTGCAGGTTGATTAACCTTAATCAACTCTCCAATTTGGTAAAAAACAACCCAGTTGCCAAAGTCCCAATGGTTGAAGCTATTGAGGAGATGGCAAATATAGATGGATGGATGGTTAGATAGATGGATGGAGGATGGATAGGTGGGTGGATGGATGGATGGATAGATAGATAGATAGATAGATAGATAGATAGATAGATAGATAGATAGATAGATAGATAGATAGATAGATAGATAGATAGATAGATAGATAGATAGATAGATAGATTGATAGATAGATAGATAGACAGACTTTATTAAGTCAGGCCTACAAAATTAGCTAGATGCTATTTTACATTTTTGACCTAAAATGAAATGTTTACAATGTTTTATAAACATATAAATAATGTGCAGAAATACAAGTAAAATAAAGGCAATATCTTTTAAAATGCAGGAAAGGACAGAGATATAATTAAGATAAGGACTTTTTTCGTCCAGTAACGCCTCTTAAAAGTTTTAAAGGATGTTGCCATGTGCACTGAATCGAGGAGTCTTGTCAATAATAGTGGGCAGGAGTAAGGAAAGATTTTATGATACATAGCAATTTTGCATTTGGGGATGTATAATGGGGATCGATAGGCTCATCGAGTAGTGCGTGCAGAGCCATCACCGACAAAAAGAAATTTATCTCACAAATATAACGAAGCTATACCTTCTAAGGCTTTGTAAACTCAAATACATTTGTAAAATCTTACTTTTTCCTCGAGGGTATTTCACTGCAGCTGTTTAGATAAGCTCGGTAAGGTCCAGATAGTCAGGATGCACGTGTTTGAAACATGAATACTTTGTTGAAGAGTCCAGTGTTGCAATTTGCCCAAGTGATGTCACAATATTCAAGATGTAGTATAAATAATGATTTAGAATAGTCCTGTGGTAAAAATGTCTGTCTGAAGATATTTCATAAAACAAGTATTTGTGAAATTTTGTTAGAAAGTTTGTCTTGAAATTACTCTGGTTGTATTTTGCGAGACATTGATGCGTACCAAAGAAAATAAATTTGCATTTACAGATATTCAGAACAAGCCTCATCCGATGAAGCCAGTCAACAACGTATGAAATATTTCCATTGGGTTTTTAAGCTGGAACAGACGTCTGGTTGAACTAAATTTCATCCTAAATCCATGTGCTGTCATTAGGCAATAGTTACGACAGAGCCAATGGGTATATTTCGTTGCCTCTCAAAAATAAGGCTGCTGTCACCAACTCGGATCTCCACAATGAGGATCTTATCTTCAGCTGCTAAGAATAAAGCGGGATGAGCTCGATGATACAAAAGCTCCATGATATGCTGGGGAGAACAACCATATCAATAGTTGTGGCAGCAATCATTTCACTATTGCGAACCATTCAACTTCAAAGATAGCCCGAACTACTATTGAGTGGAACTTTTTCAAGCCAGAGATATAGGTCAGAATGCTTAGAATGTTTTCAATGAGTTCGGACTTCAGGCTCTATCCGAAATACCTAAAAAAATACGCACATGTTTAGAAATAAGGACCCAACAATGAAAGCAAATACATCCGAAAATCATAACCCATATTCAAAACTTTCAACTCAACTATGACAGCGAAGGGATTCAAGAGTTACCAAATCATCAACATTCAATTTCCAAAGCCGATGTGAGTAAATAAATTTCGCTCCTGACTAAGGGCCCAGAGTCACCCATTAAAGGGAATTGGTGGTTTTTATACTGGTCTTCTCAACCTTTCAAATATTCTTCATTAACTAGTGAATTTAGTTTTTTTTTCAAAAGATATAAGCCTAACCAATTAAAACCCAATTTTATCACTTGAATATTGCCTTTGGTCGGAATCGACTTGGATTTGTTGCATTAGGACTATGGTTTGGCTTTGGTAATGACACTGTCTAATTTGTACCAAGGATAAAAAGAGACAAGACACGCCTCTCACGTTTTGGTTCTCCTGACTTGTCAGTCAGCTTAGTTTACAGCAGAAGAGGAAAAGTGACACGGAGCAAAAAGCAACGAGACAATTAGATGTCAATTTAATAGTCCAAAATCAGTCATAGTCGAAAACCATCCAAATCTTGACCGGTCTATCAATATGAAAATCACCCAATGTAACAGCTGGACTTGAACAGCCATCAAGCGATACATTAATCATGGAACATCTAAAGGCGATAATATGTCATATTGACAATGTAGAAATCATGACTATCATGCAAAATAGACGTGGACAACAGTTTCCAACAATGTTAGAGAAGCTGCACTGAAAAACCATAAAAAGAAGAACTGGTCACAATCAAAACCCTTCAGTCATCAAACAAGCCAGGTCAAAATCCAGAAGTTCAAGGTAGACAAAATAACACCTTTGCGATATTTTTGTATATCAGTCAATGAATAAGAAATGCAGTATGCAAGAAAAACATCACTCTCCTCACTTGAGACAGGTACAAACAAAAGTTGGTTGCAGTTTAAATTGAATTGGTGCTGGCAACTCTGAACTTTAAGAAAAACCTTTCCTCATAACCGCATTGTATAAAATGTCAGTTACAATTGTGTGGTTCACACATGTACTACTCCGTTTATATAACATCTCAAATCCGCGGGATATCTATATAAATTTCATTCTTACCCAGAAACTTCAGAAACAATCATTTTACTTTCGTTTTTCAATGTCCCTGTTTCACATTTCTTTTCAAATAGCAGTAAATGACACCAGTCAAAGTTGTCAAAATCAGTGCATACTCTTGAAAACTGGTCCTCTCAACCTTTAAAATAGATTCTACATTCACGACAGGCTTCAGTTGTTTTCCAAAACAAGTAGGCTTAACCACTTAAAACCAAAAGTTTATCACTTACACCAAGAATAAAACAAGACATGACACGCCTGTTACTTTTTGGTTCTCCTGACTTGTCCGTTGAGTTCACAGCAAAAGAAGAAAGTAGGATACATCAAAGCCCGCAGTCAATGACATATTTATCAAACAGTTAAAAAAACCTAGTTACAAATTTCAACCCAAGGTTGAGAACCAAGTTACATACAGCAATATATATATATATATATATATATATATATATATATATATATATATATATATATATATATATATATATATATATATATATATATATATATATATATATATTCAAGAGTTACCAACACATCACCATTCATCTTCCAATACCAATGTGATGTAATACATCCAACTCCCGGCCTGAAACAGGCAATCAAAACATAAAAGGCAACTGGTGGTTTTACCATGGTCCTCCCAACCTTTGAAATAGGAATCAAATTCCACATGACCAAATATTCATATCAAGGGCGTGTTACACTTTATGACCCTCGTGCATAAATGTTTAATTATAGTTCCATTAATACCCTGAAAGTATATATTTTCTGAAAGAAAACATAACATCAAGTTTTATTCTTACACTAAATATAAAATTTTAGAATAGCTATTGATGTGATTAAATTTCCATAGGAATTCTTATATTTTGCATATTGATTTAAACGTATTTTATTTTTACAAAGTACACAATATAATACATATGAAAATTATATGCAATTGGGAAAGAGGGCGTGGCCCTATATAAATCCCTCTCACAGAAGACGACGATCACAGGACACTACAGGACGTACAAGACGCACGGGAACAGAGAGAAGAGGACAGGCACGGACAGGACATACAGTGGGGCATAAGGTTGTATTGTACTGGTAGTATTAGGATGTCATTTTATCTGCAATTTGGACCGGGGATAAATTGATTGTACCGTATAGCAAAAACAAAAGGAAAATAGAAAAATGTATTAGCCAACACCAGAGGGGTTGAAACGTTGAGTGGCGGAGATGAAGTGATGAACGGATGAAAATATTTCAATGTTTTCAATAAAAGAACAGTTAGGGGACCCATAAAGAACTGTTTGTAATGTAAAGGGAGCATACTGTGATATAGCAGTATGTAGGTTTGACCGAGGAATTGTGTATTTAGAACAATGAAAAAAATAATGCCACGTATCTTCGTTAGGTGAGCCACATGAACATTTCGCAGTGTTCTTAACACCAATCTTGAAGAGATGTGAATTTAACGGACTGGCATCCAAACGGAGGCGTGTATGCTGAACAGCTAGGAATCTATTACCAAAGTTATACAATTCATCAAACTTTATAGGTCGGATCACCGGTTGAGTTATACTTGATTTAAACTTTTGAATAGAGTCAGAATTCCGTATTTCTACAGGTAGTTGATTCCATAACCGAACAGTTGAAGGAAAGAAGGATTTGTCAAAAAGGTCGGTCCGAGCTCGGAAATGAGGAAGATCAAATTGCTGGCGTGTGGTATAATTACCTGTATCAGGAGAAGCGGTAGAAAGGATAGAGCATAGTGCGTCCGGTACAAGGTTATGGACCAATTTGTACATAAGAATCAATTTTGAAATTTCCCTGCGTTTGGATAAAGTTAATCATCCAGTTTCTTCATATATTTTAGCGGTGCTGGTCCCATGCATTGCTCCAGTGACAATACGAGCAGCATTTAATTGTATGCATTCTAGTTTTTCTTCATCTTGGACCGTACAGCCACTCCATACTTGACTACCATATTCCAGAATAGGCCTTATGAAAGAAATATAAATGGCTTCCAGTGTTTTCCTATCTAGAGTGAATTTCAAACTCTTCATGATATTGATTAATTTGGAGGATTTGTTTGATATATCAGTAATATGGTCAGACCATCTTAAATCAGAACGTATTGTCACCCCAAGATGTTTATGATGAGCCACATCTTGCAAAATATGACCCTGGAAAAGAATTGGGGGGTGAGATGGTGGATTACTTTTTCTGGAAATAAGCATAGAATCAGTTTTCAAGGCATTGAATGTGACTAGCCAATCTTTGGACCACTGGTCAATTTTAGATAGGTCCATATTCATAGTTTGAGCCACAGTGACAGGATTATCAATAGTTAGATAGAGTGAGGTATCATCAGCAAACATTTTAATGTTAGATCGAACAATGTCCACAATGTCATTGATGTAAATAAGAAACATCAAAGGTCCTAAAACTGAGCCTTGCGGAGCGCCTGCACAGACTTTACCCCAACTAGACGACTGGCCTTGGATGACTACCCGTTGGTGACGGTTATGCAAATAGTCTGAAAACCATTCAAAAAGAGCTCCCATAATACCAGCTTTCCTTAGCTTATGGAGCAGACCAGCATGCCAAACTTTATCGAATGCCTTACTGATGTCCAGAAAGATAACACGAACCTCTTTTTGCTGATCCACAGCTAGACATAATTCGTGGTACAGTAGTAGTAACTGATTAATGGTGCAATCTCCCGGCATAAAGCCAGATTGATGGGCAGATATAACAATATTGTCTGGAAAGAAATTGAAAACATACTTAAAAACTATTTTCTCAAATACTTTTCCGGTACAACTAAGTAATGACACTGGCCTATAATTGTTGCATAAATTATCAGGGCCTTTTTTATAAAGAGGAGAGACGTTTGCTTGTTTCCAAGCTGTAGGGAATTTCTTTGTCAACAGCGAAAGATTAAACAATTTTGTGAGTGATGGAGAAATAGCAGGTGCCGCTTCCTTAAGAAGTTTTGCACTTATTCCATCGGGACCAGAAGCTTTGCTCGTGTCAAGACTTAAGAGTGTTTCAAGAACTTCTGTTTCCGTTATGGTTATGGACTCAAGGGTAGACTCTGGATGATCAGTGATTTCAGGTAAAGATGCAGAGGAGAAATCAACTTTAGATTGTTCAAGAAAGAAAGCATTAAATATTTCGGCTTTTGACAAACTGTCTGGAATATTTTTACTATTGTGAAGAAGAGAAGGTATGGATTGTGACTGGTTTCTATTCATGAATTGTTTCACTGTGCGCCACCAACATTTACTCGATCGACTGGAACTATTTAAATCTGCGCGCAATTTATTATTATAATTTTCCTCAGCAAGTTTCAGTTGGTCTTGATAATGATTACGTAATTGGCAAAAGGCATTCCATAAAGCAGGTTCGAAATTTTGACTCTTTGCCTTGTCATACTGTCTTTTGACACGACGCTTGAGTGCCCGGAGACGGGAATTGTACCATGGTAAGTCGGATGGTCTAACTTCAATATCTTTATTGGGAATACAACGTGTAGCAGCTTCCATGAATAATTTAGAGCAGGCATCACAACATACATCGATATCATTAAACACGAAACAAGAAGTCCAGTCGACCTCTGTAAGATAGGTATTAAAATGATTAAAGTCTGCTATGCTATAGTTCCATATACGACGTTTGAAACATGGATCTTTCTTTTTACGGAATAATAGATTAGCTGCCACAACGCAATGGTCACAATTTGATATCGAAGGAAGCACGCGAATTTCACGTAGATAATTAGTAATATTTGAAATTATCTGATCCAAACAGGATGCTGAGCGTTCGGTTATACGGGTAGGTCCATGTACATGCAGAGTCAAGAAATTTGTTCGGGAAAATTGATCAAGTTTTAACCCAGACTGTGTCAGAAAATCAGCGTTTAAATCGCCAGTCAATATAATATTTTTGATACCTGTACTATTCGCTAAATCAAGACTTTCCTGAAGTTTATTCCAAAAGGAAACCATAGAATTTGGTGGTCTGTAAACTACAGCCAAGTAAGAATTTGTTAGTATGAAGTCTAATCTCGCTCCACAGGAGTTCTATATCAGGTAGCTCCTGATCATTTCGTCGAGATACATGTAGAGGTTTGCAAACATAGAGAGCAACGCCGCCACCAACAGCATTCGGGCGGTCTCGTCGAATAATCTCATGGTAGCCAGGTAAAGTAAGATTGTCAGCAGGAGAATTGGGAGTAAGGAAAGTTTCTGAAAGGGTGATTATGTCAAATTCTGGTGCAAGATCTGTACGAATGCACCTCAACTTGTCTACAGACAAACTACGAATATTGGAATGACAGAAAGAAATGTCACATAAATGCTGTCCAGGGCCAGGGTTCAGGTGAACATCGCCAGCTAGAAGTATTAATAAGGGACTTAAGGCTATAATATTAATAATTCTAAGTTGGCGCCGGTAAAAAATAATGTAAAGAAGATAAAACAGAAGTATTTTCTTCTTCCTACCTGAAGAATTCAAATTCAAGATAATTGCTGCAAAAAATAAGTAAGAAAACACGTGGAAGCTGAGATTCACAATTGGAACAAATCGCGTTTGTAGCACAAGTTCAGTGTCACAAGTTGCAAAAATGTAAGAAAAAAATAAAGGGTCCCACATAGTATGATATAGATATTTGCACAACACCTTGGATGTATAACGAGCTAGTTCCAATATGACATTTAAACTGATAACCCATGTCAGCTCGAAACATAAGAGATATAAAAGCACAATATTTACTATGAGCATTAATCTGCAATATATAAACACGGTGAATACAGTAGAGGAAACATAAATGATGACACATTTTTCAACGTAGAACCAATGAACTAGACAAAACGTATACGTAATTACAGGAATATACACAAACACCGCTCCAGTGCTTAAACATGAACAATACAAGTAACTGCTTGACATGAATTGTTTTGCAGTAGATGCGGCGGTGAACAACATTTTCCTCGTAGCCAGACACACTGGCCGGCGTACCATGTCAAAATGAGAGTAGACAAAGTTTGACATATTTATGTTATCCCATACACAAATTTTAGACATACGTATAGCATATGGATAGGAAATATGCGTATACATTGGACCACAAACATCATATGCAGTTGTAAGCAGTATGTAGTCCTCTAAAACAATCATAAACTTCGAATTGAAGAAGGCGTCCAACTCAAGCACAAGTATTTGTGTCCAAGCGGATTGTGCAAAAGTGTGTATGATTAGCAGATAAACAGCATAACATTTGTATTCCATTGTTTGGTCAAAAACCAAGCAGATCCACCCAAAGTACAAAAGCAGTAAAACCCAGGCTTGTGAAGAGAATACCCCAACACATAAAGATGACACATAAGACACAAAAACAGATCTTAAATTAGAACATAACCTAGAAGCGTATGAACTTCCAAACACGTATGACAAAAGATCAAGGCAATTCAGCATTTCTCAAGGAAATACTGAGCCGTGGCTACCCGAAGGTGTGCGTTGACATAAACTCATTTAACAACGAATAATTATTGTCTGGCTTAACATGAAATAGTCCACATATTGATGGTAACAGAGCACAGAATTGTTAAACTTGGATCATCAACAATTCAGGTCAAAGGATACATCCTCATAATAATCACATGTTAGGAATGAACAAGTTAGGCTGAAGTATGAAACAAGTAAGTACATCAGCGAAAGCAACAAGACAAGAGAAAAAAAAACCCCGTGTGTGACGTAAGCAACATGATAGTCAACATGATTGAAATGTATATATACAAAGCATTGGTAACATACCGTCGCTCGAGGAGGTTCTAGTGTTTCAACATTAAGGGATGATTCTGGACAGATCAAAACAGTTGCTTGCGTAAAATAGTGTTGCAGATGACCAATTATAAGATAATACAAATTTCACCAAACGGTTATCAATGTAAATGTGTAGCATGAAAATATGTAAAATGACTCCAGATAACAATATACTTTTACCTGTGATAACCTCCCAAGATGATGCTACGGAGGGATATAGTTTTCCATGCCAGTACTGCAAGACATGAAAGTAATTTGATGAGTAGATTGATAATGCGTCAATTTGTGATTCAAATTAGTCATTTGCGAAAAAAGGAGAAAGATAACAATTTGGCAAGCTGCCTCAAATATTACCTTTTGAACAGTTTGGCAAGCTGCATTAAATATTACCTTTTGGGTCATATATTATTGTTAAGATCAATGTTGACCTCTGTCACAACAACAAAAATATAAACAAGGCAAGACAATGCTTGTGACATAATAATAAACCACTATCATGTTTGGACGGATGTGGTGTCGCTGCTTTGTATTTTTACTTCGTATATGTTTGTTAGCACGAATATCCAAATATGGCGAAACCAAAAGAAAAAAAAAATTGTTAAGGGTAGAAAGGTAGGGCTTAGTGAGACATGTAATAAGAAGTCACATGTTTAAATCAGTGGCGAGAAAAGTCAGTATGGATTCAGCTGGTAACAAGACTGTTAATGTCGTCAAAGGCGTTCACTTGAAGCTTTTTGCCTTGTTTTGTCTTGGCCCACACTTTACCCCGTATCAGCCAGGTACTGTCTATGGCACTGTGGCTTTTCAGCCGGTTGATTAGCTGTCGGTTGCGGTATGTGGCGTCCTCAAAGATAACAAATCCCGTTCCCTTCAGTTTTTTACGGACTTCGACAAGTGCATCAACATAGTCCCTGCGGTGGAATCTCACAAGAAGGGCCTGTTTACCATTGGTTTTGCCCCCAACGCGATGGGCACAATCAATTTCATTCACTGGGATAACAAGATCCACATTGTGTTGGAAAAAATCAGAGGCAAGTTGTTTGGCATTTTCTTTCAGTGAGTCAGCAGGGGCATCAAGACCATATATACGCACGGCCCACCTTCTACCGTGTTGCTCCAGGTTGTTATTATCTGCACGTGCCGCTTTTAATTTTGCATATTTAAAATATCAATTATACCAGAGGCTTAATGTCAAGCACTACTTCCTGGTTGTCATTTCCATAGTTCGCAGTCCAAACTCGATAGACTCTATAAGCTAACCTGTCCCTGTCTAACCTATATATATGAGTACTATTGCACATATTGCTCACGTTCTTCTGTAAGATTTTGACCTAGGCTGCATTAGCCCAAATATATTAAAGGGTCTTTAGTGGGTAACTACTCAGAACATATTTCGGAGCCTATACTCGGACATGTCCATATGAGTTGCGGCTGCTTGTATAAGCTAAATGGTCAGGAAAGACAACCCACATAATAATGAATAAATGTGAAAGTGGCAAATGATGAATTAGCTAAATGCACGAAATTACGTACATAAATGCAGAGTTTTAATATGATAAAAAATATCTATCAAACCAAACATAAATAATAAATTTGTATAGAATAGGTTGAGATAAGAATAATCTGACTTAGCCTCTGGACAAGTGTGTACCTTTTTCTAGCTGGATAGCTCACCTTAGTCCATTCACCTGTAGGCGTATAAGTGAACGAGGAACAAACTGGGGCTATATTTTCAGTCCCCGTGATTATAAAACAAACAGTTTCAGCCACACACCTGTATAAAACAAGGGGATTCCTAACAAGTACTGTAGCAATGGACATCTTGTACCAGAAGTATAATATAAACCCGATGATGACACTTATGCCTCATGATGAAAGTCTCCAAAAAATCAAGTTCTATTTTGTTGTCAACTATGAATTAATGTTTCAACATAATGAATCGAGTTTCGGACAATTGAGTAAATACTGTCAATTTCTGGCCAATTGCTCAGGACAGCCTATGATTCCCGGCCCTGGTGTGGGACAACCGAATTGAGCATTGTTTTTTATTTTTAACATTGAGTAAATGTGCACTTACGTGCTAGTCTAAAATTTAGATTTTTTTTCAATTTAAATATCAAAATCAGATTTAATTTATAGTGTCAAATGAGGGAACACATAGGGCTCTCTAAAACCGAATTTTCAATTTTAGAACAGGGCTTAGTTATAATTTTATGGCTTTTTATATTGATAAATGTAAAGTAATTTTGATTCAAATATTCTATCAATTTTGAACTAAACCCCTTATTCAAAATTTAAAATACCGTTCAGACGTGTATTGTTTCATTTCCCATGAGAAAATAGTGTTTCCCATATTTTTGTGTTTATGGAATTTTTGGTTTTTCTTCAAAAACATAAAAAATTAAAGTTTTGTTGATTAGGCATTATTAAATTCAATTTCTTAATGCTTACAGACATATCATTATCTTGATAGCTTAATATAAGTGTTAAGTTGATAAAATGTATAGTTTATATGATATAAACTATAAATCTAGTGTACAAAAGATTACATTTAGAGAAAAGGCATCCTTTCTGTTTAAAGTGCTCTCAAAGTGTACCATGCCTTGAATGTCAGATGCTTGCATAGTTAAAAATATGATAAATCCACCTTGAATAATTCTAGAAGTTCTAATTGCAAAGGCTAAACTGCAAGATTAGTTTCCTTGCTTCAAGTTTGAAATCTTAACGCCATATTCAAAATAAGTTGAGACCCCTCAAAAGAACGCATGTATGCTTAATTCATGACATGCATTCAAAGTACAAATGCTGGGATTCAATTTTGAGGGCCTTGATTGACTCATGTACACTTGGCCAGCCAGAGAGGTGCATGCAAAAAGTTTCATACTGTACACGATGCATTGATATACAGCATAACTCCACTGTATGTACTTGTACATATCCATGTCTAATCTTATAAACATTTTGTAATGTACGTGCCCGGTTGCCTTATCATCTTTTGGAAACTTTGTTTATAGTGCTCTAAGCTCGAAATAGTTTTAAGTTATGGGCACGATGGTTTCAAGCACTGAACCACGAACTAAATCCAACAATCTGCCTGACTTGACATTACAGTCAATGACACTTATTATCCAAGGCATCAACATCTCACAATGATATATCCCTGGTACAAATATGTAATCTCAGTATAAAAGATACTGCAGCAAGAACTATAAACGATTCACAATATCCTTCGTTGAAGTCATATAAAATAGACCAAGTTCATTTACTCTTTGTACAATATTAAACTTACTAAGCACATGCTTGTGTCACATGTGAAAGCTATAAAGCACCTTCTAAAGTGCCTTTTTCGTGCATACTAATAATTCCTAATTTTTTGGCCTTTTGGTCGTTTGAACATGCCCTAAAGATTCACAACTTCACCATAATGTCTACACTTTATACGAGTCTATCGTGTAGAATTATAAAGTTGAACTATTGTACCTAATAAAAAAGACACCCCGCCCCGGTACGATAGTTATAGGTTACCTACTTTTTTTTTTTCATTCATAATGGTTGGGAAGGAATATGACCCACCAGAAACATTGTTCTTAAGGACATTTTGAAGCTAAGAATAGAAAATGTCGTCTATGCAAACTGACCCCCAGTGAAAAATGGCCGCCCGGATTGCAGCTTGTACCTTTCACTGGGAAAAGTAAAACAAGGGTTTCCAGGAGGAGCATGATTCCAGGCCTCTCTACAAAGACTCTAGCAGATTCCAGTATAGAAATAAGCGAAAACTATATAAATGTTGCTTAACAGGAAAAAGGAGGCTTTCAGAATAAAAAAATCCACCAATTGGAAACCCTGCAAGAAACAAAATTCGCACAGCCTATTGGAATTGGGACGATCAGTTAAGCAAACAACGTCGTATTGGAAATATAAATCTGATTAAAGCAAATGTTTTGATTACCAGTTTAAAGAAACTACTATACAAAACGGATATAGGTGATACTGAAGGACTGAGTCAATTTTTAAATTTTAACAAAGATAAAATCTGAAATGAATTAAACCTTTTAACCTATATACATGAAGTGAAGCAGTCATCAAGGGGCTAAAGCGCAAAAAAGCCCCAGGTAGGGGTGCAGCTAAATGAAATGTTTAAATTAGCCCCTGGTGTTCCTACTAGGTACTAAGTTTTTAGTATGATATTATGCAGTGGTAAATTCCCAGATATGTGGAGGAAAAACAATCAGTTTCCCGTCCACAAAAAAGCGATGGTTACAACCCCACAAATTACAGAAGGGTGGCTCCATCCACCCTTTTTGGCAAACCTTTCTGCAGTTTGATGAACTCGATATTATATACATATTTTGAGACAAACAATATTTTTCCTCCACACCACCTGCGTTTAAAACAGAATAGAACAACAAACCTTTAAAACATTGATTAATGAGTATATACATAAGAAACCAGGTGAAAGGTTTTATGTATTTTTTGCAGATTCTAAGAGCGCATTCGACACAGAGTGGAGAAAAGCCTTACTATGTAAGTTACTTTTCAGGGATGGTAGAAACCTACCAAATGTATTAGTATCAAGGTACAATGATGTACTATGTCAGGCACAAATTGATGGAAAATGTCACATTGTGTGACCTGAAACTAACTGAATTGCTTAATTGCTGATGACCTGGTTTGGATGTCTATCTCCCCTGCTGGGTTACAGAAATCCCTGAATAGTCAATTTCAAATCTGATAAATCAACATTTTCACATCTGGCATTTATGAAGTTGTACATAGGTGAAAACGCAATGAAGAATAACTGTTACGTTTTATCATGAAAGCCCAAAATGTGTGGACCTGTGAGTGGGAAAACATGCACAATTAATTTTGTAAATTCCTGTTGGGTCTTCGTAGAAAGGCAACGAATACCGCTGTAAGAGCAGAAGTTTCCTATTCTTATTGACCTGCTGTGTGGAGCAGTAAGGTATGGGTTATATCTTACACCTAGTCACAAAAAATATCATTACAGTATGAACGTCTTTAAGAAAACTATACTTTGTGCAATATGGAAAATGCCTGCTGGTTGAAGCACTTAAAAGGGGTTTCAGTGAAGTTGTTAATACGGGAAACCTGGGCCAATTTATAGAGGACTGTCTCAAAACTCAATTGCTCCCAACTTAGAGGAAAGCTAAAGAAATCGTATTTCCCGGACTGGTACAAACAAATGGCACTGATGTTTATGAGTGGCATAAACTGCGCATATACAGCACTTTTTAAAAACTGGTTTTTGAAATGGAAAACGACATGAAACTTGGAGTTCCTGTTAGGACAAAGCAAAATTCAGTAAATTGAGATTGAGTGCCCGCACAATTCAAAAAGAAGCGCGCTTATAGACCAGTCCTAAAGCTTCTGTGCCCATCAACTGATATTGAGGATGATATTCATTTTGTCACAATGTGCTTGTTTTACCGATTTGGTTTATGATTCATATACTGATCTATCTTGGGCGTGAAGCTATTTTGCTGGTCTAACAAAACAAGAAAAGCTTTATTACAACAATGACAATGCGTTATGACAGTGCTTCGACTTGCCAAAAATATTCTTGTATGTCAATTCCGCCCATGAGAGACGAGCCGCCATTACTGGCACTCAATTAATTGATGGCATGTAGTGATGATCCATGGGTTAGACTCCATAAAACAGTTTAAATTACAAGGGTATTATTTGGTATGGTGTCTGCATCAGCAGGAGCAGTGGAAATGGTTTTGAACAAGTAAGATGTACATTAGTCCCAACGTTATTTTGTTATTATATTATCTGTGATCTGGTATAACGTGGTCTTAAGTATGCTAGATGTTTTTCATCAACTACGCATGTTGTAATATCAGTTTCTGTCAATTAAATTCTTCCATTTACTAAACGACTTGCAATCCTGTTCTTTAATTGGCTGAGACAATTGGCAACCGGATAAACCGAATTCACACCTACAGCTCTACCTAGATTCCTATTTGGTTCGGTTGTTCTGTTAAAAATTTATCCCGTCACAGCAAATAGTACACCACCTTCTAACGGTCTGTGCTGCCTAGTTTTGTAAAAACTTATTTGTATTAAATTGTTACAATTTTGGTCGTTATTACAAATCGGGCCAGTTACTACAAAACGGGGCAGAGCAGGGTCTCTTTTGAATTTCTGTTTCCTTGAAGCAACCTCACAGGTAAGGGGGTGTAAATTGTGGGGCCCTTGTTCTCCGTAGTGCATTCTGACTGGTCTGTATAGGCGAATTTTGTTTCAGAGTGAATAAGGTATTTAAGGTAAGGTCTTTCATAACGTGGCTCTCTACAGATAAGGTAGGAATCGTACCTTCCATACCATGACCATAAACCTCATATTGTTTTTGATGATGGTCCTCCCCAAGGGGTTAGCTATCAATGCATTTAAGTGACCTTCTCCTTATTTCCAAGGTCACAGGAAAACTTAAGAGAATGGGAATCAGTTGGCAGTTTCCAAGAACGAACCCTGTGGAAGAAGGCCAATAATGTCATTGATTTCAGATTGCCTTTACTAGTAGTCGTTAGGCGACTGAATGAACTTTTTTTGACATAAACCAATATTAAGACATGGTACTTTAATGAACGTAGAGCGCCCAATACACGTGGTTATCGAGACTAAAACTGAATCAATGACATTTATTTTGCAAGTTGCTTCAGATGTAACAAAGCAAACAACGACACAGCTCCAGGGAGACTGAAATATACAGGCTGTAACAGTAACATGAGTCAGTTTTAAAGAGGATCGCAGAAACAAAATGTTGTAAACCCCGTTCATTTTTTTATATCTTTAAAATATTTCGCATCTGTTACATATCACCCAAATCAAAATGCTAGTGTTTGGTCAGGATATTACATCAGCCAAAAATGCAACCACGACACCCTCAAAGACAGTGAAATAAGCAGATGGGACAACAAGCAGTTTATATAGGAGTTATGACTTTGGGATCACTTTTACATATGGGCATTGCAAAAATGCAAGAAAATCGATTTGCAATGAAAATTTAATCATACTTTAATGTAGTGTCATTGTCAAAAGAGAGAGAGACAGAGATAGAGAGAGAGAGAGAGAGACTTTAATGTAGTGTCATTGTCAAGAGAGAGAGAGCGAGAGAGAGAGAGAGAGAGAGAGAGAGAGAGAGAGAGAGAGAGAGAGAGAGAGAGAGAGAGAGAAAATCCAACCCCTCAAAAGCCATTACCAATTCACCTGCAAATTGAATAATCTTATAATGCACTTTCATGGGTAACATTTTTTGGCTTTAATTAAATTTAACTCAAGACTTATGAAACAAATGTGATTATGAATCACAATACAAAAAGTACTCCATTTAGTATTTACAATAACCGAAGGTAACAATACTGTATTATGCAAACAACCCATGGTGGGCTTCTGTAACTCTTTCAGTGCAGAGTTTTGGGCTGAGTCAACAACTTTCCGTGGCGCGCTATAGGTGCAGTGTGCCCAAAGCGCGCCGAGGATAGCTCTTGACGTGGATCGTCATATTCTATGGAACTATAGGCTTGCTGGTACTTAAATGAAAGGTGTTTTAATCAGGAATATGAATCTAGCATAAATTTTTATTGACAGCAGTTCGTCTTGTGTAGATCGACTTTAGTCGCAGTTGGCATTGAAAAAGTTAACGTGTATATTTTCGTTGGTTTGATAAATGGCCATTTCGACGTTGTTTCTATTTTAATTTGCCATTATATATCTCTGTGTTATCATCATGCTCGTCCGAAAATTCATGTTCTGTATCACTGCGTCCGTCCTTTGTGATCTGCAAGTAGTGAACAGTGACAAGAGATTAAAATACGAATATAGTCCCAAATCAAGTTTGTTAACTCTTTCCATTCTGATCACAAACAGTGCTCATCCGATGCACTGTTATCATTCAAATTTAAAATTTCTCGCGAATAAAAATTCTTCCGCTTAAGTACCAGCTTGCCTATATTACCAGCAAAAAAATACCCAGATCACAAGCTGTGTTTTGTGCCCTTGTGAAAGCTTTTCGTCCATTCTTCAAATTTGCACTGACAGGATTTTCTGTGGTTCCTCGTCAATAGGAATTAGAGAGTAAGTTTTTGAAGAATATGTATATGCTGTAAATCAACTGCACCATTATTTGGAAAATATTAATATAAGCTTTATAGTCAAAACCAGTGCCCTCATGATTAAGAAAAACGTGAATTGTTCGTTCGGTAGCATACAAAATGTCGTTTAATTTTGACTGAGAACTTTGCAGATCATTTGCTCCGCAGAGTCCCCGCAAAGGGTAACATGTACCAATGAAGCTAAATTTATGGAATGTTGATATTAATTTACTCGATAACATAGCATCTTACCTGTCCCTGCCTTAGGAATCCAAGTAGCATTTTCCCTATAATACATGTCCACGTGATGTCTAAAATCATCACCATGACTAACATTAGCGTACTAATCAAAATGATGTAGGAAAACCCAACGATACTGTGGGACTCGAAGAGCCAGGACCTCAATACCCTGTATCATAGTAATTGTTAGATGTAAACATATAATAAAATCATGAAAATAGACCACGCTCCATTTTGTAGTTAGGTTGTACTGAGTTTATTTCCCTGCATTTGTATCTTAGAGTTGCGGTATCTTTCTCCATGATAAAAAACTTGCCAGGCTAAATGTGGTTTTAAACAGAATGAAGTGTAATTGTGTCATCTGCCTTTAATCATTTTAACTGAACAGATAATGATAGAAAAAGGAAGGAACAGCAGGGAGAGAATTCACACAAAGAGACCGAGGAGCAAGCAGCAACCAGGAGAAAGAAAATCAGGCTAAATAACTTACCAAAATGGAAATATTATGTCCCGCGCTACAAAAAACACCGCCGCAAAAATTAAGAAAGTAATATTTGCAAGGCGATTATAACCGAACATCAGCATCATCTTTCCTGCCTGAAAAATAAAATGCACAACAGAGATCAAAGCATGGCAACAATCAACACCCTTTAAATATATGTGGCACTTTAAAGCTGTGGGCGCATCGCGCAACTCCCTTCAATGAAGCTAAAAGGAAATAATAAATTAACAATGCCATAATCATTATTGTATATAAACCTTAATCAAAGTTGATGGTACAGGAATGAAAAATAGCGATTTTGAGAGAGAGAGAGCTGTCAACACAGCGTGTCACAGCGTAATGATATAAAGCAACATTACTATCGCTAAAATGACAGCAACGGCAAAATGCACATATATAGTCATTATGTGGCTAAACTTTTGTTCAAATGATAGCAGTGCATAAAAATCTACACATATCTGCAAGAAAATGTTTCGGAAAGGTGCTATAAGCGTGGCATCACAGAGTACATAAGATCTTGTCAAGCATCCAGCAATGAATTACAGCACCATTAACACCACCTACTACCACTTCTATTACTACTGCTGCTACTATTTTTACTGCAACAACAACAACAACAAATACTACTACTACTACTACTATTACTACTACCACTACTACTACTATTACTACTAATATAAAAAGTTATTAAAAATCTACCCCTTTAAAACAGGGCACCCATGGAACGGGGTTAAAACCATGTGGGATCGAATATATTTACACCTTTACAGTGTCTTTACCTGACTCGATATCAGACGCTAACGATGATTGACGCTGTTAAAATGAGCTCAAACATTACATACATACATACATACATACAAACATACATACATACATACATACATACATACATACATACATACATACATACATACATACATACAAGCTTTATTTATACTCAGTTTTTACAACGAATTAACATTAGCTTCCCAGCTATTTTGACTGAGTGTGTATAATTAATTAGATAAAAGGGAAAGCAACCCTCTCACGGTTGGATGCTTGACAATATCTTATGTACTCTGTGATGCCACACTTATAGTTCAGCTTGAAGCCGTACGTATGAGCCCAACTCTGGGGTATTTCGCGGTTTTTTGGACATGCTAAAACGTCAATTATACATCTGTCATTGTTCCTGTGCCCCGCACCAAAACTACAGATGAACCACACACTGGGAAAAACTGTAGGAAGCGTAAGTACCTCTGTTTGTGCATGTTTCATATATAATGCAACAAAATTAAATTGGTAATCTGTATCACAGTATTTACACTCTATTTACATATTCAAATGTTTATGTACAAAGAACACATACTATAACTGTTGATACGTCGTTTTCTAAAAATACATGTACGTCCGAAACTTGCTTTCTAACTTGCACTGTTTACATTACGCATGTATGCCTACCACGTAAATAACTAGCTTTGCATTCACTTCCTTAACTGTATCACATTCCATATTGCATGGCAGTAACCGCAGCTTCAACGCTTCAAACTTGCCAAAGTCTACTGGGTTACTTTTGAGACTTAACTAAATTATTGATAAGCTTCTATGAATTGTTTTCATGAGTATTTCACAGCATAACACATTGCAACATTCCAAAACATTCAAGTCATTAATCTACAATTGCAATACAGAATTACGAGAAACATTTGCAAGTGCCATAATTTATGTCAATCAATACATGAAATTATATGATGGTTATGAATGCCTAGTACCAATGAAATCACGTTTGCATATTTAAACGACAGATGCCCACACGAAACATAGGTGTATGAAGTACATTTGTGATAAATAAATATATCCAGCACGCAGACCGTGTGCTGTTTTATGACACCATGCTTCACACAGTCTGCCAAAGCTTGCTTAATATCACTGAATATGTAGTCATATGTACAACTGTAAAAGGTACAAGGTAGGTGCCGACATTCTACTCTGACTGCTGGAAAAGTAATTTATTGCAAATTGTCTTCAGTTTCGATACGTTATTGTTCTGTGGTACTGCACATTGCTAGACTCCTCCGTGGGAAATTAACCAGAATGATGACGAAGAAATGACACTGTTTTTCTTTTTTGTTTTTTTTTTTTTTGTTTTTTTTTTTTGTTTTTGTTTTTGTTTTTTTGTTTGTTTGTTTGTTTGTTTGTTTTTGTTTTGTTTTTGTATTTGTTTTTGGTTTTTTTGTTTTGCTTTTGGTTTTTTTGTTTTGTTTTTTTCTTTTTTTTTTGTTTTGTTTTTTGTTTTGTTTTTTGGCAGGGGGTTGCATTTTTGTTTTGTTTTGTTTTTCTTTTTTGGGGTGGTGGTGGTGGTGGTGGTGATGGTGGTGGTGGTGGTAATGGTAGTTTTGTTTTGTGACGATAGAACAAAGGACTTCCCACCTGTACTATCCAGATGTCAATAAAACTTACCTCTATAAATGGATCCCCGAGATCAAGTAAAAATACAATGAATATTCCACCTCGGGCCAAATTGGTAATCCAGGTAATGGCGAATAGGAACAAAGCGACTATGTGATGAATTGCCATCATGATGAAATCCTAATAAAATGCGCAGCACACAATAAAATAAGTTGTTTATTTTGTCAGTTTCACAGAACATACCCTTGAACAATGAGGTTCATGGACACTTAATTCAAGTATGCAAAGTAAACTACTTTTAGATAATATAGATGATATTATCAAGTGTAGGTATGCAATCGGTGTTAATGTGAAATATGGTTTCAGAATGGTTTTTATTTTTAAATACTAAACATAACAAAACATGTGAACTGTACATGATGTGAGAAGGCGCACCTTTACCAGAAATGTCAGTCTTGTTCTTCAACCAGTTAAGCTGATAATTTCAAAGTTGCCTAATTTCGCAACACACTCTTTGTTCTGTTTAAAAGCAAGCTAACGAAAACAAAATAGAAAAAGAATGTATATATATATATATATATATATATATATATATATATATATATATATATATATATATATATATGTGATGCACCACGCCAATTTTTGCCGGTGACAGAACCCACCTTTCGTTTATGGTCCCCTATAAGAGACATATTAAGTGCAATGTAAAGACCCATTTGTGCGCAGAAATAGTACTGTAGATCGGAAGGCATATTCTACAAATGTAAATATCTGTGAAACACACAAATTACGCCATGTATGTCAGTAAAGCATTAATCTCAAAAGAAGAGCTATCCTGTGGCTGGGATCTTTACTTTGATGCCACTTAAGTCCCAAATTAAACAAAACTACTTTCTTTGAGAACTTGGCTTCCCCTCCTTTGACTCACTCTATAGGGCAGACAAAAATGTTGAAAAGAGGGAAAAAAGGAAAAGGAAGAAAGTCGAGACAAAATAAAATTGCATATTGTCAACACATTTTGAGACCTGGTCATGATGAGGAACTCAATATTCCAATTTCCTTTATTTCATCACTATTCTCTAATTACGAAACACAAACCTATTATATTTTTTGGATCCAATAATCATGAACCAAATATCGCTTCGATTGCGCTGTAGGATATTTATTTGTTGGCTACTTACGTGTCTTGGGTATCCTTCCCACCAAAGTCTTGTGTCCCAAAGCCAAGGTTTCTGTAAGACCAACGTAAGCACTCATGTGCAACAGAATGACAACAGACGTATCCATTCACATCAGCAAAATGGGCATTTTTTGCAGACATGGGAATGTTTCAAAAATAATTTGTACTATATTTTGGCACTATTTTCATGTTCTTTATTTCATACTTCTGTATCTTGATGAATTTCACTCACAAAGTCTTGGGTTTTCTCATGAAAATAGCTTCATCACATTTACAGTACTCGTATTCAATATCTGTCCCATTGCATCGATACTTTGGTGCTACGTCCTCTAAATTCACATACATTAATCGACTGGAATATCCACAAATTAATAGGAAAGAATAAATAAAATGAATGCATGGATGTATAGGTGAAGATTTATAATATGGATATGTACATAGTATTGCTAAAAGATTTCTTTTTTCCATAAACCTGGTTGGGCATTTCCGTTTTTGCTCAATTAGCTTTGGCAATATGACTTCGTGCAAACATTTGTGCCTGAGAACGAAGTCACACACTTTATTGATTAAATAGGAATTTCAGCAATTTCAACATTGGTTTCATCAGATAATAATTAATCACGACTTAAGCAGTTGAAAATCTAAGCAAATAAAAGAAATACGTGTGGTTATTCTAAAATTTGACAACATTTGACATTAACATAATAAACATTACATTACAAAGTGACTCTAGTTTGTAAAGAAAGGCATCAGGGCCTGAATTGAATCCAATGACAAGCCTTTGAAAGAAAATTAATATAGAAACGTTACTTTTCAACGAATAAATGCCGTTCTGACCCCCATATTGCTATCAATATTATTTTTTATAGGTTTTACTCACATTATGACACACTGTAAACCCCCAGATACACATGGCCGTGTACAGGACGAAACGCCAACTGCCGGGAATAATATTTGGAAAGGGAGTAGGTTCTTGGGGTTTATTAAACTATGAAATCACTACATTACGGACACAATGTAAAATATCCATACATAAATATAAAAAAAAGACCATCCACGTTGAAGACCGGTCACAAAGATAGTACAGTAACTCCACATCTAAAACAAAGAATACCGTCGACCACGCTGCTTGCAATAACTACATTCAGTGTGTGGCTACATATTTGCGATGTATATATAAATCGCACATAATACCACAGTGACATCCTTGGGCGTGCTGAAAAATAAATCAGAAGAAATGTCCAAATGTATAAATATCATTTAAAAGTGTGCTGTAGTGGTACGTCATCTGTAAACAATGAGGACAATGCATAAACTCCTCATTGTCCCATGAGTGGTTGGCCATGAATACTTACGTGTGTACTGCTGCGTAGTTACGTACATACTGTTGCAGTTGGTTCGTGTCGTCATTCGCTCGGCAAATGTCCATCATCAGCAGTACGTCCGGCAGTTGTTTAAAAACACGTTTTATTACTACCGGCAAGTTTCTTTGTACAACCAGCACTGCCCAAAGCACTACCAAACGCCACAAAAATCGATTTCTAAGACACGTCAACGAGGACCATATTACATTCGTGGATAAAAACAGTTCTGCATGCTAGTTTATGCATTTGAAATTGTTTTTAACTATTTCATTGGAATCAATTTCGATTGAAATCGCTAAGTGTGCTTGGTTATATCAATGAACAGTGCAAATCAATGTATACTTGTAGTTTCAGCAATGAATGGATAATCTCGCGATTCAAATTTCTTTTAACTATGTTAGTTTAAGTACTTGATGCTAGAATGGCAACGCCTTTTGTCGTTTGGTATGGATATGTTCATTTAAATGTCTTTTATTTATTAATAAATTGTGAATTTCAACCATCGAGAATAAAAGCATATATTACAGAAACATAGATAGGGTGAAATATTAGATCCAGTGGAACGAATAAACTTAACTTGAAGACATGTCAACCGTAAATGTACAGTTACAATTTAGCTTCTTTGAGCTTTAACACCGTTGACTATAATTTGAGGAATATTTCTGATAATTTCTCCTAGCCAGGATCGTGGCTTGATATGGTTTGAATGTGATTTATTGTTTTTAAAAATCGTGTGTGTGAATGCAGTGAATCTTGAAAGTATACTTCCTTTATTGTCATAAAAACATGACAGAGAGGGGAAATTTTCCTTTGAGGCAATGTAAAACTCAATTTAAAAAACTCTGTCATGTTTCTTGGTAAAAGATAAATTGTCTTTCATAACCCACAATTTAGAAGTTCTAGTCCCAATACAAATGGAAGAAGCATTAAAAATACTAAATTTAACAATATGGGCAATGGCTGTGGTGATATATAAATTTTAATGTACATTAAAACTAATTCTTAACTTAATGAAGAAATGTCTCGGCTACCAACTTTTACGTGTTGATCAAATGAAGGCAACAGTGGTCATTAATCACTTGAGGCCACAAGATGTCCAATAATTTATGAATATCACTTCTCAACTAACTATGCACTTATCTTTGATACTAAATGTCAGATTGTCGTCAAATATAAGAGTAGGGTAATCAGTAACAGGGTTTCAGAATGGGCTACGTAGTACAACAATTGACGTACACGATTCTCAAATGTCATATATATATATATATATGTATACATATACATATATATATACATACATATATATAAAGAGAGAGAAAGAGAGAAAGAAGAGATATACAAAACGTGAGTCTATCACGCGTGTACTGATGTTTATACAACACTTTAAAGATAATGAAAAAAATATGTTCAGGGAATATTAATATACTGATGAAAAGTTGTAGAAATAATTGACTGAACAGAAGTCACATTCATCAAATTTACATTACTACGAGGATCCAGCAATCTTCCAAAGGAATAAGTCTTCTCAGGCATGTTAAGTGAACATTTTTTCATTCAGAAGTGTCATGAAAGAACCAAACTAGAATTGCCTTGCTTATATTACTTTTTATTTTCGGTATTGAAGGGTCTTTTCCCTTTCAACTGTAAGTACTCTCTCTGCCAACAACTTAATTACTGTTCAGTATTTGGAACTCTTTATAACGATAAAGAAGTTCTTGTTATGTTAGTCTCAGGACAAGATCTGGCCATTATCCATGGGTGTTAATCTTAGATAAATATTAACAAAGGTTTCTTGAGTGGGAAACTGATGACCTACACTCAGAAGCGACGAAAGAAATTAATTCACGAACGTATCCAATCATGGAGTGAGCTACGTGATTATTTTTGCGAAATCTATCAACGTCTTAAAATCAAGCACAATGTATAAAACCCCGCTAGATCTGGTGTTGTGGCAGAAGGTAAGATGTTGAAGGAAGAAATACAGTGTGTTTGGACTCATTATGACACCCTCAAACTGCGGATTTACAAAGCATGAAGTAACATATTGTGGAACACTGCAGTTTCTCAGATTCACATTGAGCCGTATCGGCTGACATATTATTTAATTAATAAAGCGACTGTGAATATTGTGATGAGGGCAGTGCAGTGCAGAACCCCCATAACTCAATGTATTATGGTTGAACTCTCTCTGCTTGATCATTACTGCTGAATGCCTGACAAATTGTGCACTCAAAAATATCCCAACAATAAAAAGACACCAAAGGCACAAATGTCCGTAAATTTTCAGTGTTAATTTCTTTGCACATGTCGTTACCTTTATAGAATACAAAGAAGTCATTCAAGAACTTGACATTCGCCACCTGTGTTCAAAGCCACAACCTCAGTTTCTATGCACAGGCTTGTCCCGGTCCTTGCTAATCAAATTAGATTCAAACGGTGATCTGCACTGTTTCATATTTTAGCACAATTCTTGTCATGACATTGCACGCTTTTGGTTGTTCTCTTCAGCACCATTTCATGTTTTTGGGTACATATATCCCATTCCTTCACAATTATGTCTGACTGGATGGTAAAAAGAAATATCATGAACCATTGAAACGATCAATATAATAGTGTTTAATAAATACTCAAAATGTCTTCAATATACCTTGTGTTTTTGTGCTGCAAGAAATATGAACAAACTTATTGAAAATATTTTCTTTGTTACTTGCAAACTGATACGATTTGAAATATCATTCAAAGGAAACTTATTCAATAAACCATTTGCGTCAAATCAGACGACGTTTAACCTCACATAACTTCGATAAACACCACCAAGCTCTAAATCATGTAAGGTTCATGTTCGTTTTAACTCACAAACTGTCTCTTTGAGGACTGTTTTTCTTAGCGCTCCACTTAAAGCTACATGTATGTTCGTCTCATTCGTATCAATTCACAGTCTAATCAATTCTTTCCTGGTTAATGTAAGACCGAGTCAACAACTTTTATTGACATGAGTTGGGCGCCAAAGAAAGCCATTCACCTTTGGCATCCTTTGATGATTGATATTATCCACTATTCTCATTCAAGCACTTTTCTATAAGCAACACTATATCTGGATAATCAGACGACAATTTACACGAGGGCGCTTTTTGACAATATAGGCGGGAAAATATAATATTTACCTTGTCTCTTGGAACTTGTTTAGATTACTGGGCTTCCCTAGTGCTTGTCTTTGTCTCCACCACCTCTCTACTGCCCTCGTACTCATATCTAGTTGTTTTGCTAAGCCCTAAAGAAAGAAAGTACACAATAATACCGAGGTCTACCCAAGAGATTCCTGACCATGTAAACAGGCAACTGTGGTGCAGTTTGCAGAAAAAAACAAAACAAAACATAACAAAACAAACAAACACAACACCACCACCACCACCACCACCAACAACAACAACAAAACTCTACTGAACAAAATTGATATTTTCAGTGTAACACCTCAACTCTAGTTTTGATAGTCACATCCTGTTCATTAAAAAGACCTAGGGTATGTGTTCTGAATATTGTTTTGATCTTGACGAGGAAGAAAGATATCTCAATTGAAACAAATAGGTGTACCAAGTAAACCCATTAGCAACTGGTGCAATCTGGTATTTCTGCAGTCTATTCACTCCGAATTTGCAAGAGTATGCATTTAGTAGTTCAAACCTCAGGTAGAGCGATCTGGAAGAGCTGTCTAACTGTGACGAATCACAAAGCCTACCCATTACAAAATTAACCCCAAAGTCACATGTAAAAAATTCAAATATTTCTCAAGGATAATGCACATAATGTCATTATAATGTAATAACAAACACTCATCTTGTACAAGCTGGTCTTACAGAATGACCATTTAAACTGCACAACTGGTCTTACAGCATGAACAATTTAACACATTCTCCATATTTCTCTTGTTTGCGGGGGCGTTTCATGACCATTGAGAGCGTACTTTTTACATCCATGTAAGTGTGAAGTTGCAAAGTGCAACATGTTCAGTTGCGTTTGTGTAGCGGCACTTTATTTCATATGGGACGATCCTCCAGTACCAGGTGCACACAGGTGGGCAATTGTCAGCTGACCACTCATTGAAAGGACTTCACACCTTGTGGCACAGTTGTCCAGACAAAGTTGGAAAACCATGCCACATTTAACAACTGACTATCACTAAATGTCTCAATATATTTACTCAAAAATGACTCATCATCTGGCAAAAGTTACAGACAGGGTCACTTTTAACAGAATTTATTGAAATAATCAGCATGTTGGTCTATATTTTGTCATTGGATACATCCCCTTCAGCACCAGTGATCAGAATTTTGCTTGTAATTGCATAATATTCAGTCGCCTTGCTATCTCGGAATGAATAGACTGGAGTTGTTCTCGTGTCTCGTCTTAGTTTATTGTGAACATTTGTTTATATATATATATATATATATATATATATATATATATATATATATATATATATATATATATATATACAAAATGCACTTCAAACAGGAATGAACTTCAGTTTGAGCATTCTTGCTTGAATTTTATGGTACACTTCACACAGTAGGGAACGGGCAACCCTCCATAATTTTCTTCTATGTGAACATTTTATTTCTTTTTGAAGTGTAGAGTGTGCTGCACAGGGGGAAATACAGACATCAACATAAAATTCCCTGTACAAAGTTTACAACTGAGGACGCACTTTACGCGAGCATAAACAGTTAGTCTTGCTTATAGAAAATTAATATTAATATTCGAGTGTAAAATATAAGGTACATTTCACATTGGGATCTTCATATATATATATATATATATATATATATATATATATATATATATATATATATATATATATATATATATATATATATATATATATATATATATATATTCCTCTTTTTATAGATACGATTTCTATGGCAAAACTATTGTATCACAATGTCAAATTTTGTTAAATTTACAAAATGTATCTTTTCATTCTATTAGTATCATTAAACAAAAGTCAGATCCTGAGCAAGATCGTACATATATGAATCATGTTTACAACTTTAAATCTAGTTTCGTTGAAATAAGTACCAACGAGTTTGAACGAGCTCTATTTCGCTTCTTAACTGTGACATTAAGACTGATTTATAAAAAGCAGTTGCCTGCTTTAATTCATTATGGGGGATTTTTGCCCCCAAGTACTTGTGTAAAACATCCCGACGCACTTGTACTGACATACTCTGCCCATGGATTCAGCTGATCCGCGTGATTTTGCCGACGAGACTTACCGTCTAAGGTTATTATGAAGGGACGAACATATGAAAAAAAGGTAATTGTGCTTCATTTCTTGTGGGGAGTTTTCAGGGGAAAATAAGTAAGCCAAAACACTCACATAAATTTTTGAGCTCACAGGTAATGTCTTTGTTTGCCGATACTCTCTTTCTAATATGGGGATTGGCTTCGGGGGGCGTGTGGTGGTTTGCTTCAATCCATATTTCTGTCCTATAGGGCCAGCGATGAATCTGCATGAAGACATTAGGGAAGCATATATGATAATGTGTAACAAGATGATAAACTTCGGATACATATATCTTATATTCTGATTGCTTTGGGGGGGGGGGGGGGGACTTAGTATCTTTGAATTGAATTGCCTGAAGAAAACATATGCACGTAGATTAATCCTTTGTTTTTGTTTGTTTTCCCCTCATTCTGCTGTTGGTAGTTATTGGTATAATATTAAAGGTAAAGAAGAGACTGACAGGAAAGGGATCACAAACCCATGCAACTGGCCCGTAAAGCTATATGTTGGTTACTTAAATGGAGTATACCCATACCTTTAAACTCTGACGTTGCGTGGAATTGTTCCCAATAGAATGAAAATATCACTGAACATCGACATTACAAGAAAGATTCAGTACAGGTTCAGTAAACTACTCAGGCTCGCCATATATGAAGTTTACCAAATTTTGTTCAATACGTTTTACAGGTTACTCGGTTTAAAGATCTGTATATCATTGTAAATATGGAAATGTTTCTCTCAAATACCTTTCCCATGACATTCGCAGAAGGGTGAAACCAACAGCAAAAATCACTGCATACTTATAGCCTGACACCGTCGGTAGATATATATCGTCTGAAGATTCTAAATGTTTCCAAGTTATATTGGCCGGCAACCAAAATTTGACACTCCAAATCCATGCTGATGCTTTTTCCATTTCAGTCTCCTCTGATCTGAGGCGCATTAATTTGAGAATGAAGCAATGAATCAGACCACATAACTGGTAATATCCTCTAGGCAACGCGACAGAAACCAACTTTTTTATCTGTTTTTATTGCCTTTGGCTTATACATATGTATAAAATGAAAACACCTATTCAATCATTTGAAGTGAAAAAAAAACTACACATAAAACCACAGTTCGCCTTTTTAAGAGGAAGTCAGAACGACGAATCCTACACTGTAAAAAGGTAGCAGTCGTCACTAAGACTGATAAATCGACTTGACTGTTGCTGCGTGATCGAGACCTCGCCAGTGAAAGCGAGCTCTCTTTTACGAAACTACCGCTGCAAGACATCTCGGAGCCTTGATGCGCCGTGAAAGATAGCTAGCTTACATGTTATGTCCCAATCCATGATCAAGACCTCGCTCTTCTGTCTAGAACGCGACATACTTTTCACGCGTGAAAAGTACCTCGCTTCCTGAGCATGCGCACTTGAGAGCTAAAATTACCTGGTTCCCACGGCCGTTTTTGCCCGACTAAAACGCTGTTGCCCTGAGTGACCCTTAGTGTGCAACATTACACCGTATTTTGTCTTTATGGATAAATTGTTCAAATTGCTTCTGTTCAATAGTCGTACTCTGCTGTATTATATTTTTGCTATGTATCGCAATAGCTCACTATTTCACTGATATAACTTAGTTAAAGCTATTTTGTGTCCCTGATGGTCTTGACCACTTGTCCCTGAAATGGCACTTTGAATGTTGGCATCCCTGTGTGATCATCACCCTAAAGATACTTTTTACTTCATATTTGTAAAGTGTTAGGTATATAAAGTAATAATTAAATGATCCTAAGGACTTAGCACAGACAGCCTACCTACCCATATGGTACATTAATCTTGAGCTCTTAGAAATGACGGCCGATGCAAGCGGTTAGACTCGTTTGGTGAGACGTGTTATTGTCTCCGTAGCATCCCCCTAGACTTGCTGAAGTTTCTGATCAGGGTGAGCGCCCTCATCAGAAAGTTTACCAGCGAGTCGATGAGGATATTATATTTTTGGCTTTAATTTAAACATTTTGCCTAGTATAGGTCACATAAAATCCCGTAGAACAAGGTGATGAATTCAGAAAACACTTCTTTCAAAAAGTTCATTGTTAAGTCGAACCTCGCAATGAACTATGCCAAAGGAGTGCTGTCTGAATTTCGTCAGCAATGGCACGGCCGTCTTGAATATATATGTATGTATGTATGTATGTATGTATGTATGTATGTATGTATGTATGTATGTATGTATATATATATATATATATATATATATATATATATATATATATATATATATATATATGTGTGTATATATATATGGACAGACCTCATAATTTCGGCGTGTGGACTTGACAATCGACATTGCATTGGAAACCAAAACAAAACGGAGGGATGAAAAACAATAAGTTTTATTACTCTACTGGTAAGAACAATCTTGGTTTTAATCTTGGAAGGCAGATATTGGAGCAACGTAGAAAATTTCATACTGCTACCCTAATGTATTAATGACCTTGCACCGGAATATCCCTGCGATCATTTTACTTTGTGTTCTGATTCACATGTTATAATGCAAGAAGTGCCCACTGTATGGATGTTTTAGTCCCCGGTGTCAACAAAAGTTCTTATAAGAAGTCTTTTGCTTATGATGGTGCTAAAGCCTGGAACTCTCTGGACGATGTTACCCGCAGTTCACAGGGTTAACCTTATGTTAAACACAACTGTAATGCTCGTTACTTTTAATACCTGATTCCAATGTTTTCGCTTCTCTTGTCGCTCAGTCATATATGTCATATATTTTGTAACATTTTTATAGAAATAAAAAAAATGTTTATATGTTTACTGGTCCCCAGGCTCTGACTGCGTGTACCAGAATAAAGATTATTAGATTATTATTATGATTATATATATATATATATATATATATATATATATATATATATATATATATATATATATATATATATATATATATATCATTTATACATTTCGATTGGAAAAGAGAGCGGAGCTCTATATGAATCACTTTTGCAAAACAGAAATAATATAGAAGATTTGCTTCAAAGCAAATCTGTCTGTGTGCCTTCAAAATGTTGTAAATGTTAAATGCTACAACTTTTATCCTTTGGTACTTCACATAACATCAAGCTTATCGCTGCATGCAAATTTCAAAGTCCAAATAACCTTGACCTTTGACCTTTAAGGTCACATGTTAATTGCGAAGTGTTATAATACCAACAATTTAAGCCCAACACGAACCAAATCGGATGAAAATTGTGCAAGTTATGGCAAGATGAAACTTTCAAAGGGCCAAATGACCTTGACCTTTGCCCTTTTGAGGTTATATCTTCCTATAAAAATGTGTTGTATTGCAATACCTACAATTTGAGTCCAACATGATTCGAATTGAATGGAAATTGGCCAAGTTATGACTGGATGAAACTTTCAAAGGTCCAGATGACATTGACCTTTGACCTTCAGAGGTCACATGTACGTTTCAAAATATGCAGCGTTACAGTAGCTACAATTTGAGCCCAACATGATCAAAATTGGATAAAAATTGACCAAGTTATGGCTAGAAGAAAGCCACCATCGAAAGTGGCCTTTGATCATCAAATAACCTTTGACCTTGAGATGACATCTACCTGAAGTGAACCTTGACCTAAAAATGGCATTTTTGCTTAAAATTGACCTTTGGCCTTGACATGACCTTTGACCTTGACATGACCTTGACATTCGAGATGACCTTTACCTTGCTATGATCGAACTCCTATACACTCGGAACCACATCTACTATGATATAAAAGATATTGAAGATTTAAAACTTTAATGTGCCCTCATTTGCATAATTTGAAAGGCATGATCTCTCATTATAAAAAGGCCAGACTTTATTAATTGAAGTATAATTGTACCAAGTTTTGGAGTTTCTACATGTAATACTTTTCAAATGAAATGTCGCACAACTTTGCCTGCAAAGAAAGAAAGAAAGAAAGAAAGAGAGAAAGAAAGAAGAAAGAAAGAAATAAAGAATTCCTAGAAAAACAATTTGTCACATAATAATTGTTGACAGGACAAGACGTCACAGACAATGATATTGGGATATGCAATCATTAACAAACACTTCTTCACCACCCATATTTATGAATATTTGCAAAAAATCATGTAACAGCTCCAGGTATGCGGTTTTACAGCGTAAACAGTGTTTCCGCTTTTTGAAAAGAACCATTTTCGGAGCCAAATAATAAAGTTTGCATTGTAAATGGAGCAAATGGAATTGTTATTATTTTGCATCATATTTCGTTCCACTATAAAATTTCCACATTCGAAAAAGTAACGGATAACATCCTCATTTGCAGCACCACAGAAACTCCTGGGGGAGTCAGTGAGACCATTATAAACAAATCTGCTTTGAGCATACTACACTATACGTAAACGGGCAAGTGTTAATGTATACGTTATGATGGATTCATTTTTATCATCGACTTGCAGCAATATGTTTAAAACATGTGGATATCCCCCAAAATGTCTTTGTGCCTGTTTTTAATCAAAACGAAAGGTTAATTTGTTTATCATCAACTCGGAGGGAAGATTTGAATTCAATGGACTGCTCAACAAAGCAGGTAAGACCAATAGAAATATGGCAGTTAAGTGACTGAATCGTAATTGCCAAAGTCAGGTTACTGGTCTCAATGAGTTTGAGAAATAACCTTCAGTTCATGTGCTAACATTTGAGCATACTACACTATACGCAAACGGGCATGTATTAACGTATATATTGTGTTGGGGTCATTTTTATCATCGAGTTCAAGTAATTTCTTTAAAACATGTTAGTATCCAAAAATGACTTTTAGGGGCCTGTTTTGCTTGTTCTTTACTCTTCTGTTTAGTTAGTTTAGTTTAGTTCAGTTTTTATTTTTTGCTAGTTTTTTTTTTTTTTTGTTATTTCTGGTTTGCTTGTTATTTATGTGTGTAGTTTTTGTATTGTTTGTTCGTTTGCTTACTTATTCTCGTTTTAATCGAACCACAGGGCCTCTCAGGAAAGAAGCAATATATACTGCCTTATGGATCACCCCGTTCAAATGAATTGAATTGAAATCGATTTTCATTATTTCTTGGATTGTGATAATTTTACTGCAATTGAAAGCTCAACACTATATATATGCATGTTAAATGTACTAATTTCACTTTTATATTGAGGTTGAACGGGAGCACCAGTTTTGCCGTGGGAGAAAATTATACTAGCTTCATGTTTTCAAAACTTTAAAACATCTAGTTGACTTAATCACAAAGAAAACTTAATTTATTTATCATCAACTCGAAGAGAACATTTTAATTCATATGACTGCTCAACAAAGCAGGGAAGAGCAATAGAAATGTGGCAGTTATGTAACAGAATCGTAATTGCCAAAGTCAGGTTACTGGTCTCAATGAGTTTGAGAAAACCCTGCCAATAAATTTGTTATCGATGGACCAATAGTGAATCACTCAATCGCTTGATCAATCGACATACCGATGGCTCAGTCGGCCCGTCTGGCCTTACGTCATTTTCCCCTCTGTCAGAAGTCAGAATGTTGCTTTGACAAACGTATGAAGTAGGTACACCAAGTATGAGATATGTACAAGAGCATCAAAGTAATGAAACAAATGGACACACAATTACGACGTAAGTTCAAAATAACCTCTTTATTTAAAGATTGAGCATCCCCAAGCACTGGAGGCGTCTAAAATGATGGATTGTGTCACTGCAACAATACTGAGTGGAACAACTGAAAATTAACAAAATGCGTAAATGGACGATTGTATTTTATGAAATACTTAAGTTTGTTGAACAAATTTAATTGATGATCGTACCACAAATACTCATCCATCCATATGCCATATGTAGATAAATAAAAATGGAAACGTGCATATTTCACCGGTAACGGTAACTATCTCATATATTTATGTGAGTTTTTTAAATCAATGAGCAAATAAAACTTGACCCGTCTTTTCTGAAAATTTCGTATTAGACATGAGCCAAAAGTGAAGCCAGAATATATATGGATAGAGAAAAGCAATGGACAACTGGTATAACCTGCTCAAACACTTTCACCATGGAAGCCCACTGGCTGTTGCTGACTGCTATGCCACCTGTGACCAAAAGGCGCACTGCACAAATTAGTGAGTAATTTCGTTTTTCCATTATCAAAATATTCATTCATATTTCGTTTTCATTTTATTAAAAATACAAGGTTACAATAAGCAACTCAAAACAAATTACAGTACATTCTCAAAACTAGTATGAACTACATTACACGAAACAGATTGATGTCAACGAATCGCCTGATATAAATAAATCATCGTGTGAACAATGAGAATGAATCACACGTCCTACAATGCCGCAACCTATTAACCTTAGCTTTCATCGCAACCTATTAACCTTAGATTTCATGCCTGTTAACCGTTAAAGTGCTGATTTAAGATTGAGTCAACAGCGTTCCTTGGGACACTTTGCACGCACTGCGCTGTTGACTAAGACTAATTTTTGCTTCAGACAAGGCTTACTGGTATTTGAATGAAAGGTATCTTCATGAGGAATTTGACTCTTTTAACCATTATATGTTTAATGGTGATGACAAAGCAGCTATAGCACTTTATGGGGTTAATCATACCCGTCTCCACATATTCTCGCAGCTGGATCTGTGTCGAAGGCAACCACATACCACACCCAAATACAAATTCACACATTTGTGGAAAAAAAGAAAAGACACGGATAATGCTGACGAATATCCAACGGTTAATAATTCTTTCCTTCTTTCTTTTTCATCGCTGCCAAAATAATTATTGGCCCAAAGCTGTCTCTGTTGATTGTTTATTGGCAATGCGCCTCCAGGGAACTATATAACAAAAGCCACATAACTGTTATTCTGCAGAACTTTTCACACATATGGGTCCTATGGATTGGTCGGGGCTAACTTTCCATGAAGTTTGGGCTGAGATGTCTCAAAGTGATGTCCAAAATAATTCTGAAAAAATGTTTTGTCTAATCGATGATTTCGATGCATTAAAATGAGCCGACTTGGCAGGCCATAAGCGGGCTTCCCCGTAGCTCCCCAAAATTTGGCGGGCGCGTGCGATTTGATCTTTCAAAACCCCACCCTTTGTTTATAGGGCACTCAGAGCGGCACATACCTAGTATACCTCCCACCCCTACACACTCTCCGGGGGCTTTTTTTCCCGAGCGCGGTCACTGGCGCATTACAGCTGCTGATGTCACAAACGCAAGCCAACTCCCGGCAAGCGTGTGGAAAAGTATTGTATTGGTGCATTGATTGGGCATGGCAAGACAAAAGAACATCAGTGATAGCAAGCTGTTCACTACCCAATACAGTCCTATTGCAGGGTCCTTCTTATGGCAACCCAAATGTGCAAATATTCAAAATTAGACAGCAGAGGGTTTTTTTGCGTCACTGGAGAGGATTTAAATGTACCGCAAAGAGTTTTAAGTACACTGCAGAGAGTTTTTGTTCTGTACAGACAGTTTTAAATTCACGGCAGTGTATTTGTAACTCTGTGCAGTCTGTTTAATCGATAAATATACTACAGTCTATTGAAAGCTCCCTGGAGTCTATTTAAAACTCTCTGCAGCAAAATAAAACCCTCCGCGTAGCATTTAAAACTCCTTGCAGATAATTCAAAACTCTCTGCGCTGACTGAAAAACTTTCTTCAGTATGCTGAAAACTCTCTGCAGCCATTTCATTTATAAATACACTGTACTCTAGTTAAAACTCTTTGCAGTGAATTGACTACTCTCGGCAGACTATTCAACACTCTCTGCACAGAATTAAGAACTATCCGCAGTGTATTTAAAACTTGTTGCAGTCTACTTCATTCAAAAAGGCACTGCAGTTTAATTAAAATTCAGAGAGTTTTAAATAGACTACGGTGTATTTATTCATGAAATAGATATTGCAGAGAGTTTTACGTACTATGTAGCGAGTTTTTAATTTTGTGCAGAGGGAGTTTTAAATACTGTGCAAAAATTTTTTAATCCGCAACAGAGAGTTTTTTATTAGGTTGCAGTGCATTCCTGTCTCACGTTAGGAGAGAGATGTTTTCCTTCATACTGCATTTTGTATTCGTTGACTGATATGTAAAATACCATAACGTTGTTGGTATGCCTACCTTGAACTTCTGGATTTTGACTTGGCTTATTGATAATAATGAAATAACGTCATCATGTCGAGTGAACATCGAAGAGTAGTGTGGGAACGGGGAAAAACACAAAAAGTATAAAACAGAAGTGACATTAGAAATGTCTTTTTATTGCGTCCCTTCGCAAGAATTATTTCAATCCCTAGCAAAGCGCTTTTGCGAGTGAATGCAAAAGCAGTGTATTTCCTTCATGTCCCCTCTAAGGCTTTATTGTGGGACATATGGAAGACGTTAGAAAAATATATGTGCACATTACGAGGGAATGCAAAACTTTTGTGAGGGAATGCAGTAATTAATGCAATGGAATACGAAATTATTGCAAGGAAACTCATTTTTTTCTGTTACGCCCCGTTTGAGGCGCCGTAATACAAAATACTCTCCACTTTTCATATTTTGTTGTTGTTTTAACACTGGTACTCTGCATATATGAAATTGTTTCGTCTGATTACAATGGCTTGTGTTTTCAACTAAATTGTGCACACATTTGAAGAGCCAGCAAGATGAGACACATTAACTGCCTATATGGTTGGATAACTGTTTTTTTCTGTCGGCATTCATGTCCAATTGCGTGACCTGATTGCAATATATGGTGTAGTCGCTGTAAAACTAAAATCCAAGTTCTCTGTTGCACATCCAGCGAACTCAATTGAATCTTGCGTGCTGTGGTGAGGTTACAGAGAATAGCGCCGAATATTCTGCAAACATTACGTTGAAAATCATCTCCGGCGAACGACTGTACAGTGTGTTCAAGGAATATTCATTAAACGCACTCATATGGCACCTGTCAGTTATATACAAGCCTATTTGCTTCATGTTTACAGTATAGTCATCATTATATTAACAAAATTCATGTCCCTTGTTTTAATAAGGACTAGCTCTGGCGGCTGCCTGCTTCTTGGCCAGCCCTGCTGGAGAGTGGACAGGGGGCAGGGATCAATGCCATTTATGAGGATGGTGCTATTGTTTGTACGATATATACTTCAGTTTTTTTTTCGTTTTTTTTTTTTTATAACTTTTCACTTTTTTCTATAAATGAGAAATGAACCCAGTTGTCTGAAACTATGTATTGACGTGAATTTTATAATGTTATAAGTTGATAACGAGGACATGTGCACCATACCAGCCTGATTAAAGTACAATTTAGCTTCCCGGTTATGGAAATATTTCAGTGTAAAGTCCTGATCTGTGCCATGTCGGTGTTGAGTATTTTCTATGACTGTTTAGTGATGAATGCAAATGGAAGGTATACCTCAGCGCATGTAAATAGTTATGCTTACTTTGTTTTAAGCATTGAAGGCAAAATAAAAGGTGTAGCTTTTGTTGGATTTGCTTTCGTTTGTTTCCCAGGGTACAGGGCTTTGCCATTTTTACCATATATCTGTAGTATCCTTCATAGGATCTCATCCACCGGTGTGATGCAGTCCACGTGATATGCTGGTATGCACGTGAGAAAAAAAAACTCAAGGATTATACGTATCATTTTCGAGTTTTCAGGCTGATAACCAAGCTTTACAAACAACCCAATGTTTTCTCCTTTTTTAATTGCACAAGACACGAATGTTTAGGATTTTGCTTTCCATTCTTTCTATATCCATAATAAGAGTAAATATTTACCAATTGAATCCATATGACATGTCATTAGTTGTATGGCATTTATACAAAAAAATTCACTCATCGTCTATGTCTAAATCTATACATTAGTCAATAAAATATTGTCACGTTACATTCAAATGTTCGAAAATTCAAAGATTCAACAGCCAGAAAAAATGTAGAAACGGGTCATCAGAGGGAAACTATCAAACAGGTTTCGCAGCCTTAAATCCCAGGACATGCTTTTATGGCTGTGTACCTTTACCTTGCGTTTGGTAAAGACAACCTGCTTTCACATGTCCTGTATCCAACTTATTGTAATTTTATGCATGTATAGTGTTTTCGTTTGATACATTTAATAATGATGGAACCTTATTTTGGTACATGTTACCTGTAAGAAATATGCCAATATTCGATCATTCCCTTTATAAACAGGAAAATGTTGTTCATTGATAAAAATCTTCGTTCAAATCAGATCTTTTTTTATCATCTTGGGCTATTGTATATAAAATTGTGGTCTTTGGTTCCTAATTTGTGCGACTTAAACATTTTTTCTGTGTCTTTTTTTCTTTTTCTGTCTTTTTTTTCTATTGTGTAATTAAACTTGTAAGGGTAATGCTAGCCAGATAGAACTGGTGTGTCTGCTTCGTGATAGCTAACTGTTCATGTTTTGCCGCAAGCCATTTCAGGAACTATATGTCTGCGGGGCATCCAGTCACCAATGCTGAGCTCTGGTGTCGTGCGAACCTTCGGCACATAATTACATATGTTTTTCATTCTCAGTCGGCGGACCTACAGCTAAAATGGCGGATCAGTTTTTGGACTGGTTCTGGACCCATGGATTTTGGTTACCTGGAAACTTTACATGGAAGGATTTAGAGCCATCGCCGGATATCTGCACACCACAGACTTCTGATTTCAAAATTGCGTTTGGAGTTGCGTGCGGTCTCTTTGTTCTTCGACTATTTTGGGAAAGGTAAAAATGTTATTTATTGCTAGAGTACATGTTTTTTGCAGCGCCAGACGTGGGGGAATAGGCATACGTCAGTGAAATACCCACAGCATGAACCAGTCTTACCCTTTTTACTAGGAGTCCTATAAATAAGGACTTTTTATATACAGCATCAAATGATTCACCGTGAATTTCCGTTATTACCAGGAATCTTATACATGGCGTATGCTTATACGTGAACCAAGTACCCACGACATCAAATAGTTCAGCATAAAATGCTCTTGCTATTCTACGCTTTAATATGTATAAATGACGACTTTTCAAATAAGGTAAGTATTGTGCTTGGTGCCTGGATTCTCAGTTTAAATGACACTGCGTCAAAATTCAACTTCCATGACTGACGTGTGTCACTTTTATCATTTTAAAAATAATGCTCACGTGTAAGTTTAAAGTGGTAATGGGCGGTTTTATTTATTTATTTATTCATTTATTTATCAAGCTTCAATCAGCAGCATATATACATCAAAATGGTGAATTGAAAATAAAACTTTATGAAACATAAAGTACATTTTAAATTTGCACGTTAACAATTTCGCACACTTTTTGCTGTGTCGCATAAGATGAACGGGTGTCATGTCGATGCTTCACAAACCCTTTTTGTCGAAGTACCCCCCAAAAAATAATAAAGGGGGGGGGGGCAGGAGAGGACTTGTAGTTTAGAAGATGAGGAAAATGCGTGTATACCTAGACATAAGACATATATTAATACTCCTGCTTGTGCTCAGTGGGTCCAGAGTTATTTACATTACTTGGTGAATGCTTGCGCAAGTACGCCATCTTAAATAAGTAAATTCACATACCTGAAATGAAATCTGCATGCACATTCAAAGGTTAAGTTTTGAAAAAAACAGCAGAAATTAGTAACTATTCAAGTAACAATGAAACACTATGTGAGGGGTGTTATAAAACAAAACTGAATTTTTATAGAATATATCAAGTGTCCTATAAATGAACATTGTAAATGTCATAACAACCCTTACAATTGTCACCACGATAATCACTCGCCATCTGAATGGTATCTCGCACATGCATGGTGTTTAACTCTCATATTTACTCATTGTAAGTAGCCTCAGGTCAGACCGTTAACATCACACTAAAATCTTTGTCGAAAATATTGTGGAAAATGTTTTAAAAATCCGGACCGTATCATGCAGTTCAACGCAAATTTACTTCAGTATATACCAGGTAGAATGGTGCGTGCATGAAAACCAGCCGTCTAGGTCTTTTAAAAAATGTAGACCAGTAAACGATAAAAGCACTTTAAGCACTTTTAAAGAATAGAAAACTTTGGATACAGCTTTGCCTGTCCGAAACTAATTTTGACAGATCTCATCTTTTATTTTAATATGCTTGTCATTCAATTGTCATGCAGTACATAAATTGTTTCAGACCTTGCAGCTCACACTCTCCTGTAAGACTTATGCATGTATGGTATCAAAAAGTGTCATGTTTTTTACCACTTATCGTGAATTTGAGTAATTGTTCTTTTTATATGAACTTGTCTTCGAAAGAGAAGTGTCAGTTTGCCGAAAAACTTTTTTCCCGAGTTGAAACTTGATATGCATTTGTCTTTTTCTTTTTTTGTTGTTGTTGTTATCTGTGCAGCAATGTGTGTACTTGATCGAGGTATCGGGAAGCAAGTGTTAACAAGCTTAAACCGTTTCTGGTATACCAGCAGTACACATTGCCCATTCTACAGATTAGAGAATGCAGGAAGACACCGTTATAAGCTTCTAAATTCCTGAGTTACATAATTACACAATATCTCCTGTGTGGCAAATTCATATACAGTTTGTTTAGTGGATCATATTTGTTATGAATAAGTTCTACTTAGCTTACCCATAGGCCAAAGTTTACATATAATAGGATGTGAGTTGATACGTATGCAAATACTCCATGATGTTTTATGGGTCATGGTAATTCCCAATTAAAGAAGCAGTGCGGCCACCTGAGTCGGTCGTGCCTGATACTGTTTGTACCAGCCTTGTCTTTTGATAAAATTTTTCCAGGCCCCAGGTGGCACATGGAATATATAATATCGTGAGGAAGTAAACGGGACAGACATAAAATGCAAATGATTTTGAACACCTGACAATATGCCTAATTAAGAACTTTAAAAGGTCGACCTGATGAACGTTTGTATGATGTGAGCGACTTTGAAGCTTTTTGAACGACAATTTGCAATCGACTTAACCACCTGCACATTTGTCCTGAAAGCTCTCAACTGTTCTGTAGGTTTACTTGATAGGCCTTTGATTTTATAGCAAATCACATGAAAAATATTTAAATGCGAAAATGAAAGTTTCAAAAATAATTTGACTAAATTACAATCCCGAAATGAAAACAGTTGTAACCGTACGTCAACGAAAATGGAGATTATGTTATTCAGTAACTATCATTGGAGTTATGACAATAGCCAGTCCCTCCGGACCACTATAATTTTCTTTCTGTTTTTCCAAATTGGCTATATCAGTCCAGCGATGATGAAGGACAGAATGTTTTCAATACCTTACCATTACCCTAAAATACAGTTCTAGATTCATTTGCACATGTGCAGCATAAACCACAGTCTCATTTCCTTCTGATCAAACAGGGCCACAAAGCCCAACCCTATAGTCAGCTACGTGAACCTCAGGTATTTGGATAAAAGCAACATTACATTACAAGAGGGATTCACATAGGCCAAAGCCTTATCTCCCGATTGTTTTTTGAAGCAAAAGATGTAAGGACCAGCAGCATTTATATGTGCGGCAGATAAAATGACAACTTTACTTGTATTATCAGGCAACGTGAACCACAGGCACTACATTCTATAAGGGTGATTCACGAGGCAAAACCTTATGTCACAATTCTTTTTGAAACAAACTGTTAAAACCAACAGCAAATTTTAGATATGCAGCAAAAGGAATAACTTAAATTTTAATATAAAGCCCGAAAAAATGCAAGTACTCTGAACTTATGCACTAGACTTGTTTGGACAGACTGTGATGATCCCATTATTCCATTTAAGATACAGCCAACAGATTAATTACTTATAGACCAAAATGCATATATACGACAGAAAACGCTTTTATAATCCCACTAAAGCTGAAAAGGACGAGCGCGCTTAACAACTATATGTATATGTGATGTTGATCAATGCCCGTTTTAAGATTGGGCCTTACGAAACGGTAAATACCACAAAATGTGCATCAGTGATCAGCGTGTGAGCATGTTAGATGTACCAAACTGCAAGGTGGAAGCACTTAGCTGTTTGTAATGTCGTATGACCTTTTCTGGCCAATTGACGAAGCTGGATTAGTTTATCCTCCAGGTGTCACCACTAGCAACAGGTAGATACCAGGGCAAAATTGCCTGTGTCGGCACTTACAGGCTATATGCTTCCAATACATAGCATCACCATGGTGGCATTTGACATAACTGTAGGTCAAAGTGAGAGATCGAATGTAAAATCGATGGTGGCATGTTACCAATTTACGGTTTTACCATGCGGTTATGGGCAAACTCTCTGTGTTTTGTCTCATGGCCTGGTACTGTTATGAACGTAAATGATAAAGTTAATTCAGAGCACCGCCGGGAAACAAGAACCCCCCTTGACTGCATTAATTACTAGGGACGTTTGCTGCCCAACACTCATTTAGGAAGCACAGCTACCAGTTTAAGATATATGGCTAATCTGTGATGGGACCTTTTGTCGAAGAAAACCTCCAAGATACTGTTAGTTACCTTATGATTGTTTCATATTTTTGTGCATGAAAACAAAGGTTTCTTGAAATAGACAGATCGGACAATTTCGACATTAAGAAAAGATAATCTGCTTCTGTTCTCGTGTTTCTTGTACGCGCGTTTTGCTGCAAGAGCTGGCATACAAGATCTTGGAAGCAACAGCTTGGTTTGTCTATGAATACGTTCAATAGATAATAATTTGGTAAGGTCATTCAAAATAAAACGAGACAAGTTGACTCCTTTTCGCACAAAAAGTTTGAATATATACAAAAATTAATTAAGAGGTCAAAGTCGCATCTTTGTACTCACACATATTCCTGTTAATAAACCCCGCGGGAACGAAATCACTATACACAATCAAATAACTTTAAAAAATGTCTGTTGCCTTCAAGATTAATAACAACATAGACTCACCAGGTGGGTATTTGAACTCCTTCCGGCTGAACAGGTGAGCATGACCCGGCATAGTCAAATGCACTCTAATCATTTTTTATTTTGTCATGTTTGACACATTATATACGGGTACTTCCTTGTTGAATGATACAAACCGAAGCAGCACAGCAGCTAATGTGAAGGTCCTGTACTGGATACGACATGGAAGAATTTTCAGTATAATTTTTTTCATATGCACGGATTAATGATATTTCAAGCGATAATTTTGCAAGCGTCAACATATCCAATCAAGAAGGTGACAGAATGTGGTTAACGCTTTGGTATATTTCACACCTGAACTGTTCGACAGAGGTTGGTCTTTTTAAGCGTTATCTGTTCTATCACTTTGCTTTGGGGTTGTCGTCCCACGAATTGTCCTGAATCAACCATTTACAGGAGACATGGAAGTTTTACATGATCTTAATTTACGTTCTCTGATCTCTGTGTTGGCGTTTATCGCAAGAAAGTATACACCCATGGTTATGGTAATAAGACGAACATGGACAGCTGCGAGCGCGTTTCGACCGTGAATTCATGTCAAACTTACATTCAGGTTGCCTGCGAAGCAGACACTTTCTTATGTTCTGATGTTTATGTACAGAGGTAAAAGCCTGCTTTGCAGACAAACTTTCAGGCAGGTTTTCGAGAAACATGTATTTCCATGTATATCTTGATTCAACATTTTAGAAAACACACACACTTGAAAACGGTTCCAAAGCACGCTAAAACACTTATTATGGTAACATATTTAGCCGCTCACGTACAATAGATTTCGACAACCGTTGTTCATCTGGAAGGCAGTGAGGAGATGTGGGCCAACATGAATTCAAAGATACCTTTTTTCGTACATCGAACTATCTGCATGGATTAACACTTTTTCCTTTATTTGGTACCACGTAAGGATGATAAACGAAAACTTAAACTGCCAAATAGTAGAATTCGGAGTCCATCCACAAGTGAAGAAAGGTCTCATGGTGAGGTATTGTTGTCGATAAAGTCAAGGAATCAAACATCACCTGAATTTTTAAAATTATTGATTGATCATGAAATCACCGAGTCAAGAAAGTCTTCATGAAAAAAAGTGCTTGCAGGTTTAGTCTTAGAGGTTGTCTGTGAGCACGTCTGCTAAAATACTAGGTTTAAACACATCGCTGATCAAACAAAAAGTCTTTGAATTTGTGTTTATGCCGCAGGAAATGACACAGGTGTCTTGTTAAGTTGGATGAGTTTAGCCTGCGGTGACAGCTTGGAAATAAACAAAGGACAAGACATATTAAGTCAAAAACTGTTTCAAGCTCCTAATTCACTTCGACCGTGTGTCCAGAGATACTAATTGCGCAATACCAGCACACTTGCTTCTATAATACTCTCAAGCATTTGGAAATTGAAATTAAAAGCATTTTATCTCAGAACCACAAGAACTCACCAACCACTGACAAAATGCTTACAGGGACTACGAATGCACCAATGGTTAATGGAGTAACTGAGACGGCCATTGTGCACGGGTAAGCCCAAGCATTAGCAGCTCCATTATTAAAACGATTCTAAACTCGTAGGTTATTTTTATTACTAGTTCAAAAGCAAAATCCGATTGTTATAAAATTAAAACTGGGGACACAACCATTTATCGTTAAATGGCCGAGTTCTCATAGTAAAAGAAAGGAAGGAAGGAAGGAAGGAAAGAAGGAAGGAAGCGAAAGAAAGAAGGAAAAGGAGGAACGAAGAAAGAGGAAGAAAGGAGGAAAGAGAAAGAAAGAAAGAAAGAAAGAAAGAAAGAAAGAAAGAAAGAAAGAAAGAAAAAGCTTTTCTATGTATACTCAGAAAATGTTACATTTTGCCCTTTAAATATTTGAGATAGTTACTACATTTTTTAATGTTCAAACAAATGTTGTCTGGCTTCTTCATTTAACATCATAACTATAGACCGAAATGTTGGAATGGGCACGTACATACGCTGTACGTATGTGCATTCGCTGCAATTATGTGCATGCAGATGTATAATGTAGTCTCTTGCTAATTGTATTTATCCTATATTCATTTGCGCTGTTCAAAGCTAATATATTGACAACAATTGTTGACCCTCATCCTTTGTGTATGTATTCCTATTTTTTGTTTATTTATTTACTTTTCATCTAATTAGGGGTGGATCTGTTTCTATTAATTTATTTTATTATGTATTTATTTGTCATCTAATTGGAAAAATCAATTTGACAAGGTTTTACAACTACGCATAGGTTTATGTATGTTCTTTGGACTTCTCGGGGAAACATTTGGCATGCAGCCTTACTACAATTTGATGACTTGTAAGTCTCTTTCTAACAAGTGGCTCTGATATAACCCCCTCCCCCTCCAAAAAGCGCTTAAGTTCACGAATTTATATACAGAGACAGAAGAAAGACAAGCAGCACTTTATGAGCATGGTAGCCTCAGGAGATTTGGGGCTCTGGGCATTCTCGTCATGCACCACAGTCACCTTTATGTTGTTGCCTTTGTATTGACTCGGGACTTTAAAACAAATATCCATCAGAATTTCCATGATCTTTAGTAGCGATGAAGTATAAAATCTCACTTCAACAAAATTGGCGTTTTCTATTTATTGGAGCCTTCAGAGAAAACATGGAAACAATATCTGTTGTCTAGGCAGTCGACCAAACATCTCGATTTAATCTTGATATGAAGCAAACGAGTAGGCTACTGATACATGGTAAACGTATGGTTCCCCTGCAGCTAATGGTGTACCGCAGAATTATTTTTTGACAACACTGGTTGCTTCAAGACAAAATGCATTGTTATACAGCATAGGTCAAATATACAAGAAGGTATAACTCTATAACTATTTCATTGAAAAGTTATTAGGCATTCAATTCCAATACACAACAGGTGCACTTGCTCTACTTGATATATTCTGGGAAATTAAGTAATAGGAAGCTTCAAACCAGGTTTATCAAACACGTGTGAGAGGCCATCGTGTCACTAATTCATTTGAAGGCTATTTTGATCCCTAGGTGACACACTGATTTATTTTTATGACCAAAATGAATGCTAGATTATTTGCCACAATCTGAAAAAAAAGTGAAGAACTTTATTTACTTTTAATATCGCCTTTGATAATAAATTCAATTCTGTGAACCTAAATATGGCATTTATTATACATAAGGGCAATATCGCTGAAATTTGCCAGGATAAAAAAAAACAACCATTTATCAGACCGCACATGAAATTTTAAAACCGCATTGGGCAAGTAAACTTTAAAAAACCTTGAAAAAGGTTATTGAAATCATATTCAAATCAGGAACGATAATACTAATGGAGACAGTAATAGGCAAAATGAAAGAAATTCCACCCCCTCAAATGTATGACAGAAAAATGTTTAGGCTAATATATGATTGTCTTTTAATCAAAATGTACACCAGTAATTTCTATTATATCTATGCAAGTCGTATGAACAATATATGGGATCAATGTTTGAAACCACATTTTTATATGGACACAGAAAGCTTTTAATTCACACCAATGAGCAACCAAGGTGGTTAGCATTGGGTTGATAAAGAGCATTTGGAGTATTGTTGCACTCACATCCATACATACAAATATACATACATACTATAAACATACATACATACATACATGCATACATACATGCATACATACATGTGCATATGTATACATATATGTTTGCATGTATGTGTGCGTGTATGTATGTCCGTACGAATGCATGCATATAATTTGTACTCATACTCTGACCACGCGAATTGATATGTTCTGATATATTGGTTTGGTTCAATTTGATGGAAATCGCACACGTGTTAGCTTTAATCAATTTTACATAATGTGCCTGGAATTTGTGTGTTTTTCTGGCTTCCAAACTGAGGATTAAAGTACTCCGTTCAGTTTTTTTGGGGTTTTTAGGACGATATGCTTTATGTTTATGTTCCGGAGATAATGCATCACAGTATTGTATTTCCAGCACAACCAGAGGTATGATAATGTTCTCATTTTATTTCGTATATCAAAGGTTCTTCAGTTTAAAAAAAAACCCACATAATCATTGAATTGTGAACTGAGTGAGTGAAAGAATCCACAGTCGTATTGGTTTGCAAACAGGAAACAAATTCAAACATATGGACGATTATATTAATAAATAACAAATAAAACAAACCAAACAGTCTAACACTGACTTTGATGCTGCACTACCATAAAAACACAATGTATCATTTACCTAAGCTCCATGCATGAGGGTAAACATATAAACTCATGAAAAAAAAATGAAAATCACAATTGGAAGTCGAAATGTTATTACAAAGAGACAGTTATGGTAGTGCAGTTGTATATATATATATATATATATATATATATATATATATATATATATATATATATATATATATATATAAAACGTAATGTCATACTATGTGTCATAGGATTAACCGTGCTGTTCAGCATATTGACTCAAACATCGTATTTCCCGATGCGAAAAATTACATTACACGTTCTCTTTCACCACAGACTTCGATTTTTCTTAAAAGAAGGCTCGCATGAGCCTTTAATTCTAGCTTATTTATAGTCACCCTAATTGCTGGATATATGTTTAAGTACTTAGACATTTTTGTATCATATTTTTTTACGTAGATAAAATTTACAGTCTAAAGGCAAGGTGCCCACCATTAGATGAAACCATTCAAAGATTCCAACCAATAGGAATGTTGTGCATTGAACTCTATGGGACATCCATGGTAACTACTCTCTCCGAGTTATATCTCCTTTACCCATTGTACTGTTTAGCCCTGTGTGTCATGTATATACTATATGTGTTTTTGAGACTCGAGATTAGTCTATGTACTCTCTAGGAAATTCAGTATAAATGAAAAAAGAACTACCACTAAATAGTGAACAGTATTGATGGTGCAACTCTGCACAGAATACAACGTAAACAAGCTGCAGCCAACCACACAGTAAAGTGTCACAATTACTCTAGCCTGTCAGATTAGTACTCAGGCATGTGAAATGGCATTTAAATGACCCATGTGTTTCCTGGAATAATTTATGGAGACTGTTGCAGCACCTAGTCTTTCATAAGCGTTGTGTTTTTTCCTATGATACTTGAAGATTTCCCCGTGATTTCTGAAGATTTTTTAAAAGTTACATACACCCTGAAGTTCCCACGATTAAGAGAAATAAATGGATTTCCCTTTAAGAAATTAGGCAAACAGATCGAAACATCATTCTTCGCATTTTTCCATATTTTTAAGTCATTGTTTATAGTGATATTCTCACACCAAACATGATAATTCATGAGAGCCTTACTTTCCATTGATTCCTTCAGCCGTTACAGTGACTTCTCTCCTTTTCTTACAAGCAAGCACATCTGGTGGACAGGAATGGTGTATATTATGTAATACCTATTGCTCATTATTGAGTGAATTTCGGTCGCACGCCAAGGCAGAATTTAATTGCTTGTAATTGGAGCCAGCGCCGCGAGGCTTGATTTCCTGCAGGCATGAGCTCGTGCACGTATAGTGTAACACATGTCTTCAACAGAGTAGGGCCACTTGTTTAGAAACAATAAACTAAACGTGTAAAAATGAAATTGAACCCGTTTGCCACATCGATCCCCATAACGAATGTTAATTTATCAAAAACGTACGGACAATACAAATAAAGCAGAGGAAACATAGAGAACCATCGGGTAAAATGCCAGTTTAGGATCTCTGCATTTTTAAAGCACTCCAGTACTTCAAACATACTTTCACAATCCCACTTTGGTACTCACTTGATATTTTGTATTCTACAGTTAGACCATTATTCCATCAAGGACCCAATTTATCGTCCATTTGCTGTTTTTACAGAGAGTCAATGTGTTATCAACATCTGGTTGGTATGCAGGCTGTCATTTTTTTTTTTTTTGAAAATCTGAAATATCTCCATGGTAAGCTGTTTGTCTTCTAATATTAAGTCGGAACTAAATGGTGAATCTTCAGTTGGGTCAATAGTTCAGTTCACTCTGCCAACACACCGGTTTTAAATTATACTCCCTGTAACGACGAGGAGCAGTTCTTACACTTCATACTATTTAGAGGCAATTGAGCCACGGTTTCTCGTGATATACACAAGAAGTGTCCAACCAACTCACACACACCCAAACATGTAAATCTTGAAGGCAATTGTCCGCCTATATCCATAGTTCGCTCCGATTTAAATGTGATTGACGTGGAGCCTCTCTTTCAGTGTCACGTACCATTTACTGCACGTCTCTACTTAAATACATTGGTCCTGGAAGCGCGACCAATCATATAAAAAAACAACGGACACTGGCTCACAATTTGACAATGCTTCTTTCGATATTTCATAACATGTCATGAAACTGACAATCAACATATTTCCTCCTTAAATTGAAAGAAAACAAAAACAAATTCGCGCTGCTTAAATTTAGTTCCCTGAGAATTTGAAAGGAAATCCGGGTTGCGAACCTCACGCATGATGTACTGACTTGTTTGGTCAGCCCTGAAACTCATCTGAACTGGAGACGGTTCAAGATATGGACAAAGGGTCACTGGATTAAGTAACTATAACACACTTTGGAACAGTTGATTAGGTTATACAGAGGGAGAATGTCGAGTTTGATCCGGATTAGCAGGGTTGTCTGTAGACACTCTCTAGGTCTAGGCCCGTCTGATTACGTAGAATGATTTACAAGACAAGTCAACACCGCGCAATCTACTTAATTTGGATCTGCCCAAGCCCAAGGGCAAGGGTCGGTCTTGTTAAGGAATATTAAACAGTCTTTAAGCTCCTCGCAATACTATCATGATGAGTTTTACATCGTTACGTGGTATGTATATACATAGGCCTAATTTCATCATCATCATCATCATCATCATCATCATCATCATCATCATCATCATCATCATCATCATCATCATCATCATCATCATCATCATCATCATCATCATCATCATCATCATCATCATCATCGCAGCTTTGCAGAAATTGCTTCTTTTTCTGTTGTGTACTTTGCCTTATGCGAAAGGTGCACCACAACGCCATATATGGCAACCTGTCAAACAACCAAGCTTAAGTTATGTCATTGCACATAACATTGTTTGAGAGAAACTCCTGCCACTTGTTTGCTGAAACAAGAGCCAGTTCAGACCTAAAGAATTCAAGAGAATAGCATGAATGTTGATGTTATGACACCAAAACTGTTTCTTATGTCAGAGAAAATCGCAAAACGTCCCACAAGTAATAATGGAAATATTAGAGATACATGGTCTTGGTGAACGCACACTTTAACAGAAGTAACACTCTGAACCATGTTGACCGCATGTGCATCTGGTGTCCTTATTTATTTCGCAACACGTGACGTCATATAGTGACAAGACTAATATGTGTGCCCCGGTTAGAGCATATATGCAGATGTCACATTTATCCTTATTAGATAAATGGAATATAATGAATGGCAACATATCTATTAACTGTTATAAAAGAAATAGTTTCAAAGTTATCCGTGGAAAAGATATAGCTTTTGTAAAAACTATTGCACTTTGGGATTATTTGCCAAAGAATTTATCACTACATCTGATGCACAAACGCGGACCAATGATTACTTTGTTCGAAGTTTTTTTTGTGCATGATATCTTTCTTTCCGATCAAAAAGTATACAGGCTAAAACAATAAACTGAAAAAAATAATAAATTATATTCATGTATTTTTAAGTTTCTTTCACATCTTGTTTTCGTCAAAGTATTCACAATGACATTTTCAAATAAACGTGCACTTGACCCTGGCATACACACACACATAAAATGCACAAAACATTGAGATCCAAATACTTTAGGTATTTAATATTCTAGTCTATAGTTTCCAAACATGGCTGCAGTACAATTTTACAAAAATGTCGGAACTTTGCTTGCGTTCATTAACGACATTTGTTGGATATAATATAAAATGAACTCTTCTGGACTTGGCTAATTTGTTCATTGCGCTCAGTGACAATTGATAGGAGAGTCCAGACTAATACGTTGGATTCACAGGATTGTCAGTGTAGGAATTCTTGTCCAATGGAATTCACACGTTACGAATGGTCATAGTTGGGACATTACATAAGCTCACATGCCATTCAGATGCCTGCACACTACACGCAGGGACACCACGCGGACAGACGTCCATTGTGGTGTCCCAGTGCTAGAGCCATTCCAATGTATGCACACATACCTCGCTATAATCTTTTTTCCATGCCTGGTATCATTTTTACATTAAGAGTATTGGCTACTTGCTAATCAGTCAAAATTAAAAGGTGTGAATTTTCATAGAACATCTGACATTGCCGTATTTAACATGATAAACTTTCGGATGTGGATTTATCAACTTTTTCCAGATGTGGTCCCGGTAGAGTGTCACTGAAAGTGTTGCTTACACAAAATGCTTTGCGGTTATAATTGCTGTAGATGTTACGCACTTTAAAAATACGATGATCTTGGTGATCAGGAAACGTTTATTGTCGTTAGCAGTTTTGGTTTTTGATGCTTGCACTGAATATTTCCGTGAACATCATGCTTTTTGCAATGTCCAAAATGTAATCACAATTCAATATCCTCGATATTGAGTTACTGGTCCGTATGATAATACGTGCCTGTTGGTTTTGCAGTGAATATGTGGCTGAACACACCACAATTTTTTTGTCACCTTGTAAAGCTTCTGCCATTATCATGTAATACGTTGGGTCTATTCCCTTTGGGGTTTTTTTGGACTTGACTTCTGAAATTATACTATGGTGTTGATATGGTAAATTAATATTTTGTATGTATTTGTTTGTTTGCAGATTTGTAGCATATCCCATAGGTAGATGGCATGGTGTGAAGGAAAGATGTATCAGGCCTCCCAGGCCAAACTTGACACTTGAAATGGAATTCCAGGAAAACAGACAGTTGCCTTGTGGGAACAAAATAGAGGTGGGTATAAAATGGTTTTTGTTGATTTTGTGGCCACCGTAAAAATAATATTGACGTGTAAAGCTGAAGCTTCTATATTAGAACTGAATTATTCTTGGTGACCATAAATCACATTTCGGACGATTCAACTTGCGAAATCACGATAAAATATTTGGCAGCAATACAAATATATATATATACATATATATATATATATATACTTGGTATAATTTGTGGTGCAGTGGTGACTTTTTGCTTCTGGGTATGCATAAGAGCTACAACATGTGTAAATCTATAAACATTAGCATTAGTTACGTAACGTTACATCCCGATCCCCATTGCCGAGACCTCCATGTCTGGCCAAATGCCCGACACAATTGAGTTGGGTTCACTCACTCAATTGTTCCCAAAAATCTGACGGTTCCGAGGCGTCATCTCTCGGTTTTTCTTGGACCCAGTGGTGACTCTTGGTGCGCTTGCTCCCTTTGTACTTCCTCCTTAGGCACGTAATGGCTTGATCATCTTGAGTTAGAAGCTCTTTGAACCTTTGCTCACAAACACTGTTCTAGTGCTTCTCGCATGTTTCTTTCTTTGCAAAATCTTTTCTGAATAGTTGAGGACTCTTTGGAGGCCAGCATAGCTTGGATACTTGTGAGAACATGGAAGTAGAGCAGGTCGTGTTGCTTGAACTCGAGCTTTTCAAGATGGCATCTCGATGATCAGATCGCAGGGAAAGGGAGGACAGTGCCCACCAAGTAATCACTACTGGGCAGCTAGCTGCAGGTGTTGATCCAGTGACCACTTTTACTACTAGGCCAGAAGATGGATTCACGGAATCATCTTATGGCTGCTTGCGATGATTATGAGCATTGCAATGGTTGTTGTCAACAACTTGGCTATGATTGCTCTCACAAGTGAACTTACAAGTTCTGTGCTGATTGGGGAGAGGACAAGTGGCTGCTCTATGAGAAAGCCAAGAAGAAGAGTGACAAAGTGAGATGTAGGCAGCAAGCAGTTGTTGCCAAATGACAGGCTTTGGACTCTGATTCCATCGAGTCTTCTCCTGCAACTCTACTAGACAAGCATAGTCGAACCCATGAGGCTTGCTCGCACACTCAGGTGGCTGCTGTGTCAACCCCTGAACCACCCCCAGGGGAGTGAGAAGAGGAGGCAATACAGTTATAAGCAGGTAGGAAAGAGATCAACTCAGGCTGTTCATAAGCATGCAGCTAAGGCAATGGCTTTAGCTGGGTGATGGCCATTGCTCTTTTAGCCACTGATCTAAGGCTTGTCTGGGCCTTGGAGTCTATTGCTAGAAACACACACAGACAATTCTTGTCACACACAGACAATTCTGGAGCTTTGCCGATGCTTAGGCCTGATTGTGAATCTCTTAACGTCCAGCCTAACGCCAGAGCAGAGTTTTGTCTTTCTTGACATCCAGATCAATCTGGCCAGCTTCATCTGTTGCCCCTCAAAAGGCAGGTGGGACATACTTCAGCTGATTCTCAGGGTGTTTCTGATCATGACTTTTGCTTAGCTCGGCAGTAGCAAGCCCTATTGAACTCCCTGTCCTCAATGGAATCCCAGGTCCCCCTGGGCTGCCTTCATCTTCGTCCCTTGCAGCATGCCCTATGAGAATGATGGTTGAGGGACCATGGCTACCATCACCTAGTGCCCCCCCCCCCCCCCGAGGACCACCAGCACCTCCTCTGGTGGATCATTTGAGAGAATATCATGACACAACAGATGTTGTTACCCTTTCATGCACAACTCCCCATGTACATTCACTCTTGGCAGTTTTGGTGGACAGCCCATGCAGAGAGCCAGTTGGTGTCAGGCCTCTGGCCCTAGCATGCCATGTCCCACCACATAAACTGGAACTGGAGGTGATATGCCTAGCACTCCTCCACTTTCAGGACCAAGTGGAGTACAAACATGTCCTCAAAATGTGTGACAACTGGACTGTGATACCTTTCTTCAACCTTCAAGGTGGATCACCTAAAATCCGATGAAGCTGGCTGGACACATCATATGATGGTGCTCCAACATGACGTCAGCATTAATTGAGGATTGTCCCAGGATTACAATATGTCCTGGCCAACCAACTTTAGAGAAAAGGTCAGCTGGGAGGGAAGGGGTGGTCACTCCGCAAAGGGGTCATTCAGGCCATATGAGCCACGTGGGTTGCCCCACATGTGGACTTGTTTTAGGAAAAGGGTAAATGCAAAGCTTTCAGTTTAGGTCATGCCCATTCCAAACCCCTAGGCCCTAGCAGTGGATGCTCTAGCCATGGACTGGAATTGAACTGAGGACAGACTTGATGGAATTAAGTGTAAATCCTCCATGACGTTTACCAGCTTGGCACAAACTTCTGGTGCAAGTGTGGACGAGCTTGTTCCACAGAAATGCTCAAGTGCTCAACGCCATTCTTAGTGGTTGTTGTACAGCACATCTGTTACAGAATTTTCTCAGAATCAGTTGCAGATAGAATTGCCAGAAGGGCACTTTGATCCTCTTCTCTATCAGTTTACTAGGCTCATTGGAAAGTGTTTTCCAACTTGTGTGCCACTTGGAGAATACATCCTTGGTCACCATGCATCGCCCGCATTGCTGACTTTCTACTCTACCGGTGGAGAGCATGTGGTAAGAGCTTGAGAGCTGTGGAGGGATTGCTATCAGTCATCTCCTCATCCCTGGTGAACGTCCAGGACATTCACATTTGGAGCATTCCTTATTTGTCAGTGCTCATGGCATTTTTTGCACACTAACAGACCGGAGGGCCACCCAGGTCCTACCATGGTGAGACCTCCGGTTTGTTTTAGTCATGTTAAAGAAGTGGCCCTTGGAGTACCTCGACAACCCCCAGACAGGTGGACCTCAAGTACTGGATGTGCAAAAAATTCTCTCTATTGATGGTTGCTTTAGGCACTAGAAGGGAGATGCATGCTCTTGCACACAACTTAATCCAATGGTAACCTGACCACACCCAGGTAACCCTGAGGCCTCACGTGGGCTTCCATACAAAGGAGTTGAAGGAAAGAAGAGGAAAGAGCCCTTTTCCCAACCGAGAGCACTATGCTGGTACCTCTCTCACTCAAACAGTAGCATGGGTCAGCGGTTCACCCCCTTTTTGGCCTTCAGTAACCATCCTAAGGAGCAAGTTTGCCAAAACACGATGTCATCATGGATTATGCTGACAATCGTGAAGGCCTATGAGAATGTTTTGGATAGGCCTGCAGCCTCAAAGTAAATCTCGGCTAAATGATTTAATACTTTGAAATATGATCTTTTTAAATTCCTCTTTTCGATGAATGCCTCTTTCCAGTTTCTAATAAAAAAGACACAAAGACATTGTTTATCGGATCCAAAAAACCCGTTTAATTCATGAAACCATTTAATAGCATACTTAGTGCCAGTGATAATTCTGTAACCATTGTCCAATAAATGGGTAAAATATAGAGCAATGTGACCAGGATTTGTGGGTAAACTTGCTTCTCCTTTATTCTTATGAAAGATGCCCATTTGGTGAAGTTAACAAAATATTATGTGCTTCGGATGTGCATACAGCTTGGTTCACATGATCCTGAAGTTTTATGCCTACAAAAAACATATGTAATCAGCATACAAACTTGACATCTTAGCGAAATCTAATCTAAATGCCGTTATGTGAAAAGTTAGATCCTCCACATGGCTGCACACAAAATGAACAGTACTGATACAAGTTTGATCTGTATAGCAAACTTTGCTCTTGTACTTGTTTCGCACCAATAATGGCCAAAAAGGAGCTGACTGCTATTTTGGGACAACAACTGTCACTTGTCCCTTATCTGCTTTCAGTTTTGTTATAGCTTTGCATAGTAGTCCCGGCAGGGGAATTAACCAGTTCATGTTGAAAGACCATATTTGCTCAAAAGCATCAATAGCTTCTCTGCCAGATCACCACCATCCAGAGGTCAACCACTGGCACTTTGTATTATAATCCATGGCAAAGCGATCCACTGGATGTGGTACCCATTAATGATCTAAATATTGAAAAGCCTGTTTTCTAATTTTCCAGTCGTCGTTGTCATGTCAGCGTCTTTAAAAATCTGCATTCAAATTCTGATTTCTGGGTACCTACTGTATTTTCAACCTTGTGCCATTCTGGTGCCATTGTGATCTTATCTGAGAAACAATCACACGATTCCCACAAGCATGCGCAGATGTGCCTATCTAGCGGCTGCTATAAATCGATAGGTCGATCCTCCAGAGCCGGCAGCCAGTGACATTACATTTGAATGGCAGCGCAGAAAAGCAAGCAAAACATCCGTACCTTTGCACAATATAGTATTGCTTACAACATGTATTCGCCCAGATCTTTATTTTTGCGCATGTTTCCTGCCTAAATTCACTTCGATGTTACAAAAAAGTCAATAGTTTGCTTTAAAAAAATCGCACAATGAATCTACAGTATGTATACGGCATGCAGCCATAGCGTGCAGACGACGCAACCCAGGTGAGGGTATCCAGTTAGTATTCAAATACAGGAACCCTTTTTATCGGAAAATTTTGATATATGAAAGGATACTTAATTAGTATCATATTTGGCTGACCTTATGTGCTGGTAAAGTGTAAATTTAATTATAACGAAAGTTGAAACATAGTTCATCCTCTGTCGCTTGACTGCCTTCCTTCGCGGGGTTTCAAATGCCGTCATAGATGCAGGGAGCGTTCATTTTTCATCGTTCGATGTATGATATATTATGATATGGCATAATTTTATCTTAACTCTGTTTTTATTTAATCTACCGTATTCATCCCAATAAGTGTACTGAGTGCTTAAAAAACCCTGAAAATTTGCATTGCCCCCCCCCCTCCGAAATTTAAGCACACAGCATCGTGGTCAAAGCACAAGAAGTTCATCTGAGTTATTGACCCTTTTTTTTCCTTGCAAGCACCGTTTGATGTATTTTATACCGTCAGCGCAAAACTATCATGACGGCTACATTCAATACAAATAGTTGTTTAAATTTTGTTGTGTACAATAGAAGTAAATATATATAATCATATCACAGTTCATTATCAGCTATATTTCTTTTAAATATAGGATCGTGTGTCCACATAGACCATATTGTGCATTCAAACATTGTCCCCTTTGATATCACCGTCGCCGGACGTCGCCACGCGGCCTATAATGTTACAGTAATAGAGTGCACGTCTTCTGGAAATTCTGCCAGGAAAGGGACGATTTGGCATCTCACATTTGGTTGGGACGAGGAGGCGGAGGGGCTAGTTGGCTGTGGAGGATGTATTCACAGGCATTAATGACTTAATTTTTACTTCTAACTTCAGATTAACTCATATTTTGTCGTATTATGAAAAAAAAACAGTAACAAAAAACAAAGATGCGTTTGTACGCAACATGGTTTACTCGCCCCCCCCCCCCCCCATGCCATAATGTCCACTCAACCCCGTCCCCGTTTCTTGCATACGCAATACTTGAATGGCCCTTTAAAAATTGGTAGGTTTCCAGACATTGTGTCTTCATCTTGGAAAAAAATTAATGCACTTATCAACAATCCCTGACATATTTTTGTAGATATATATCTGTTGATCACAGGAGACAAAAAATGGAAAATATATCTTGAATATTTTTCGAGATGACGACCAACAACAAAAAAAAAAAAAAAAAAAAAAAAAATGGAGGAAAGGTACATTTTCCCCCAAAACACATTGTTTATTTAGCAATTTTAAACTTTTGGTTGAGTTTTTGTTGCAGATTACTCGTAATTCTCTGAACCCTTGTCATCAAATTGATATAGTCTTGATATATATGGGTGGTTATTTTATTATTTTTTTTAATATGTATATTCAACTCAAAAGTGAACCCACTTTCAGGGGTTTCCCACTGCCTTTAAATGTTTTATGAGACTTTATTTTGGCACACACACTTGAGCAAAAGGCAAAGCAACATATACCACCAGATTTAGAACAAAAGTTGACCTATTGATATTCAAAACAATTTGAGATGCAACTTTTTTAATTCTCCCAGCTTTTGACATTGTCACGATAGATGACCATTGTCGTCTGAAAAAAAATACAGAAAAAAATCATTCATTCATTCTTTCATTTATTTATTCACGGCAAAAATATAAGATGCGTCCTTTTAAAAATATATATTTATTCAATTTTCAACCATTTATTTATTTATTTATTTATTTATTTATTTATTTATTTATTTGTTTGTTTGTTTGTTTTTTTATTTATTTATTAGCTTTATCCACCGCGCTACCAGCTGAGCTTTTGTCTTAAGTTTTCACTTATAAACCTTGCGGCAAGCCAACCAAAATTTCAGGTCTTGAACACGCAGCTGATATGGAGTCCTATCGCCTAATTTAGCGCCTTCATTGTCCTTTTCTGTGAATTGTATATCAGCCATTCTGGGAGGAAATCATCACAGATGTTATCTGAGCAAAATTTGCAGAAGTGATACCAAAAAGTTTGTTGGTCTTCACCGGAAAGTCATGCATTATCACCACCTAACCTGTCAAGATGAAGCAGCGAATCAGCTTCTTTGTGATAAGGTCGGATCCCTTGATTTCCCGGAACTTCGCTGTATTTAGATGAATCTAGGTCACGCTTGAGCCACGCTGATCACGATTAGTGGGTTACAATGCCAGCATGCGACAGTGTTATGTATAAATGTAACTGGATAGATATTTCGAGACTACTTAGGCCTACATGGGATTTGGTACAAGCTGGCTTTTTTCACCAAAGGTGGCACATTCAGAATGCCTTATAGGCCCTAGGCCTATATTGAGTATCCTTGCTTTGCTACTATAGTCTGTCAACCCTAAGTTACGGAAGGGAATTTTTCGAATATTTCGTGAACAGCGGGCAAAATGACCATGTATTTCATACATAACCAAATCTGAGCAGTTTACCTAACTCTTGAAAGAAATTTGTTTGCAGTGTGGTTTGTATTTATTTCTGTAACCAGCAATTTAAGCGTTTTTGCGGTCTTCTCACGGACGGTGCCGGCAGTTTAAAAGGATCTGAAAAGAAATACAAAGTGCATGTAGCTACCACATATGCCTCAAAAGTAGGGTATATTGATGAAAAAAGGTTATGCATTAGATATGTCGGCAAGTTATAATCCATTGTTGTAATATTCACAAAATCCGTTTCCGTAGAGCAAGGTTGATAGATTATAGTACTACACTGAGCTGATACTGAGCTTGAAATGATCTAACGGGCATTGAAATGAACATTGAATGACCCAGGAGGTAATTGTTTACCCATATTTTCACCATTTAGAAGCAAAGAAAGTGTTAATAGTAGAAAATATGTCGATTAAGCAGGCGGGTATTACAATGTAAATAAACAGCATATCGATCGGTCGACCTATCGATGAACTTTCGCCTTTTCCCGCTAGGTGCCGCATCTACGTAAAAATGGTCTATTGCAAGAGTGAATTCTAACTGCTCACTTCCAATATACGCTTAACATTTTTGCTGTCTGTATGTCAGTAAGCTTCTTGTCCTTCCTGACCTTTTGTAATTGAATTGAATACTCTACTTAGAACCACCTCCAAGTGGGGATCACTATCGATTCTCGAGCCGTTCAACACCCTATCACATCGCTACCTTTCTTATCCTTTAAGTTTTTTTTCCAGAAAACCAGTTCGTCTAGCACTCGGCTGTCCACCGTCCCACAACTGCCCCAGCTCGCTTTTTTGTTAGGATATTCCAACATAACCCTCGTTCTGAAACGAACGATCTGACCATATTGCATTTTGCATTGATATTATGCGACCTGCAACTTGAGCAAGATCTCCAGCCTTTACTTGCAACTTACCTTGAGCTAAATTTGATCAACCATCTGCTTAAAAGGTACATAAGTTTGTCCATTCTTTCTTTCATGATCTGAGGGGGATGTCTGTAAAGCTATTTTTAGGTATAAATTTCAGAAAAGCAAAAGTTTTTTTGTTTGTTTTTGTTTTGTTTTTGTTTTTGTCTTCCTTTCTTTGGCACAATAGGAAAGATTAGGTACCAATCTACAATACGGCCGAATGTTGAGTTCGAAAAATTGCAATTTTTATGAGAATGTTGGAGCTTAAGAAATCATGCTTTTTGGCCACAAACCCACACGGTTTTGCATTCAAAACAGAATGTAAGTGAGCTGTCAGTCTGACTTGAGTCTGCTGAGCAATGGGAAGTGATCAAGCTGCTCTTAGGTTGGGGAGAACAATAGGCCAGTGGGATTGAGGGAGAACAATGGGCCAGTGGGCTAGGGAGAGAACAATGGGCACTCCTAATCTGTTATTTTAGCGACTGAAACCAGTTATTTGGAAACCACATCTTTGTGATCTTCTCCTAGAAAAACTTCAAAGATACCTGTTTAAACATAGATTAAAAAGATATATTTTCATGACAACACATCAAAAGTATAGTATTATAAGAGTACTTCTCACAATACAAGTATCAATCAGAAAGAGGGAGTAGATTTTCTATAATGGCCAGTTTACCGCTGTCAGAAAGCCAATTAGACCTAAATTGCATTTTCTCACAATTCGTATTTTCGTCCGACTTCTCAGTGGTTTTCAACAGATTGCTCGTAAATGGTTTAACCAATTTTAATGAAATAAAAAGCTCTTGAAAAAATACATTCCTGCTCAAGAACAGTATGTTGCGTTTGTAGATATGTTTATATTTTTGTAATTTTTTTCAATGTGGAACTACACAAAATCGAAAATTGAAACAGTGCCTTTTATGATTAAAAAAAAAATCGTTCCTTTTGCTTTAAAGAAAACAAAACAAGAAAACCGTTCCCGGACATTCCATCAAAGTTTTATTCTACGAAATTTAAAGATTTTATGTTAAATATTATGGTTTGTAGGCCCAGAAAACCTGGGAAGTTGACCCCTTTGTAATATATCGCATGTCGCCTCAAATAACGAGAAAATGACGATTTTTTTTCTACATATAATGAAAATATAGATTAATATCTGAAAGAAAATGTATAGTTTTGGGGGGGCTAACCGCAATATTTTATAAAGGAGTGTAGAATAAGATACCACGACGCTATATATGCTGAGTTTTACAGACGGCCCCTTAACAGCACCTTTCAGAAAATCCCATTCACTACCGAGCCAAATGGTTTGCTGTTGTTCCCAAATGCATTGTTCCGTCAGCACATAAAAAATACCGTTCAAAGAACGCAGTATCCTTCGGCCGCCTTCAATCTCTTTTGCTGTAAGTGAATAGGACGTGTATCTATTGTAGGGCAATGGCTTCATTCAGGTAACTACAGCAAAACTGAAAAGTTGGATTCCATGTAGCATCTATTTTGGTTTGGTCTAGAAACATGTGTTTGAACTAAGTGCAGGCCTTAAAGAGGTGTATAAGCATGCGGTGCTTGTGATACACGTGTGCGATGTTTCATAAAACTGACTTTTAAAGCTTTCTTACCTACACAAATACTTCTATTGTACACTTGACCTTTGAACTTTGAAAATTCCATCCATGAAGAGTTGAAATCAAGTTTTTAACTTTTTTGTTTATGAGGTTTGTTATATTGCAACTAACTGATTACTGACAACCAGGACTTAAAAAATTAAAGAATTGAGAATTGATTGAAAACGAGGATGTGGAAAATTGGAGAGTTGAAAACTGGTTGAAAACTAGGGCTAAGAAAAATTTGGCAGCTGCACTGACTTTGCCGAAATTCCAAAAGTTGAAATCTGTAATATAAAAGGACCACTACAAACCAATTTCATATCAAAGCATTTCCTGGAAAAGTGCCACCTGTAGCAGATCAGTAAGTAATTTGTTGCTTTACTACTGGTCATGGTAATTCATAAGTACAAGAAAGATACATTTGTTACAATGATGTATCATTGAACATGAAGATGCCTTACGATTGTCACATCCCACATGTTACAAGTCTTTTATGGGAGTTTTACCCTAAATTAATGTAAACCTTGGTATCTGGTCTTGTAGCTTATATATACCACCACACACAGGTTCTGAAGCGGATATCTGTATAATCCACAAATCGAGATGAATAGTAGAAGCCATGTGCTGTAGTCATCTTGTTGTTCACAGCGTGCAGTATAGGCCTAATTTCACATCTGGGCTCAAGTACACTTCTTTACTGCATGTACTTTGTGCCTCAGAGATTCGTTTACTCTCATGCAAACGAGATATTAAAATGGAACAGTTGGAATCTCTATCATGCAGTTTTCAACTTCAGTTGACATCCGTTTTCAACGAACGGCTTCGTTTTCAACTAGCGACTAGTTGAAGTCTCATTGAAATCCATTTTTTCAACCTAAGGCGCAATTTTATTTTTCATCTAGCTGCTAACAAATTAGCATGGTAATTTTTTCGGACACCCTGTGGCAAAGCTGTGCCGCATCGCTCGTCTAGAAGACTAACCTGGCGTGGAAACACAGCACAAAGTTTGTAATTAAAGGGAATGGGGAAGTTAAAGGGGTGTGTTGTGTTAAGGTTAATATGTTGCCACAGAAAATTTATCAAGCTTTCTCAAAAGAAGACCACATAACTTCAAGACACTGAGTAAAAATTCAAAGAAGTTGTTCTTGCACTTATGCATTGCCATTAGACTTATCCGACAACATGCATTTACAGTACACAGTGGATTTTTGGTGTGTACACTTCTTGACCATGTTGCAAAGTAAGATTTATTACCCCTTATATAAAAACCCGCGGGTATTTCTAGACCTGGATCCACTATCAGGACAGTAATCTCCCCTAAGCTGCATCTTTTATTGAACGGGGGGGGGGGGGGGGGGGGGCTTGGCAGATTCGACTAGCGGTGCTTCTTAATTCATAGCCTGGGGGCGACTTCAGCGTCTCATACAAAATCCCTATTTTGGGGTTCCCGCTGCCAACAACTACTAATTGTACGGAGCTGTATTTATATTTGCAGGTAATGCTCACTCTAGTTATATATTGAACATTACATTCATTCAACAAATTAACCTTCCCTTAACACCAATCACCCATATATCTGGATACTATCTCTTTAAAATACCGAATCGGGACAAACCCACAATGGCTACCATTCTGAAAATTGTGGTTTCCACAACCAATGGTTTGTAATAAATGAGGGTAGTAGTGGGACGATTTGGGGGAGGGAGATTATAATATATGCAACCAAAAGTATACATTTTGCAAATGTTTCATAGCATCAATTATGGTATGATATATGCTGTGGTCGCGATTCACTTTGAAAACCAAATCAAACGAATTTTGTGCGGCATTGCGCAATGTTCAAAATGGCGGTCACCACTTGCCAGTTCAAGCCAACGTATCGTGTCGCACTTGGAGTAGTAACTAACGATGATAACTACTTCAGACACAACCGAACGGGCAGATTCAATGACAAAAATTTACTGTGTGGGTGGAGAAACAATTGGAAATGACAAAAATACTCCAAAATCATAAAAAAAAATTCCGTGGCGAAGGCCATTATTTCACGTCACCAATCCACCAACTTTTAATTGAACCCTGAGACCAGATTTCTTTCACATCCCTTACACATGCATAACTCAGTGGGGAAACCAGTGCTTATAAAACATCGTTCTAATTGTAATTACCTCATGTTGTATGCGAACTTGCCATTGTAGGGTCCTCTGGTGTACTTCAGACACATAGAAACGTAGGGAAATATCCGCTGATAAAGGGTGTAACTTTCCATGGTTTTTCCTGTGCCACGGAGGCTACTATGAAGCAATGTACATAGCTCCGAGCAGTGTGGATATTCAGAAAGTACTTTTCACTTAAAACAAAAGATTGCAACTTCACATTTTTACCAGAAATACTAGTGAAATTTAATTTGCATGAAAATATAGAAATGTCTTTTATCTTGAATTCAGATTCAGGGTCTTAAGGTCAGATTTAGGATTTTACTGAAGCACCTTTAACAGAGAAAATCTCTATATACGAATATATCAATCAATGAAGGTTTGAGATTTGACGCAACGACACTTTGAGGGATTTGCTAGCACATCCAGCCTGCTGAAAATTGATGGTCCTTATATTAAGCTACTTTGGGTGAAGCTTATTGCCATTTTGACACAATATTTTTGTGGTTTTCAAATACGTGCCCCAATATAATTAAACTAGAAGAATCTTCCCGGACATCAAATTGTCCAATTGTCCTTATCTTCGCTAATTGTAAATCCTGGCCAAAGCTATCTCAGCATGTTAAAAACATAATTGCTGTTAACAGTGACTTTCTGGTTTTCTGGCAAGACTGAATCATTTATTATTATAATAGGGAAGACTAAATGTTTACTCGAGCCTGGCGTACATAAGACAGTTGTTAGTCAATTCTGAAAGAAGTGCTGTATCCTTTGATATACATGCCTATCATGTCACCGCTGCCGACCAGAGATCTGAACTGTCAACTACTTTGCACATATAATGATCTTAATCTTCCACATGTTTTAACATGCACTTTTAGGGCCAGCTTAAATTTTAATTATTTATGTTAATCAATGGCAAAATTTGGATATAGAATCAGCTCAGGAACTCCGTAAAGACGTCATGTTTTCTGGGCAGATGCTGGTCGTGATTGGTTAGGGTTTCATTTTGCTCGTCATTAAATCTGTATGATTGGAGCAGATCTAATACATTTGTAAATAGTAAAGTTGCTAAAAAAATTAAAAAGTGCAGTTAAACGAGGGAATTAAGCTTATTAACTAGAAATAAGTGTTCACGTTTTGGTTAAAATAATGGCAATAGAATAGATCAAACGCCAGGTTTGATACTGGAAAGCAAACTGTGGCCTTGTTGCATATTTTGAAAGGAAATTATGGTTGGAAAAAAATTAAGCTGGTTTAACACAAAAATATTATCACAGGTCAGGTTAACTGTATGACTGGATTAGAATCGACATTTCTAATTGGTGAACATGACGTGTAAACGTACATACGCTACTGGGCATGGCAATAAAAACAAACAAAATCACAATTTGCCCTCAGACCAAAAGTCAGTTAAGCTCACTGGTGCTAAGATCGAGAATTACTGCCATGCAACATTTTAAACATATGGCAATATTTTTTTCTTCTTACAAAATTGCTTCAAGACATTAAATGAAAGAAAACATGGACATTTTCATTTTTGCCCAATATATATATACATATATATTTGACAAAGGTGTTTTAGCATCTCGGGATATCTGTGGACGTTAGCCGTGCTGAAAAAGCTATTATAATTATATAAAACAAAACTCGCCTTTCGACACTATTTTACTTCCATTATATATATTTCTCGAATAAGATTCTAACATTGTGCACTGTATGCTTATTACAGACAACCAATCCTAAAACTGACCTTCAAGAGAAACATTACCTGACACTTATTAGGCAAAAAAAGACCTTTCTTTTTTGCACTTTCTTGTCACAGTGGTAAAGCATGTGGTGCTTCATGTGATAAACATATCCACTTGAGGCCTTGTTTTTACCAGTATTGGAAAGAAACTTATTGTTTTTTTTATCCTGTTGTTAAGTTTCCCCGTGTAATTTCAGCTGCATCATAGATAAGATAGTTCAAATGCAAATGTTGTAGTGGTGTAATTTTATGATTTTACCGCTTTCAAAGGCAGATGTAAACTCATATATTATAAGAAGCAGCCACGAGTGGAGTGGGTGGTTTTATAAGACATGAGAAAACACGACACACGAAGCGAAGAGTGGTTTATAATAATTCTTATGACACGGGAACCAGCGACCAAGAGTGGTTTTTCCGTTTTGTGTCATGCTGTTTTTACATGGTTTTAGGAAAGCAAGATTGGTTTGTACTTTGAACTTCAAGGACTATAATTTCTGGCCTCGGATGCACGCCTTACGTAAAAGTGCCCCATACATCCATGATTAGTTTGACCAACAGAGCAACAAATAGTCGTTCAGTTCCAAGTGGTCCAATGGTTTAATGATTAAGACATTTCGTTCTTACTTCACAGTTGTTCTGAGCCGTAAGGATCGACTTCCAATAGATTCCTTGATTACACGTTTGTAAAAAGTGAGGGGAACACCTCAAATGTGTAGGTCCAGCAACCGCAAATAATCTGAAGCAGGGTTTAACTGAAATCACTGAAAAATAAACCGCCAATATTAATAACAGAAGTATGGTTTCTAGAATAATATTTTGTTCTTATTATGTGTACCACATATAATTTATTACTTTCAGGACTTATCTCAGCAGCTAGACATGACCACAAGACAGATAGAGAGGTGGTGGAGACGGAAACGGGCGCAAGAAAAGCCTACAGAGATGACACGATTTAAAGAGACAAGGTAATTATTCAGTGTTGTGATATGCACAACCAACACAAGATCGAACATTTAACCTTAAAGTTTTCATTTTTTCACTGAGTGAACATATACGTCCATCTGCCAGCCATGTAAATACTGTGACTTGGCTGCCAAAACAATTTTTTATACATATAGTTCCATATCATACGAAAACGCAATAAACCAAGTAGACATTTCAGCTGAGCATGTCCGGTGATGCTCAGCCTCTATCTGGGCCGCATGTCATCGGAAATAACCTTTTCTCCCTGAACATAGAAATTTACAGCAGTCAAACTTGAAATAAGGGAAAGAACTGCTATAGATGGAAACTTGGCATATTAAGTGGTTTCCTTGTGTTTGTTATTATCAATATGCTACACTCGTTATTGTTTCACTAAGCTTAACCTATAAGGTGAAAATAAGACGCTTAGTTCTGGTTACCAGGGTAGCCTCCCGAGTTGTGTGGCAAAAGGTCACTTCCTTGCCCAGCCAAGATGTCAACTTGGCTTAGTTTAAATCTGTGATCAATTCAGCGTGATTTTTGTGGAAAATATATTATGTAAGACACGATTCAGATCAATAGTCGTACATGCTTCCCTCGTATAGACTACTTTTCAGTTTCACTCTAGAAAATGATAGTCCACACTCAAACATAGAATAGCAGCTCATTCTTATCATGGACCTGCTCCTAACTAGCTGACTGCGTCAGAGGTACAAAGTTGGTAAAATAATCTTTAATAACAATAAGATAAGAAAGATAAAGCTGGCGGAACTGTACCTTTTTATATCTGTTTAAATAAAACTAGTTTTTGTTTGATTAAAATCAAATAGCTACTTTTAAAGAGATGTCAACATGAAATAGTAATTTTTGTGCAGAAAGGTATTGTATTGTATCAACATCTAACGGTTAACATGGCTATTATATATTAAAAGTGACTATAATGTGCAAATGAGAAGTGTTTCAATCATTTCCAGAAATTCTATTGGGGTTATTATATGCAAATTGTGACATATAACTGCCTTTACATGCTAGTTGTACCTTTAATGCGACACAGCAGTACCTACTGTTTAAGAACACCACTACTGCCAGCAACCACACGGTGTATATATATATATACCAGCAAACCAGAGGAAGGCTGGATCTGGACGAAGAAGACTGTCAGATGGGACAGATGACTGCTGCTTGATCCAGGATATAAAGAGGCACAGGTTTCTTTCCATCAACAGGTACCCTGAGCAAGGGTGCCTGCAACATCAGAGCATCACAGTTTACCACTAGCAAGAGACTAGTGTCGGCCTGTCAGTTGTATCTTTCTCAGTCCTTCACACAAGACACGATGGGTACAGTGGTGTAAGGAACATGTGGCCTGGGTCGGAAATCGATGGATCAACGTGATGTGGTCAAATGAATCCCATTTCAGCTTGGATTTCCACGATGGAAGAATAAGGGTTCGACGAATGCCTTCCAAGAGGTTCGTAGAAGGATGTATGTTTGAACGTGACTGCTACTGAGGAGACAGTGTCATGATGTGGGGGCAAGTACAGCAACAAGAAGAACAGCTCTCATCAGGGTGAACGGGACACTAACAGGCTTGCACTACGTGGATGAGATCTTGTCGACAGTAGAAGAATGAACTCAGCACTCAGAACTCAGAACTCTTTTTATTTGACATAAAGTACCATGTAAATACAGCAGAAATGAACATACACAAAACTTCTATGCAGAATGTACAAGGCAATTGTGCATAATATGGAAAAATTAGTCAGGATAACCCCAGTTAAGGACATAAAGGGTCCACTATCACTGGGGCTACCTAGGTAATGGTCTTTCTATGGAAAAAGACATGAGGTTGTAGAGTGGATAGGTACGTTATGAGTAAAAAAATGATGCAATAACAAAATTCTTATTATGAGTGATTACCTACTACATACATATCAATTTACAATGCTGCATATTTATGAATAGTGACTGATCAATGGACCCAACAAATAACACACGACCACACACTGCCCTGGTCAGCATGCAGTATGTACAGCAACACAATATCCCGTTATTGCCATGGCAAGCCCAGGCAGTTCACCTAACCTGTCCCCCATAGATGTTTGTGGCTTGTGCTTGGCAGTCGAATCAGGGATGCGTATGAAGAACCTGCAGCCACCCTGGAACAACTGGCACATAGGCTCACAGACCATGGAATCAAATTCCCCAGGCTGAGATCACCAAGCTGACGAGCAGCATGCCAAGGTGGATCTAAGCTTACTTACAGAAGCATGATGTTCAGATCCGCCATTGATGCATGCAGCGCCTCCAAACAACAACAACAACAACAACAACAACAACAACAACCAAAAAGGTCCACCATTTACTCCGAAAGAGATGGAAAAGCAATGGCAAATTGAAGTGAACCAACTGCCCACACACATCCTCATAGCACGTGCATAATGTTGAAGGGGGGGGGGCATTTTTTCCGCTACAGTATAGTTCATAATGTGGAGTCTTGTTTTACATTGCAGTTGGCGGTGCTTTTTTTATTGGTCGGCATTAATCGTCGGAGTATATGTTTTGTGGGATGTAAGTATTTTGTTCCAACAGTAAGTGTTCAGTCTGTTTGTGGCAATTCAGCGCATCTGTGTTATTTATACCCTTAATTGTTTGTGAATCGAGAGGGACATTGACCTTCGAGGCAGTTTTATGTAAAGTAAGCCTTGTATTTATACTTTTAGAGCAAGTTGTACCTGAACCGTAACAACCAACCTGTGCCTGAAGCACATAATGATTATAATATAATTAACTTATCAACGTTAATAGCACAATAATAAACCTCATATAGAAAACTTATTCAGAAATACCGTCACTTTTTTCAGGTGTCAGTTGTATACACTATGTCGTGTAACCATTTTGCATATTTTTCCGGACAACAAGAGATTGCATTTATATCCACGTGCATAAATTTTGTAAAAACTTGCGAAAATGGAATTCAAAAATTCCCAACATATCATCATATTAAACAGAAAAGCGTCCATTTCGGATGCTTTGACATTCATGGTGGTTGCTGCAAAAAGAGTAACGAACAAATCTTAATTCACCGTGGCAATATTTGCAACATTATACGCCTTTTTTCTTTGCAGAAAAAATGGTTTTGGAGTACAAAGTATTGTTGGGATGGATATCCAAGACATGTAAGTCACAGATTACCAGAAACACAACCAGCGTTTTGTCATAGATTTTTTTTGTCCTACTTTATAAGAAATCTGATGTCAGATTAGATTACATTGGAAATTTATCTCGCGCATATATTGTAAGGAGATGTAAAATGGTCTTCTACACCAGGCCACCTCCCCACTCTATGCTAGTTATTGGTACCAGGGTACCAAGAACTAGCCTAGAGAGGGAGGTGGAGCTAATCAGTAACGGTCCGAGCCACATGCCATATATAGCATAGGCTGTAAACAAAAACATTAGGATCACAAGCACATGGCCTATCTTCACGTTTCTACTTCAAACCAGTAAATTTGTGCCTTGCCACTGTTGTGGTTTTGCCATTCTTTGACATATACACATATGGGAAACAGCATCACTTGCACTTACAAACATTATAGATCTATATTTTTCTTGAATTTTCTTGCGACACCTTATTAAAAACTAACTCAGTTGGTAGAGGAAGTGTGACGATGTATCAGACCATCAAAAACACAAGAATATGTGGCAAAGTTATTGACATATTTGCATCAAAGAAAACCTAATCTCTGGTCATACATTAGTGAGGGAAGTAAATTCCAAACAGGAAGGATTTTGATACAATTCTTGAGCCAACATGAATTAGCCTGTCTGTTTTGTTTTACTGTATAACTAAAACGTGGCTTCAATGGCTCCACTCACATAGAACATTTGTGATTAGTCCAGACCCATGAATTTTAATTTGTTTTGTCTGTTTGGAATGACATCAATAGTATCAGTGTTATGATAAGAGTATGCTCTGCAAGTTTAAATGCTGTTAACCAAAGTGCCTTGCCACTACTGTGGTTTTGCCATTCCTTGACATATACACATATGGTAAACGGCATCGCTTTCACTTACAAACATTATAGAACTATTTGTTTCTGAATTACCCCAATTAGTAGAGAAGTGGATGGATTTATAAGACCATCAAAAACACTAGAATACCCAACAAAGCGATTGATACATTTGTATGCAAGTAATTATATAATTATCATAAAAAATGAACACTCACATCAAGCTTGCTTGTTATATACTTTCTAAAAGTAACAGACACTGGCCATTTCTCGGCCATGATGGGTCCATGTGCTTGTGTGTAAAAATAGCCTTATCACTGTACACATGACCGCTGACCTGTCACTCAAACCACAACTGACTGTTTGAATATAGATAGCAACTGGAAAAGTTTTGGATTTAAAGTAGTGGAGATTCATTGTAACTTCTTTTTGTGAGTACATATTTATTCTCAATACCTTCAAGTATCTTACTGCCAAAAACTTGGTGGATTGATGACTTTGATCATTCGGGAACCATGATAAATATTCAAATATTGCTGGCGCACTGAACATGTGAATGTCCTGGCCATTATGCTAACCTCACTTGGAGGTCCCTTTTTATAGAGCAGCTGCACCTTTAAGTGGACAAACTATCCACATCATTCCAACCCTCAAATCCTCAAATAAGAGGCTATTCTCGTATATTTATACTTAATATATGGGGTAAGATCTGTCCATACCCACAATTCCTGTACGTCATACCAAAATTAATGTAAAATTATATTATTCTTATAGCACATTCCGCCAGAGATATATTGGTATTATATGGTCGAGCTGGGGTTTTATCTTTCACTTATGATGTCACTGTCGCTTGACCATAAGAGAAAGGTAAGTTGTATACACATTGTTTCTTTGCACTAAAATAAAACCAAGTAAATGCACACAATACCACAAAATAATAATTGCTATTCAGGATCTACGAAAATGTGTTTCATCTATGACGGTACTATTTGGATATTGTTATGGTAAAATTATGGACTTGGACAGCTTTGATATCGAGCAACATCACCCTTTTGCTACTTTTGGCAAATTGGGTTGAAAATGTTACAGTTTCAAATGTAAATCAATGTGTGACATGTCATTAACGTTCATATTTGGTCGATTTTAAGGATAAAGTGGAATAGATTACGTGCATCAACACAGAAGCCAATTACATAATTCACGCCAGATAAACGACCACCGGAATTTAACAAATTGAAAGTAGAAAATCTGAAATCGGCATGCCCAGTTATATTTGACTTAATGCTTGTTTTGCAGGATTTCTGGGAAATGACCATTCATCACATAGCTACATTGTTTCTGATGTTTATATCCTGGATTTGCAATTTTGTGCGCATCGGAGCTTTGGTACTTGTCCTTCATGATACAGTCGATCCTTTTCTCGAGGTAAGGTAACCAAAGAAAAGTTCTTAAAAGAAAATATTAACTCTGCAGTACTATTCACAAAAAGTGCGTTCACGTGAATTCTTACCTGCATGCATATACTTGTTCCACATATAACTTCCTGGGAAACATTTCATTTAAGTACCTGCATGCGTACTTATCCCAGATTCACATTTCTCGTAAAAAGGCCTTTTATACCTACCCACATGCTTCGCAGTTTGTACGCTGCCCGAGGAAAGCCGTCGCCTAAAATATGACTGAAACAGTGGCCATTTTAAAGCTACCAATGCTTGGAACCACTTCATTAATGCAATGTAATTGTACCGTGTCAATTGTAATACGACACCTTATTGAAAACATGTTGAAATGGATCTCACCTACAATAGTGTAAATTTAGGTAATTTTACACAGGATTGTATAAATGACAAATTCAATATGTTTTTATTATGTCAAAATAATTGTTTCATAAGGTAAACGCACGGGTGTTTCTTTTAAAAGAAGATCGACCATATAGCACTGTGTTTTTGCATCGTCAGAGTATCGAAACACTTTATTTTTCAAATTCCATCGTTCAAGTACGAGTGTCATGATTCACAATGCGGTGCAACACTTTTATTAATTATTAAAGTAAATAATTTTTATTGTTTATTTCAGTCGGCAAAACTGGTCAACTACTTGGGATACAAAAATATGTCTTCCTTCTTCTTCGTAATCTTTACGATAATTTGGTTTATCACCAGAGACTTACTGTTTCCCTTATGGTAAGAAGAACCCATTTATTTACGTTGAGACATAATATATGGCTCTTACCTCCAGACACCTCTTTCTTGATTAAGTGGTGAAAGTAGGAGAATCAGTAGTTTTCTCGCCATGCTTTTCTGATGCTACACGAGATCAGCTCATAAAGAAGATTTACGTTTCTAACAATAATGTTATTTGTCGTCCATTGAACGCAACAGTCATCTTTATAGTTTTATACAATGTAACTTTTGTCAAAGAGCATTATTGTCAATGAAATTACATTCATTTTTCTAAGCACTTTCTGTTATGATGTTGTCTACTTGATACTCGGCAAATCCCAGTAATTAATACACATGTGTTTGCTCAGATCACACAGCTTGTTTTTCCTTGCGGGTATTCAGGTAACCACATCAATATTTTGATGGTGTCACTGTGTGGCTGTCACACAAAACACATAAAACACTATTTGTGTGAACGACATCTGTTTCATAATAGAAAAGCTGACACTCACACACACTGACAAAAACACACAAGCACACACACGTTTGATAAGAAAACCCAGCATCTTTACATGATGGGAAAGCACAATGCCGCAAAACCATTATACTCGTCCTGCTTTGGAGTATTATGAATTTCTACGCATTTACTTACAGCACACGAACTTATCATGGTTTTTGGTATTTCTATTCTATACAGACCCACCCTTCCTCCAAGGTATTCATATAAAAGATTTTGGATGTTAATTTATTTCATGATTTGTACATCTGTACTTTGACGTGTTATATATGAAGGAAGAGACGCAAGAAACTTTTAAGCAGAATATAATTATGAAGACGTTGGAGTAATTTTTAAGGATCTTACTTTTTCAACTTTTTTGAGCAATAGAAGGGCGCCCTTTGTGGGTAAAATTTGTCAAACTATATCTTCTATGAGCTCGTTGTAGTGTAGTAAAAAGACCGACTTTTCATACATTGCTTACTGATCTCATTTTTCATTGAACTGAATTTATCTCTGTAATATGATCCTCTATCTATCGTTGTCCGTTGCCCATTAACAATTTCTAAGCGCACACGAGACTTTTGATCAACAGGTGGTGTTGCAATATCTTGCATATTTTCATGAATTTGGGTGCAGGGGATGTGTGTATGGGTGCTTTTTTGTCATTTTTCAATTCTGCCAAGCTCCAAGTTGCATTTTCTTCAAACCTGGCTGGAATATATTGTGACTCGATCTCCGCCCAAATGTTCACGAGATAGAAACACTGTAATTTGCTAATTTTTAACATTTTTTTTATAATGATCGGTAAGAGTGCACATTAGCATGGTCACAAGAGGGAGACTAATGTACGTGCATGTTTATGTAGTACTCTCCAAGACAGCAATTGCAAATCCACTTCAAACTTCGTGCGGCTGTACCTAAGTAAAACTACGCCAATGGGTAAGGTGACTGGGTCACCCATATCCATATACCCATCTACTTTCAGTTCTTAGTTAAAGTGGACTTAGCTATGCTCATCTTCGTCTAGTTCAGGCTGAAGCTGAGGCTCAACTCAGCTCAGCCCAGGTTTGAACTTCATTTTGGGCAAATATGTTGAAGTCATCTAAGTCCGGGCTGTACATGTGCGTACAGCCCTGTGTATAGTGCGATGCATGCTGCGCAGTGGTGTCACAGGAAATTTTGTATGATGACTTCACGGAGCTCAATCTTGATTGGAACATGGGGAAAAACCGATAAAGTCTCTGATGTTTGAATCAGACCAAATTAAACGTGATAATTTGTAGATTGTCCAAATGCTCATATCCCTCCTGGATATATAATTTCATATATACAGCTATAATAGTATAAGATAAAATTTTATGCGTTCTGTATAAACTCCTAACATTTCGGTCTACCGGCCTTTTAAGACCAAAAAAACTCGCATTAAACAAGCGTTATATGTTTCTAACGTCAATAATAAAGACTTAAATCATATGATACTGTTTACAGGCTGATTAGATCCAGCATATTCGAGAGCTATTACGTTTTTGGAGTGTGTGGCTCGGTAATCCTGGAGAATAGTCTGTTGTTGGTGCTCTGCCTGCTACATATCAATTGGACATACTTCATTGTGAAAATGCTGAACTCCTTCATAAGATCAGGACAGGTGAGTAACCTGTTGTCCTCACAGGCCATCATCCCCTTATAACCCAGACGTTACCTCTGTAAAATCCTTTTGTTTGAACCACATAGCACAGGAAGCTTTACTTCTTTGTCGCTCAACAGAATCGAATCCTTATATTATGGATAATACAGTACATTTGCTTTATTTTGCCCGTATTGTGCTGACTTTGTTGATACCTAATAGCTGTATACATTAAGGATGACAGGTTTAGCATTAGTTCATAGAAGGGGAGAATGGGACATGAAATGCACAGGAACTCCTTACCTTTCTTCAGATAGAAATCCTTTTTCTATGAAATACTCCAGTCAACAGGGGGTCGGCTGAGCGATGTATCTAATAGTATGAGTATAAACAGACAAAACAGCAGGACTTGAATAGCCATCAAACAATGAATTATTCATTGAAGAGAATAAGATATCATATTGTAAACGTAGAAGTAATGCCTGTCATGAAAAAAAGAAGTGGACAGCAGTTTTCCACAATGTTAGAGACGCTACACCGCAAACCTGAGTAAACTAAAACTATCCATGATCAAAAACCTTCAGTCATCAAACAAGCCAGGTCACAATCCAGATCATCAAGGTAGACATACCAACAACTTTATGATATTTGTATATATCACTCAACGAATAAGGAATGCAGTATGACGGAAAACATATCTCTCCCGACTTGAGACAGGTATCAACACAAGTTAGTAGTAGTTTAAATCAATTTGATGCCAGACAAATTATACAGGAAATAATGTTGGAACAACTATCATATTATTTTCTGTGCATATATTATTAGATGTTATATGTTGCACAGGCACATCATTTAAGTAGACGTGATATGACCACCCCCACCCCTGAAAGCTTATAGTTTACTTCCAAACTTAAGACGAGTTATGAAAACTATTACTAAAACTAGGGGAAACTCTCTATGAAAGGAAACCCCCCAACACCGCAGATTTCACATGTTACATTGTGCAAAGATAAGGCTTCTGGGTTCTGTCGATTCCCATGTGTATACGATAAAAAGTAAGAAACAGTTCTTATCCTGGCAATAAAATGTTCTTCTGTTGGACTTACATGTATACTTGACGTTGGAGGTATCATTTTGTATTGATGTTTCTTTTATGTTTTTGTGTTTGTGTGAGTGTGTATTTGACAGATTGTTGAATGACTGTAACTAAGTGGGTGTAGTCAATGAAATTCGTTATGTGAAATAAATGGACAGGTGTCTTAAATTTGTAAAGGGTCATGATCATCAGACCAAAGAAGACGTAATTTTTACGGTCATTGAATTTTCTTCGGACAACTTTGAGGACTTGAAACGGATCAAAGTAATTTGTGTGACTATGACATAATTATTTTTAGAAGCGGCGTTTTCACTCAAAAACAGTAGTTTCGGAATTAAGGTAAACGTAAATAAAGGGATGTTAATGATGTTGCCAGACTGTTGGTTGACTATTCGAGTAGCCCATAAAACATTTTCTCTCCTTTTTGTAGTTGGAAAAGGATGCACGCAGTGAAACCGAGCCCGAAAGTGACACAGAATCCGATGATATAAACACAGACAAGAACAAAGTGACAACAAATTACACAACTCCCAATGGGTCACTATCTAAGATATTATATTCCAAAGAAAACGGCATTCAGTTAGCTTCATCAAGTAGAGAGAATTATCATAGGTCTGTAAAGGTTCAAACAAAGACGACGACAAGACTTCGAAAATCGAATGGAAACACATCATAACTTGAGACAAGGCTGTGGCAATTTCCCACACACACAAATGCCATCATACTATGCACATCGTGGTCTTTGTTGCAACATAATTGAAGACCAGGATAATCAGTTCTTGAATGAAAGTATGCTCTTTAATACCGTTTTGAAATAAAGGAAAATACACGATAAAGAATGCCCTATATGCCTACAGATTAATAAAGGAATTTGTATACATTGTACGATTGACATTTGCTTAGTCTAACGGGCCTTGACGAGCAATGTCCAATGCTGGAATGAAACTCTAGGCATACCCAACAATGACACTAAATCCATTATCTATTCTGCTTAAAACCATGTGAAACTCCATTAGGCTTATTTATCCCATTCTAACCAATTTTAATGCACCAACAATTACCGACCAAAAGTCACCATGACTTAATAGTACGCTTGAGAAAACTACCAAGTATGGATGAAAATCAACTGACGCTGTTGTAGTCCATGTCCAATGCAAATTTCCGACAATATGGCTTGAACGTTATTGGTTGATGCGCATGCTTGCACAGACTTATGAACATGTGGAGGCTGTTTGTGCATCCCTATTCGTCTTTAGTGTATGATAGTTTAATTGCTGGAATAGGGTACTTTTAGAATATTTCTTTCAAACGTTGTAGAATGATTTACAGTGGCCGCAAAATTCACGCAGTGTCCTTTATTGTCTTTCCCATTGAAACTGTTCTGGATAGTGCGTGTCCGCTGACGGCTATGTGTGGTAGTTATGATATGTTTGCTATGTTTCGCCACTCCAGCTTTGGCTGGCAAAGTAAGCAATCATTCATTCACGATACCCCCCCCCCCCGACAATTAAATTTACTTCATGTCGAAGAAAGCGAAGAATGGAAAATCTGTGGTTTCCATGATAAGATAAATAATATTGTGAATAATTTTTGACAGAACATATAGGCCTGTATGCAAGGCTGTTGAAAATATGTATATCAAATACGGTTAGGTGGCCTGGTTCTTGGACGTCATTGGCCAATACTAACAACTCAGTTGGGCATAAATAGCTTTCTCCAGCGATTTAGGTTAAAAGTGATCTGTGACCCTGTTAAAGAGAGGGAAGGAATACAAAACACTGCATTGATTATAAAATTGTGACTAGCACGGAAATGTTTTCTATATATGCGTCATGTATGTATAAAACAAATGATATCCCGCTCCTAGGGTTTAAACTATATTTTCATCGGTGGTCGGCAAGATGCATCAAATGTAACGTTTGTTTAAGCTTCTCTGATCTGCTGAAAGAAAGGTAAGTTGTCAATAGGCACAGAGCTATTTGGTCATCTTCAAGACAGCTTTGTCAGGCTTCTTTCCATAAGCAGACTTTCAAAAGTAGCATAATTCCGTATTCTGAGAGTTTATGGCACAAAAGTGAAATCCCTAGGTGTCAAATAAAAGTGTCATTCCATTGTCGGTGTTCAACAAAATCCAGCGTCATCCTCGTTTTTCGCGTGATACTGGTTTCTCGTGAATATTTTCCAGCACTGTTATATAGCTTTGGGCCAGTTTCACATTATGCAATGTATGTCACTTTGCTCCTGTGGTCGTTGGCGCTGACCTGCCAGCTTTAATCAACTTCAACTGCAGTTTCTTTATCCGTCTATCTTTTCTTAACCATATCATTCAATCGGAAGAAAACATATGAATCACTAGCGGGGGCTACTGGTCAGGAGGGATCACATGGCATCTCCATACAAATTGGACAGGATAGGTGTCACACGAGGGTGTCTTCTTGCATTCAAATGTATTAGGCCAGTTCCCATTGTACTAAATGAGCAGATTTTGCCCCCTCTGAAAGCAAAGACTAATGTCTAATACTAGGTGAACAAGAATATTTCTAACTATTAAACCTTGCCCGTAAAGAATAAAACATACCAATATTAATTAATTTGATAAAGATCATATCCTTTCACAATTCAGACATCAACAAACATACCAATTGTGCTATGTGGATTGGCATGAGTTTCCTTGAATGACTTAGTTCAGTTTGTTTAATGTAACTGGGAATCAATGCTGTAGTTTCAGTACAAATTTCGTCTCCTGCAGACGAATATTATTGTCGACTTTGAATTACGTCTTGTGTATGTACGTCAACGTTGATGTCTCACTTGTAATTTTAATATCCTTGTGTGGGCAATTATTAATTGTAGTTGAAGTTTACGTTTGAATTGCACCTGTATATAGGTGAACATCCGGGTTTTTTGGTCACTGACTGACATTAGCATGGTATCAGTATTATGTTTTGTTTAGCTTCAAGTATGAGCAATACTGTCATTGACCTTATTTACCCAAAAAATCCACCTTTTGTTACTGGGGAAATTAATATTGATTGTGAAAAGTGCAAATGAATCAACTAATATTTTGTAACTTCTCAGACACATGAATTGGCGTGCTTGTTTCCTTTTTCTGCCTGGACCATGATGGACTGCATGTGAAATGTTATGTTTATTCAGAAGACCAATTAATGTTTTTTAGTTCATGCATAAATTAATCCTTTTATACGAATGTTTATTGTGCGCAATCGATGCTGATAGAGACCACATAATTTTAATCGTGTGAATTTTCATTTGTGTAGGGCTGAAGTTTTTTGTATTAATTTTAGAAGTAAAACATATAAATATGTCAATGATTTCAGGAAGTTTTAACAACGAGCCATTTGACCGAACAGCACTTCACATAATCATAAGTGAGGTGTTGTTAGATACTTCAAAATTACTCTTCACAATTTTTTTTATCATTTTCTTGTACTTGTCCGAACGAGATACAGCTGATCGCGTTGCAATGATTTGTCACGTCAACTCGGCTGAGTTGTCAGTCAAAGCGATAAGATATTGTGTGAGTGCAAAGCGATACTGTTTGCTACAGTATTGTGTAACAAACAAAACAATATATATATATATATATATATATATATATATATATATATATATATATATATATATATATATATATATATATATATATATATATATATATATATATATAGTTATGTCGGGTGGTTTATGGGCAGAGTTGTAATCCTCAGACCGTCTTGTGGGCAGTTGTTCGGTTTCTCGGCAGTTAAAAAATGGCCATAAACCATGTTTGCCTTAAATTCAATGCGCTACCTAGGGGGTTTCAGAAACGTGCAAATCTGCCCAGATATTTTAGGAAGCTATAAGTGCCCAGAAATTGTGGTAAGCTATACCTGGTATATACTGCCCACGGTCCGGTTTGAGGATTGTAATTGACCCGCAGACAATGCATGACCCACAAACCGGCTGAAGGACCTATTCCATTGTTTATTTTTTTGTGGGCAGTGTATAATTGACCATAAACCACCCAAGACATATATATAGATAGATAGATGTGATTACTTCAAAATTCGTGGTACACTTACGACATTGTCTGTGGCAAATGCATTTTTGCAAACAATATGACCAATGCAATAAGAAGGAAATTTTGAATAGTTACTGATTAATTGATTCGTTAGCATAATCGGTGAAAAATGTATTTGTAAAATTGTCTCTTGTAAATACAATATTGACATGAAATCATGATGTACATTGTACATATATATATGAAAATAAAGTTGTACGGTACTGTCTTTAATTTCCTTTTTTGTGTGTTTCAAGAAAATGATTCACTAACTTTCGTCGTAACAACACCTTATCGAACCTTCCCACATATATGAAACCCTTAATCATCCGAGTAGGGCTAACATGAACCAGGGATTAATTAGAGTATATTTACATATTAAAACATTCTTCTCGATGTATTCATTGTCTACACAGTAGAGACCAGAAACTTAAAAGTGAAAAATCTTGAGAGGCAGATTTTCTGTTTAAAGAAAGCGCAAAATCCTGATTATCTTATCAAAAAGTCATAGAGTGAGCAAATATGCTCCTACTAACCATACAAGTAACATGTTCTCTTAGTGGTTATAATGTTTGAAAAAAAAATGTTGGCAAGATACCAACAGCAGCGCCAGTGCAACCAAGGTTGGTAGAAATGAGGTTGACCTACATTCCAATTACACTGGGCGAACACCTAGTGAGACATCTTGGAGACGATGTTGAAAAATAAAAAAGACAAAAACTATAAAAAGTTTCGACTGCTAAAGACAAGTGCAAAAATACTACATAAATAAGGAGAATTTGTGTTATCCGTGGATGGTGGATATGCTATCACACTCTCAGATGTACAATAGACATAGCATAGGATACACGGACCTCTCAAATTAACGTTATTACCAACAGCAGTTCGGTTTACCAATTAATAATGAGGTGTCAATACTCACATTTCAGAATGAAATTGGTACAACATAGCGATGCCGTTTCCAACCTAAGGCGATACATCTTGAGTGTACTGAAATGATCAAGGACTGGAAGCATCAAATTCTAAAATCTTGCAACTATTAATGTTAGTCCCAATCCAAATACCTTAGCCTGAATTTGCAACTCGGTTTTATTAGCCGATGGCTAAAGTTCTTGTTTTAAAGACTGAGTATAAAGAACATTTGTCTATGTCCTGCAGGCTTACTTGAATGGAAAACCACAGGACTGCACCATTGACAAAGTCAACCAGTGCATCAATAAAAATTTTTAAAAAGTCCTTTTTGCGGAAACATATCAAGCAATTGCTTCGAAAGCGTACAGGGATGCTTTCAGTATCCCTAGACTTTGTCCGTTTCATACTACTACTACTACTACTACTACTACTACTACTACTACTACTACTACTACTACTACTACTACTACTAATAATAATAATAATAATAATAATAATAATAATGATAATAAGAATAATAATAATACTAATCATAATAATGATAATAATAATAATAATAGTTATTACTACTTTATAGGGCATTCCCTAGTAGATTAGCGTAAAATTGCTTCAACGGTAAAATTTTGTATCTAATACAAAGGCGAGCGAATAATCCATTATCCGCCCGCCCTTTCTGTTAACCGCTCGCCCCTGGAGCTTGGTTGACCTCTTGTGGCCTTGACCTCTCTAGCAGACGACGCTGCATCCGGTAAGTACTCCAGGAACTTGCGGAAGGCAGTTCAACAGGTCTCAATAGTTACGCTATTTGCTCCTCTGTAACGTTAAAGCTTAAAAAAAAAAAAAAGAAAGAAAGAAAAAGCTATGGCGACTTTTGAAGAAGATATTTCCTCATCACAGAAGAGTGATCTTAGCGAACACGATCTGCAGGCCATGGAAGATGAAGCGAAGCCCGAATCCACGCAAAAGTCCACAAAGTATGGCATAAAAAATTTTGAAGAGTGGCTGGAGAAACGCAACAAGGTTTGTGATTATGCAAGTATCGGCCCAGAAGAACTAAATGACATTCTTAGAAAATATTATGCTGAGGTTAAGCCATCTAGTAAGAAAGGGACACTGACACCCAGCACCTTAACGTGTCTGAGAGCAGCAGTACATCGCTATATTACATCGGCTCCCTTTAATCGTCCCATAAACATAATCAAAGATCGTGAATTTACCTCTGCTAACAACATATTTACTGCCAGATGCAAATTGTATTTTAAAGCAGGAAATGTGAAACCCCGTCACAAACCGTGCATTGGTGCAGGCGATATGGAAAAACTGAAGGTTTATTTCGCAAATTATTCATCAAAGACAGATACCCTGATCGAATGTGTTTGGTTTTATTTATGTTTCCATTTTGGGCGTCGAGGGAGAGGGGTGGACTACTAGCATGACAAAAGATACTTTCACTATTGACAATGATGCTGAAGGACATAAATATGTGATGATGAAAAAAACAGAAGTTACTAAAAACCATCAGGGGGGAAATAAACAGAAGGATATAGACTATAGAAATCAACGGATGTATGGTCCAGGGGTAGACATTTTTAAATTTTATTTGTCAAAGCTAAACCCCAACTGTGAAAGATTGTTTCAGACCCCTCTTACATTTACAGCTTATCTCATTAACAGTCACTGGTTCATAAATGAACCCATGGGCAAAAACAGCCTTTCTAATAATATCATGCAACGTATTTACAGGAAGGCAGGGCTTTCCCATGTGTACACCTGCCACAGTGTTAGAGCGTCAACAATAGCAACACTTTATCAAGCAGGTGTCGCACCAGAGAGCATAATTGGAATAACAAACCATAAAAATACTTTAAGCCTGAAACATTACATTGATGATATGTCCAGTGAACAAAAACGTGACTGCTCAGGAATCCTAAGTAAGGCAATTAGCCCTAATTCACTGGAGACTACAACTTGTGCAAGGCCTAACAGTGGTTTCAATTCTGAGCCTACTTCTAGGCCTAATGAAACCTCTTCTACAACTGGAGTAGGCCAAAGCTTCGACCCAACATGTCAGGAACCCTCAGAATCTACCAGAATCATTTAAAGCGACAGTATGCCTGATTACGAAGTAGACTGTGGTATGATAGGCCTACCATTAGGCCTACAATCTACTTCTTCACCAAAAGCTACTGTCGGTAGACCTACATGCAGTAGGCCTACCACTGAGCCTGTTGTCACTTATTCAATATCGGGACAGTCTTCAAACAGTGAATTTCCGGTACAGATGAGTCCGGTGGGACAATGACGTTGCCTAGGCCTACTTGCCACCCAGAAGGAACGGTTTACAATTTGACACTTCAAACAAGAACAGTAGAATCCTGTAAAACGACAGAAAGTGTTTAAACTTCAGGAAATATGCCAACTGACACCATGCATTTTGGCCCTGATCTATCTTGTAACTGGCAGTCCTCCCAACAATTCCATCAATTTCGAGAATTTCAGTTGTTCCGCCAGTTTCAACAATTTCAGGTTTTTCAAAGGTTTCAACAATTTTCCCAGTTTAAATCTGGTTTCAGAAATTTCCCACACTAAATATAGAGTTTTGTGGTCAATTTTCACAGGACATGAAAACCAAAGATAGGCCTATCTCAGAATATATAATGGTAAGCGCCCACCTAACGATATGACTTCTAATGAAGATGTATCATCTGACAGATAATTTTAGGCCTATCAAAGTCCAATTGCAATCAAAACGTTTATAATGTTTTCATATTTACTTTGTTTACGGTGTTGGGGCGAAACGCCTATTATGTCAATATGTACTTTATTCAAGTTTGCTCAATCAACGTTGTATGCATGTTTCTTTGTTTCCTTTTCTACCATGGAATGCCATATGAAAGTAGTAATAATAGTAATAACATGATTTTCGGGCATAATACACTTTTTGATTGGCCCTTCATCAATGATGAGCAGCCCTTCACTTTCATTAGCACCCTCGCTTCGCTCGGGCGCGAATGAAAGTGGCGGGCTGCTCATCATTGATGTCGGGCCAATCAAAAAGTATAATGCCCTGCAAAGTCATGTTATTATTATTATTATTATTATTATTATTATTATTATTATTATTATTATTATTATTATTATTATTATTATTATTATTATTATTATTGTGCAATGTTTCTTCTGAAAGTCGTGCTTAGTGTTTTTCAAAGTTGGTGAGAATGCGGCTTAAACTGGTCATCACCAAATTTATTACCAGGTGTCACTACTTTGATGTCCTGAGATTGACAAAATATGAATAGACCTGATATTCGGGGGGGGGGGGTACCTGAGTTTAGCCTCTATTTATAACGTTCACAAGAACAGACTGCTATCATTTCATGATTTTAAATCAATGTTTAAGCTTCACAACCTTACCATTAAAAACCACTATCATTATCATGTCTTTATACTTTTACCAAAAAGATACAGCAGTACATGATTATGGTACGCTGCAAATCAAAAGGACTCACAAAAAGTTAAAGATGAACCATATTGGGAATGTCTCCTGTGTGTGTATGACGGAGAGGGGAGGGGGTCTTACTCTGTGTATAGATTTTTAAAAAGATTATAATATTTTAAGCAGAACTATGAGGGACAGGGTATTCTATAAACATAAAAAGTAGTTATTTTTGTAAAGTCTAATGTAGTCCATGCAAGATGTTGACAAATGGGAACTGTTGGTCTATCAGCAAATCCCATATAGCAGTATGTGGCAGTGAATTATGTTGACACAACGTAAGCAAGTTTTTTATTTGTTCCACATATTTACAAGGAAATTTATTATGACTCGGATAAGCCTTTCTGTGCTTGAGCCAGTTTAGATAAGAGGCACTCTTTATCGCAAGTCTATCTTATTGCGAGATCCAAGTTTTAGTGTACCATCCCTCTCCATTAAACACTGTATCAAATGGCTCAATGGATTGTTCTTTATTGGCTAACCACCATTTCTTGCAGTTGATCGGGATTAAAAACTAAAAGAAGCTGGTCGTTTCAATTGAATGGGTATTGGTTAATTTACATACCTATTTGGACGTTTTAGGTTTGAATTAGTTATATTGTCATCAATGCTTGGATAGCGCTCTTTCTGTCCGTAATTGTGTTTGTCACTTCTTGTGGGTTAATCTGTATATTTCTGTTTGACAGTCTTTATCTTTTACTAATGACAGGGGGTGGGATGAGCATAGCCCCTTCCCGCATCGTTTAGTTGCAGATGTATAATTCGATGAACAGGTTTTGAAATAAGAACGTTTGAATGTCATCAAATTGATTTATTTGGAATACAGATTCCAACTTACCGACTCTTGTTTTCCATTGTTTAAGTTCTGTAATAACGGTGGCCATTTAATGCTTGTATCAAAATGTAATCCCTTGAGTATTACTGACAATATTGAGTAACGCTTCGAGGTTTCCTTACCAAAACGTAGATTTGAACAACCCATGCTTTTACGAAATGTAGTTGAGCCAATGACTAGGTAGCACAGCTACTATTAAACGCCATTCTGGCCGGGACATTTACAATGTAATTTTATTTCAGTATAGTCTGTATTATAGTTTTAGAAACCGTTCAAAATTGATGATTTCAGCCCATTCATTAAGACTCAGATGCTTAATGCCACTGTGAAAACCCATAAAATGTTACACATCCGTTTCAAAACGGTTAATATCTGGTGGCAGTGTAAACATGTTAAAATTGAGACATAATGATGTGATGTCAGTGTTGAATTCGTGTACTTGCAAATTACCTGTATATTGCTGTCGCCTGCATAAAACCCTATGGATGTACCGTAATATCTGCTTCCTTTTACTTCTTGGATAATTTTATTTCCACATAATCAATAGATGCAGGGCTGACAAAATCTTGACTTAAAGTGATCAATTTAGATTTCCTTTGAATATTTTCAGCTGAGAGAGACTAGCACACACACACACACACACACACACACACACACACACACACACACACACACACACACACACACACACACATATATATACATATAGTAAAACCTGTCCTTATGGACAACACTAAAATGCGGCCACCTACCAACTGTGGACACTTTCTGCCAATCCAAGAGGTGTCCACAATAGACAGGTTTAACTGTATATAGTTTCATAAATCTCATTCATTATTCATGAAAACTGTATCATTTGGTCCCGTATCCGGATCTCAGTGATATTAATTTTCAATGTACCTTTTTTTCTATAACTTTTTTTCCCTTACACACTTTTATCGAAGCCCTACATATACATGTATCAGATCCAACACAGATGTCTGAGTAACTCTGTTAGTGGATTCACAGTCGCAACCGTTTTCAAATTCACTTTATGATCCTGCTTAACGTGAAGCACGTCGTGTGGGAAGACTGTTCACACTTGCGAAGTTAACCAACAAACTTGGCAACTTCATTCATGAAATAAGTTAAGACTTATCAAGTTGACGTCATTCAACAGGCTCTTAAATGCTGCGTAATCAAACGTTTGCAGATAATTCGGGACTTAATCCGCATGTGCAGTCAGACTATCGGTTTAAGGTGGTTTGGTCATGCTGCCAGACAGAAACACCATTTTTGCCTGTGGAGCTGAACGTTACGATCTATCCCCATAAAAGGATATATATATATATATATATATATATATATATATATATATATATAGAGAGAGAGAGAGAGAGAGAGAGAGAGAGAGAGAGAGAGAGAGAGAGACAGACAGACAGACAGACAGAGAGAGAGAGAGATTTGTTTTCGAATGTGAAATAACAATGAGAATAATATATTTATCTGACAAGTTAATTGTTGTATAAACAATCAATAAACTGAAATATTGAGACGCTTTCCAATTAATATTATTTTCTGAAAAGTATGTAGCAAATAAACTACATCATAGTAAAGAACATTAGTTGTAGTTCATTCAAGTCCAAACTTTTTTTCTATGTTGAGTCTCAACACATGTTTTTAATGGCCGTGTCGTACAACTGTTTTCATAGATATGAGTTCATTAAGCGTGTTCTATCGCGTACTCTCCTGCTTTGACTCCAGGTAGGTTTGTTTACACTTCATTTTGATGCATCATCTTCCTGAATTTTTATGGTCGTATTTTTGTATTGTTTATTTCTCGTATGTTGTGTTAAATGTTACTTTATCCGACCAGCCCAAAGAGTACAGCTTTTCATTTAGCCGTAGCTGATGGGCATCAGCACAGTCCAATACAGAGTGACGATTTGTCTATTTCATAACAAATACCCTTCTTTCAAAATCCTTTTTCATTCCAGTAGTAGTCAAATAGTTGTCTCAAAGGCTGTCATGCAAATGTTCCTGGCCTGAAAAGTACTGGTAAACTTGATGAAATTCAAATGTTTGTCAATTCTGAAAATTTTGACATCATAGGGACGATACTAGTGGATATTTCAGGACGGAGTTTGAAAGGCTACATCTGAGTTTTCTTAAGTACACTCTGGGAGTGAATTCAAAAGCCTGTAATATTGATGTACTGAGTGAGCTCGGAGCATATCCATATTCTTTAAAAATAATGAAAAGTGTTTGTAAGAACTGGCACCGCATAAGAAATTCTGATTCACGTGAAATTTTATACGATGCGTACAAATGTAATGTTGAATTGCTGGCATCGAATAACTCGACCTGGTTGAACAATATCAAAACTACAATGTCCCTAATTAGCTGTAATGATATTTGGAACAATGGCAGTGATGAATACGGGGAATTTTCACACAATTTAATAGACAAATTATTAAAAGAGAAATTTTTACTTCAATGGCAGAATGCCTCCCTAAACAAGCCTGTCCAGATGAAAAGTTGAGAACCTATTCGAAATTTAAATCAGATTTCAAAATAGAAAAGTACCTAACTGTATTAAAGAATTTGAACGAAAGGAAAAACTTGACCAGATTACGAATAAGCGCACATAATTTGAACATTGTAAAAGGTAGACATAGAAGGCCAGCTGAAGTTCCCATTGATGAGAGAATTTGTGATTCATGTTTGGAAGTCGAAGATAAAATTCATTACGTTGTAAATTGCCAAAAGTTTAGAGAAGCCAGAAATAGATTATTTGATACTCTGAGTAAATTTATCGTAGATTTTGACCATTAATCGTCCGAAAACAAATTAATGAAACTTATGAAATGTGACGAAATTGAAATTATATGGCAACTTACAAAATTTATCTCCGAAACAGTGAAAATCAGGGGTACACTACAGTACTCTAAAGTCATTTTAAACCTTCAATACTTTGAGTTGTTTTTTTTGGGGGGGGGGGGGAGCTGCCCCTAAGGCATACGTATCAGGGATTGTTGTAATGTACTGTGTTGTATTGTACTGTTGTGGTATAGTGTATTGTATAGTGTATTGAGATACAGAATACCATTTATTGTATTTATGCTGCAGTAATAATAAAGTCATTTATTCACCATCATTACTCCATCAGAGGCATGGCTTGATGAGAGTTATCCTTACAATCCTTTACATCTTTATGACTTCCATCCGCCCTCTCGCAGAGATCGGCTTTCAGAGCGACGGGGTGGCGTGCTAACTTTCAGACACTCATCTTTGCCTTTCCTAAGGCGTTCCGAACTAGAAGATCTCATTTCTGATTGCTTATGGATAGAAACCTACATGCCGGGGAAAAGTTTGGGTTAGAAACTACTATCGTCCACCCAGATATTCAGGAAAGATCCGACTCTTTTCTTCCTTCTTTAGCTGGGTCAATTGCTACAGCTCAAAAGAGCAACCCGTATGTTTTGATCGTCACTGGTGACTTCAGCGACAGGTGTGCAGTACCTGGGACTCCACGCACGCTGAAAGTGAACTCGGAGTTGGTTTTACATCTCTGGTGCAGGATGTACATTGTTGCAGTCCTTGTTAGGATTTCCCTTGGTTTGTACAGGTGGTCTAGCTGCAGCTGTTTATTTTACAATCACTGGGACTGAATATAATGCCTCAGCTTGTTTCCACTTCAGCTATACACTGGTGGGTGGTTTAACTATGATAAGCTGTCCAGCTAGAAAGGGTACATATTGGTTCAGGGGTAATTCAAATTGTTCTTATCTGAATCTGTACTATGCAAATTTGGTAATTTTGGTTTGTTTGACAGGTATTCTTCTTTGATATGAAGCTCTGCATTTATAAGCAAAACTTCACATATTTAGCTAATTCATCAATTGCCCCGTTCATATTTATTCATTATTATGTTGGTTGTCTTTGCTGAATATTTTGCTTAGACAAGGAGCCGCTACTCAGAGAGACATGTACAGGTAAAAGGCTCCGAAACATGTTGAGTAGTTACCCGCTGAAGACGCTTTAATTTTTTTGGGCTGATACAGCCTATGTCAAAATTTTACAGAGGAACGTGTGCAATATGGACAATAGAACTTCTATGTATATAAGTTAGACAGGGACAGGTTAGCTTATGGAGAGTAAAGAGTTCGGACTGTGGAATAGGGTAATGACTACTAGGAAGTGGTTTTGGACAAAAAGACACAAATACAATTGTATCTTACTGGTCCAATCTGCTTATAAGTACAGCCAAAGAATTCATCCCATGTAAGGAAATAACCATCCAACCCAGAGATAAACCATAGATTACAGCTGATGTACAAAAAAGTACATACTTCATCAAAACCATGCCTGAAAGCGTTTCAAACGTATATCCAGCCAACCCCATCCATATAGCTACGATGTGTTCACTAAATATGAAGGACTCTACCAGCTGTACAAAAAGTTGCGAAAAAAAGACTGTCAATCTTGTCCGACTCTCCATCCGTATATTCCCGCTTCCCCTTTTTTATGGAGTTCCCCTCAAACAAACAAAACAAAGTAAATTTGCAGCAGAATTGAAATTAAATACATAACAACCCATAAGCACCATAAAACCTTTTCAGTACAATGTATTATAATGTAAGGTAATGTAATAACAGAAAATAAACGAAATATGTATCAATGTTGCCCGATCTTAGTGATGTGACATTAAATTAATACACCTGCAACAGTCTACTTTGAACAGCATACTGGAAGGCTTCAGATCTAGATTGAAACTGTTGCAGTTTACAGTTGATCGCACTTGTGTGTTTAAGGACCGAAATTTGCCTCTTTAAAAAACGCAAAAGATGTACAAAATTTAGATTTACCGAACTATATGTTTGTGAATATATATAATATTTACAATACAAAATACAATATATCAAAGGAATTTTATCAGGATTTTCATATAAACCAAATATAACATCCTTATGTTGATTCAGAATAACTTTATGCATATATGTATCCCAAAAAGTAGATAGTTGAGTCCAGAATTAATTGGAAGAGGGTCAGTTCCAAAATTGAAGACTTAATGTCTCTGTTTGTATTTTGCACACTTCCCAAATACTATCAGTTGCAATACCCATTGTATGCAACCAATTTGTTGACACTAATACGATGCAAAATTTTGAATCGAAAAACGTGTAATTTGTTTTCTATAATAGTTTCAAAAGACAGTAAGACAATTTTGCCCCATATACAGTTGTAGTAGGAAGTTCAACAAATGACTCACTCCACTTCCTAATATAAGTAGGTTCAGCTACAGGACATTTTTTTTACTAATATCCAATAAATATCTTTGCACTGTATTTCCTGAACTTTTTAAAATTTATATTTTTATAAAAAAATTTAGTGATGTTTCGAAGGGTTATATTATCTTGACTTTTTAATATTTTCTTCCAATTATATGGAATTGCTAAACGTATTTATGAATATTCTGAGAAATTTGGCTGAAATCATAATTTACATTCGTCTGTTTCAGAGTGAGGAATTCCCCATTTCATAAACAACATCATTAATAAATTTAATACATTGTACATGCCTTTTTTGGTAGAATATGGCTTTTGCCTGTACTGTTATATTCTCATTAAATTCTAATATTTCCGTACGTACTGAAAATGCCGATTTAAAAAAATATACCTGAATTCGTTCCAAATGTTCCAATTTGAGAGTACAATACAGTAATCCCAGTCCATATTGAACCAAAAAACAACGGTTAAGAATAAATCATGCATTCTAACACCTGAAAAAAACTGTTGAATAACGTGTTTCCACTTAGCTTTCTAGTTATGTACTTTTAACCCATGATATAAATAGTGATTAAACTTTCATTGCATTGGGCACTTTTAATTCACCATGACCTGGTTTTTGATACGTAACATCCCTTTTTATTTTTGGAATAGTACTGCCCCAGATTAACATATAAATTTCCTTTTGTATCTTAAGTGACATTATTTAGGCATTGTAAACTATTTGAGAAATCCCTAATGTTTTCACAACTAAACGTTCCCACATAAAGACAGGTCTCGCATTTTCCAAATATTTAAAACATCATGCATGAGCTGGAACATCTCTTCAAAATTTGTAACCAACATATCAAATTCATTACTAAGAAATTCCATACCTACAGTAGAAAATTCCCCAGTACTAAATTTTGCAGGGGTGTTGCCAGGCTGTCTTTCTGTATTACAACTAGTCCATGCACATTCTGTTCTAAATTTACTTTTAAGCCACAACACTCCTCAAAATATTTTGCAGAAACTCTGGCACAGCATTTCCAAATTCTTCATCCAATACAAACCAGGTAGTATCATCTGCAAGTTGACTCAGTTTTATCTTCTTTTTGAACCTTATCTTAGGATTTGCTCCATTAGGAATAGGTAATAGTTTAACGGTTAGTACAAATAGAAAAGGAGAAAAAGGGCAGCCCCTTTGACGAACTCCTCTGTGTAAGGTGGAAAAGGGTGAACTATATCCGTGATTAATGATACAACTATTCACATTTTTATACATGATTTTAAACCCATTTGCGGAAATCACCAAAATTGAATACTTGTAAAGCTTTATCCAAAAAATTGTCAGTCGAAAGTATAAAATGATTTTTCAAAGTCAGTCAATAGAAACCAACTGGCAGGAAGAGGTCAGGCAGCAGGGACGGATTGGTCACTCCAAACCAAAGGTCATTCAGGCCATGTGGGCCAGATGGGGAGCTCTACATGTGGAATTGTTTGGGACTCGCAAGAATGCAGAACAGCCAGTTTATGTCTCATCTGTCCCGGCCCCCAGGCTTTACGATTAAGAATATTTGGGTAATAAGATCAAAGTTACAGGGCGAGGAGTGCTTCGATATTAGTTCGATAATGTCAGGCAGGAGGCGAACAGAACAATAAGTGTGCATGATTACACTAACAGCTTCAAATAGATTCAATAGAGCATTCATAGGGAGGGTGCTTTGGGGACAGGGTAGCAGTCCTCCCAGGCATACTATATGGGTAAGATTCAATGAGTGGGAAAGATGTGGAATGGTAGGAAAGGGGAGAGAGAGAGAGAGAGAGTGAGAGACGAGGAGAGAGAGAGGAGAGGAGAGAGAGACGAGAGAGAGAGGAGAGAGACGAGAGAGAGAGGAGAGAGACAGAGAGAGAGAGAGGACGAGAGAGAGAGAGGAGAGATGAGAGAGAGACGAGAGAGAGAGAGACGAGAGAGAGAGAGAGAGAGAGAAGCAGTATTTGGGAAACTTGGCTGGTTGAATGTCCGGAATAGATTGGCTGTTGGGGCTACTTGTAGGGGAGAAGAGAGGATATGTGATGTAGGGAGATGTATCTTCAAGCAGTTAGAGAACGGATAAAGTGGGTGCTAGACATAGGCAAGTTAGCAGTAAGGTATGACCTGAAGGGGCCTGATGAAATTGACACCACATGGAAGAGAAATGTTGTCTGTGACGCGAAAGCACGGGGAGACGTGGCAAAGGGAAAGAGGAATTGAAGAGCTTACCAAGCATTAGAAAAGACAGTGAGGGAAGGTGTTAGCATGGAAGTATGGGTTCAAGATTACTATTCCAATAGTGAGCAGGGGTAGTTAATCTTGAGAAGCGTAAGCAAAAGTGGCCAGGAGGAAGTGATGGGAAGTCCAAAATATGTAGGGAAGATGTAGACGAAACTGTGGATCAACTGCCTTTATGGTGTTCAGATTACCGGGACTTAAGAGATATAGACTGTTTGATGGTATCGCTGAAGAAAACGATGAGGAATGTAGTGACATAGAACAAGTTCGAAATATAGCAGAAAGTGATAAATTAGCTTGGATGATGGGGCTTAAGGGAGAAATAAAAGAAAGTAGAATAGGGCTTGACCGCAGACTTGAGGGGACCAAACACTGATCCCCCTAAGTCTGGTCATCTTTATGCTTATATGTTTTTATATATGGTCACCCTAATAATTAAAAACTATGCTTACACATATATGATACTCAGTTAATGGGAGACACAAAACGTTTTTATTTAAGTTTATTGGTTAGGATTATACTAGATCCTTGTGTGCGCCCCCCCCCCCCCCCCGCCCCTTATACTGTAATTTAGGTATTGGGCCACCTAACACATATTCCATTATATATATATATATATATATATATATATATATATATATATATATATATATATATATATATGTGTGTGTGTATGTATGTAGGTATGTGTGTGTGTGTGTGCTAAACAATAAAAATACAAATATCATGTCAAATATTACAGAAATACATGATTCATGTTCATAAATTCCAAACCCAACAATGACAGCAAAGAGATTCCAGAGTTGACAAAGCATCAACATTCATCTTCCAATAGCAATGTAAAGAAACAAATTTCACCCCTGACTTGAGACAGTTTTTCTGCAATAATTGCTGAATACTTCATTGGCCATGGTGTGCTGTTGGCTGTGTTCTCCGACTCATTGTTATAGTAGAAGTAGAGTGTGTTTATAATGTTCCAGATTCATACATATCAGGGAAAACGATGTATGCCCACTTCCTTCTTTTGCTGTAAACTTAGCTGACTGACAGGTCGGGAGAACTAAAAAGTGATGGGCCTACCGGGTTTCTTTTTATTTTTGGCAGAAGTAATAAAATTTGTGTATTGGGTGGTAGGGCCCATACATTTTGGAATCACTGTGGTCTGTGGTTGATGAAGGGTGTTTCAAAGGTTGAGAGGATCAGTTTTAAAACCCCAGTTGCCTTTCATGGGTGACTGCCTGTCTCAAATTAGGCGTAGAATTTGTTTCTTTACATCGGTATTGGAAGATGAATGTTGATGTAAAAGTAGCCTTTAGACTTAGCACCTGTCAAACATTGTCCCATATTTTAGGTTGACACCACCGTTGAAGATTGTTATGATGATATACACTGAGTACTGTCCATATATAGGAAATGGACCTCTTTTCGATCCGAAAATGTCAGATGCATACATCTGTCGACGTAATTGGTGGAAATACTGTTACATATCAACAACTTTATCAATGGGAATAAGCCAGAAGATATTGTGAGTGTTGTGAATAAAAGAAAGTCAGAAAACAATGGTTGATTAATTTTTATGTTCATTCTCTGTGTCTTTTTAAGTTGGAAATGTACATTGCAATTTACTGTTTTTGAGCCATTATATAGATTTTTCTGTCAGAATATTTTTCGCAAAACTATTATTTATTCAAAAGAAATCAGTACTGTCCAATTTCGGCGTTGCAGCCTGTATTTACTTCTTAAGAATTAATAATATGTCATATTGTTCATGCATCTATTCTTTTATTCCTGTTTTAGCAACTAAATTCAAAAGAAAATCATCTTTGGAAACATATACAGACCACCCAGGGATGTCACTGATAATTATGTTACTTTTACAAATCAATTTACTCCGATACTGAAATCTTTAAACAGTTCTAGCCATAAAGTAGTCATTGCTGGGGACTACAATATTGACTTGCTAAAAATTAACGAGAAAGATATTCTTAACGCATATTTTGGCAAGGTCACCTCACTTAGTTTACTTTCTCAGATTACCTTACCAACAAGGCTCTGACAGCGTAAAGTTACATTAATTGACAACTTTCTTCTCAAATTCTCAAATGTTACCAAACATTCTACTTCAGGTATTTTAACAAGCGGGATTTCAGATCATTATCCTTACTTTAATTCTCTGCATTATATCAGGGTTTTTAACAAAAAAATTATAAAAGTGAAATCTTGCAGATCAAATTCTCAAAATGACTTTCTTAATGATAAAAGTACAGCTAATATCTATGAAAATTTAGATACAAATCCAAATGTCGATCCAATAAGAAACTACAAAATTTTGGAAACAATTTGCAAAGGGCTTTAGATAAAAACTTCCGCACAAAAATGGTGAAGTTTAATTGACAGAAACACGAAAAATCTAGTTGGATAACAAGAGGTATTGTTATCACTATTGCTCAAAGAGACAAATTATATAAACAGTTAAAAAAGATCCCTATTGAATGTGAAGAAAATAATCAGCGTAATGCAAACCTAAGTACGTACAATAATATTCTTCGTAACAACATAAATGAAGCCCAAAAGATTTACTACAGTTCATGTTTTGATAAATACAAAGGCGATTTGAGAAATACATGGAAAACTACAAAAGAGGTATTAAATGAAACGAAAAAGAAAGCTCAGATCCCAGATTTCTTTTAAATCAACGAAGAAAAGCTTACTGATAAACAAAAAATTTCAGATAAGTTCAACCTTTTTTTTATCAAAATAGGATCAAAACTTGCTCAACAGATAAATCCTATTCACGAGGCCAATTTCTAAGAATATTTACAACAATCCAGTACACACTTGGAAAAAAATATTGACTCCCTAAATAGTAAAACTACCAGCGGTTATGATGGAATATGCATCAAATTACCAAAATAATGAAGCCATCAACCAACAAGCCACTGACAATCATTATAAATCAATCACTTGCCACTGGCATCTTTCCAGATAATCTTATAACAGCAAAAGTTACCCCACTTTATAAAAGAGATGACGCAAGTTTGTTTGATAACGGCAGACCAATTTTTTTTATACTGCCTAGCTTTTCCAAAGACTTTGAGAATGTTATGTTCCATCAACTTCATGAAAATATTTTAAAACAAAAAATATATACTAAAATTATCAATATGGCGCCAGGGAATTGCATTCCACTGGACTTGCCCGCCTTGAAATAGTGGGCAGACTACAAATAGATAGAGATGAAAGTGATAGCCCAATATTATATATTTATGGATCTGTTTAAAGCGTTTGATACCCTTGATCATAATGTTCGACATGAAAAACTGAAATATTATGGTATAACAAGCACAGCTTTACAGTTATTTCAAAATTATTTAACTAGTCGAAAAAAATATGTAGATTTTGATGGTATCAGTTCTTCTTTGGCGGACATTACAATAGGCTAGCCTCAAGGATCTATCCTTGGCAAACTGTTCTACATAATCTATATAAATGATCTATCTTACATATCTTGTATATATTCGACATTTTCCATCCAATAATTTATGCTGACGACACAACTCTTCTGAACCCACTACAAGTGTTTCAAACTCAATATCTTACAGGGTATATATCTGCAAAAATTAATCAAGAGTTGTTGGAAATAACTAAATGGATGAAATTAAATAAACTATCTGAAATGCTGAGAAAACTAGGCGAATTGTTTTCTCAAATCCTAAAAAAAGTGATAACAACACCCGATATCCTTGTAGATAACACAAAAATTGAATGCGTTGACAGCTTTAATTATCTAGGTATCACTTCAGATAAACATCTCAGTTGGAATGCCAACTTGGACAAAATTGCAATGAAAATATCCCACACTATTAGTATTATGTGTAACCTGGAAGAATAAATTGCGCAGAATATCATAAAAACAATCTATAACTCTCTTTTACTCCCACATGTAAATTATGGTATATTAGCATGGGGTCACCAAAGCTCAAGGATTGTCTCATTATAAAAGAAAGCAGCAAGAATATCAAACAATAGAAACTAACTCACGCATATAGAACAAATTTTCAAAAGCTTAAAATTGTTAAAATTAAATGACGTTTTCCTTCATCAACAACTTAAGTTTTACTACAAATTTGTTAATAAGCAGTTACCAGTATACTTCAGTAAATTCCTATAAAATCAGCATCCCTAATTAATGGCTATTAGACAATAAATAAAAAATAAAATCTTTAAAACAACAACTAGATTAGTTAGCACAAGAAATTGCATAAGATGTGACATAGTAGAAACTTGGAACAACACTCAACATGTTGGTAAAATTGAAGCGCATTCTCATAGTAAATCTCGTTTCTCTTTTTTATGCAAAAATGTATTTTATTGATAAGTATACTGATATATGCACGGAGCCAAACTGTTATGTTTGTAATTTAGAATAATCATAAATCACTCTAATTCCGAAGTGCTATACATTCCTCAATGTACTTACGTATGGGGATTTTATTACCTGGAACATTATAGTATTACACCTGTATGTATTCATTGTCAATCTGCACATCCTAGAGTAAATTATCTCTTTAGGGTGGCTCCCATGATAGCGGTATTTGGAAAGGTGAAGTCTCCCCACCAGTTATCAGTTTTTATATCTTACACTTTACAATTTATTTTTTATATTATAGGTTTTGTTCCGTTACGCTTATTGTATAAGTGAAATAAAAGTATTTCTGAGTCTGAGTCTGAGTCTGAGTCTGAGACTTCCTCGAGAGAAGTTACTATAACTGAGGCGTGTGGTGGGTGTCAGCAGAAAACCGTTGAATTCGGTAACACCTGCCACTGTTCAACTTTTGGAAAACTGAACGAAAAAACTCACTGTTATTGATACATAAACAGTTTACTGTCAGTCACTTATTTGTTTTACGAACTTTCAACGTTTCAGTGCATGTCGGAGACTTACTATTTGGGTGTAGATATGCAACTGCATTTAGTGGCTCCTCTCTTCCTCATTCCATTATTTAAGCAAGTCTTTTGTATGCAATCTATAATTCTTTGAAATCATCCTGTTTTATGCGTTGAAAACATCTTTTCCTTTAATTTTAAAGTTCTCGAGACTAAGTCAACCGCTTCTTTGGCAACTCTGGGCACCCATGTGTCTGGACTGCTCCGAGGCAAGCTGCTGGTCAACCGCTTATTTCGTCCGTAGTGAAATTAAGAAGGAAACGTACGACACATGCGACTCAGGATGCCATCGAGTAATTTGTAATGGGAAATTGTTACCTGCGAATATAGAAACGTTAGGTTTTGTTGTAATTTAGATTTGATAATGAAGACCCCCCCCCCCCCCCAACAAAACAAAACAGAAAAAAAACATAAACAAAACAAAAAAAAAAAAAACAAAACAAAACAAAACAAAACAAATACAAAAAAAAAAGAAGAAAACTTGAGATGGACATTTAAGGCAATTCAATTACTTAGTGGTTGATTTGGTTTAAACATATTTTATTTCACCAGGTAAAAAGGATTGGAGAAAAAGTGCAGAGTACTTGTGTGAACTCTTTTCCGTGTACATGTGATGTATTTCACAATTTCATCTACAAGTGGCTGTTTTGGTAACGTTGAGTACCAGTTTTGAAAGAAAAATTATTTATACAGTTGAGCATCAACAGGTTGACATTCTGTTGACTTGTATAGTTGTACAGTACAACACAATATAAGTGGGATTGAACCGCCTCTGTCGAGATCATATTGTTGGTTTCCCTGCAGGAATTGTCCACGCACCAGGTTGTGTGATCGGTACCACAGTCTGTGACCTTTTTACAAAGGTTGAGTTAGCAGGCACAAAATCTTGCTATCGTATGCATAGTCAACAGAACTGCTAAATATGTTAGGTCCAAGAGTAGACTCTCGTGGAACTCGCTTTAAGATATAATTCCATTTGTCGATTGCGTTTCAAACCAGACCTGCTGATTCTGATTTTTAGAGGTTGTCGGTTAAAAGATTTACAAGAAATGGTGCTGCTTCTGAACATGCTGTTTGGTTACCGTGAATAAACGTGGTAAAAGTAAAATACCGTAGACTTATCACCCTTAAGGATATCAGCAATATTGATATTTTCTACATTATTTCCCCAAGTGTCTGAAACATGCATTAGAATATATTGAGAGTTGCAGGCAGTTCCAAAAACAGACTGTATTATTGATTGCCAAGAATGCATGTATTAGTTGTAAATTCGGTCTCCATAATATTCTCCAAATATTTATAGGAGCTTCTAATAATGCTGACAGACATCTTTGGATAGTTTAAAGGAGAGGGATAAAAAGCCAGTGCAGGGACAAGTTGTCTGCGTAAAGATAGCTACTACTATGACTCAACTATGCCCTGCAATGGAAGACAAAAGGGGAAGGAAAAGTCAGTCAAAATCGCTTCCATTTACAATTATGAACAGGACCCACGTACTCGATTTCCAATTATCATATATCCGTAAGGGATCATCTTTAAATCATATACTAGCTTCAGCTTTACAGAATGAGGGGTACGTTCTTGTTTTTCCAGATTTCCAATCTTTGGGCTTATCATTTCCTTCTTGTTCTTTTCGGGTAATTTTATTTCCCAAGGAATAATTCAGAAGGAGCGAATCATGTAAGTACAAAGATATATCACTGATGTGAAATCACTCATGGGATGTATTTTTTCTATATAATTGTGACAGAACAAAATAACCAATCTTATCTTAATGTAAGTCTGTCATCTTTGAAAGCTCATAGTGATGACCCTGCCCTGCATTATGAGATGTTTCTGGCATATTCAGATCTGTTTTTCGCATTTCTGTTCGATATTCAAAATATTCATATCCATGTGACGGCATGCAGCAATAATCAAGATCATGCACGTATGCCGGAAAAAACACAAAACCCCAATTGAATGTAATCTAGGCATGCTTTCAGACCAGTGGATTTTAAAAAATCTATATAGCCAGCGAATGCACTGTTTGCTTTTCTCCGATAATGTCCCTTTTCATGAACGTAAAAAAAGCTAATATAATTCTTCACGAATACACTACTTTGCAATAAGCAAACTGGTATTTACGATGTACTCGCTTATCTGTGTGTAAAACATCAAAATTCATTGTTTTGAAGATTACTAAATTGTTTTTTTTTCTGAGTGTAATATTTATCAGATCAAATATTGAAAAAAAAACCCAAACACACTTATGTACCTAAATTCCCAGTACCTGCGCACAACAACTTCCTTTACAGGCATTATATTGTCTAATTCTGAGTCCACCCGGCCTATTTGGTATAATGGTGCAATATGTGACATATGTCTATGTCAAAATAAGAACTGAAAAAAAAACCTGCTTACTTTCCATTGCCCACTCGGATGAGAGCCTAAATGTTCTTAACCATTCATCTAGGTTTTGCAGTACCTAATGATTCTTGTCATACTCCTGTATTTGTTTCATTATTTGATAAGGCCCTGATAGAATTCTTTACAGCATATATTCTTAACTTTTTCCGACTTCAAATTATACAGGAATTTCAATGGAGATCCACTGAAATGTAAAAGTAAAAAACCCAATGATTTTATTTTCTTTTTTTCAGTCAAAAGTTGAACCAATAAATATTCTAAGAAAATGCTTTAAAATGACATTTTGTACTATTAAGTCTGTGCCATAAATTTTCCCTGAACAAAAAATGCCTCCACTTGCTGCCATGATCTGATAGGAAATTTGCTTTTTTATGTGCTTAAGTTTCCATCTACACTAATAAATAGGTTATACAGAATATGTATCACTTACAGGTTTAGGAGAAAATATCCAGCCAAAGTTTCTCCATGTTGAAATGCACTCTAGTGAAAACAGAGGCTCATCAATTTTACGGTCATCAAAATGACAAAAACAAATTCCTAACATCCATGTCAGAAATAAAATACTGTACGAAAATCCACGTTGCTTTATTATTATTATTATTATTATTATTATTATTATTATTATTATTATTATTATTATTATTATTATTATTATTATTATTATTATTATTATTATTAAACCCCAATTTAAGTCTATTTTTAGTTATAAAACTTCTACTTTATCAACATAATGTCCTTTGAGTTTGTTATATTTTACTTACTTGTACACTTAGTCGTATAATTTTTCTTCTGTAGTCGAAATATTGACGGTCAGGGGAAAATACTTCACAAAGATTTGAAAAAAGCATTGATAACTGTGAATCTTGCATGGTATCATCTGCGGCCATCCAACTTTTCGTTCTAAATATTCTTTTATTTATTTTGCGCGTACGGTTTGCGCACTTATGTATTCGTTTGTAAATCGATTTATTATTTTTATGTTTGTTTCTGGTGTTGAAATAAGTTTAGCCATTTCTGTCGGTTTAGCACTGGTTATAAGAATGTAATTGGTGGATTATCAATCATTTTGATTACCGCAATCTTGCTTTAAATTTTCTTTGCTTGTCTGAATTTAAGTCTATGTTATACCTAGCTCATCTCATCGTGGGAGTCACAGTTGCTTTCTGCATTACCCCTCTCACTGAAATGCCCATTTCACGACTAGAATGTGTTTTTCTGGGGCATAATAGACAGGAAAACAGACAATCCGGGAGATCTCCAAGACCAGATGGAGAAACTGTACATCACACTTATGCAGTGTAGAATGACGTTAGTAGCGCTGACAATCATAATCTTCAGAGCCTTAACCAGCTTTCTTAGACAAGCAACATGCACAGTTCCGATCACATTGTACCATCTGTCGCTGATACAGATGATCCAAGTCCGTCCCACAAACAACATGAAATATGTGCACGCATGCCTTGTTGAGTGCAACTTTGCACATTATCTTCCTGGTACACGTTGTAAAACAAATGCTCCGCATGTTTCCAATAGAAATACACAATAATTGTAACATTTTACCGGTATCTTTTTATACTTATGATGAAGCCCATCTTCACATGTATCAGTGCCAACGAAAACTGTACTTAATAATGTATTTTTCGTTTTAAAATATTCCACTACTTCAAAGAACTGCAGCTGGAGTGGTGGTAAAGTTGTCTGATTGTGTTGGATGGTCTTTTTTCGAAAAGGCTCATTTAATCCTGGGCGGGTGAATATGTTCAACTTTTTATTCATATCGAATGTTATTGTTTCGAACATTGCAATTCACGTTTGATCAAAGGTTTACATTAGTCAGTCCAAATCCGTCCCGCCATGCTCAGAAGAGAAAAATATGAAGGGGGTGCTCATTCAAGCATGCACGTGAATACGCAAGGACGGGGCAGAAAGAACTAGCGATAAAACATTAGGTACAGTGATCCATCTCAGATTTACCTGCAGAAAGACAGTCCAAAACGCTAAAAAAAAAGGTTTGCTTTACAGCAAATATGTCTAAACTTTGCCATTGTTCAACATAATATAACTTTTTGTATTACCCTAATTTATACAAATTAAAATGCTACAACTTTGGTTCTTGGTTCATTGAATGCGGCCATGTCACAAACTTATAAACTAAAGTTTGAATGACACCACTATGTATAATAGCTTTGAAGTTTTTCAAGATTGTAATTTTGTGTATTTGCTTAATTTGCATAAATCAAAAGCCTAACACTGTGGTCCATGGTTGATTGGATGCGTTTATGTCACAAACCTGCAAACTGAAGTTTGAATGGTACCTCTATGTATAATATTTTGAAGTTATTCAAGAGATAGATTTTGTGTATTCGCCTTATGTGCATAAATTACAATCCTACAACTTTGGTTCATGGTTCATTGAATGCACCTATGTCATAAACCTTCAAAGTAAAGTCGAATTGGCACCTCTATCTGTAATGGTTTTTGAGCTGTTCAATATTAAAATTTTGTGTATTCACCTTTTTTGCCTCAATTAGAATTTTACAATTTTGGTTCAGTGGATGCAGCTTTGTCACAAACCTACAAATTGAAGTTGGGGTGGTACCTCTATCTGTATAGTTTTGAAGCTATTCAGAATTTAAATTTTTGCACATTCACCTAATTTGCATAAATTAAAATCGTACCACTTTGGTTCAAAGATCATTGGATGCGGATTTGCCACAAACCCTATAAATTGAAGTTAGAATGGTATCTTTATCTGCAAGAGTTTTGGAGATATTCAACTTTAAATTTTTTCAATGCCCCTCTGATTAGCATAATTTAAGATTGTACAACTTTCATTTACAGTCCTATTAATGGGTAGGTGTCACAAACTCATACATGCATATCGAATTTTTGTGTTTATCTGCAATAGTTTGGAAGATACGGAGCTTTTAAAATTTTAATTGCCTTAATTTGCATAATTTTAAACATCACGACTAATCCAAACGATATGCACGTTTTCACTGCTAGGTCAGTCACCACAGCAAGTTTGGTGGTTTTTGGAATGATAGTGTCTGAGAAAAACTCCGGACAAGTTTGGTGCTAAAGCAGGAGAAACAAAGAAAGAAGAAAAAAAGGAAGAAGAATTATTGGAAAAACAAATATCTGGGTTCGCACTAAGGCATAATTACATCATGCACATTTCTATTTCATTGAATACTGTCATTTTACAAACTCCGTTCTTGAGAAAGAAGTGTACCGTGATATGAGTATACCTGATGTTTCTTTTTGTATTCTTTTAACATAATGGAAACGTACATGTTGTAAGATGAGGAACGAAAGTAAATGCTTTGGTTACATAAGAGTTGCGTGGAAATCTCTACAGTTTATCGAGTGGAAGAATTGAACAGACACTGCAGACAGCCAGTGTGTAGCTATACTTACACTAGTGTCCACTTAAGTTTTTATAAAATTGATTAAACGTTAATAGCATGATTGAACTTCGGCTTCATCTATATAATATTTTACATTCAGCTCAGATTTTACCATTAAAAGCATAAAAATGAATTTCGAATTGTTCCATGAACGTAAGAAGGGTCATCACGTACGTGACCTTCCCACTGCATGCAATCTAGTTGTCTGAAAAAGAGGTCTGATGTTTTATTTTATAAAGATCATCCAAGCAACAAACAATTTCATAATATGACAGGCCATTTTCGCAGAAATATGACTTTTTCATCAGTGAATTATTTCGAAAACGTGATAAGAGGTGTGAACGGCCCCCATTTTTAGACCGACGTCGTAATACGTAACATGACTGTTCCTGGCACACTGTGTGTAGCGTGTTTGCATTCGATACAACCGCTGCTGATCACAGTCCATTCTCCCAACTTTGCGCATGCACTGTCGGTCATGAATTTTGATTCGTCACAGTGTGCCCACTAAAGCCTGCTGGATGTATCACTACTCGGTATGTCTGCAGAATTACCGTTGCATTGATTGCGGTCGGATAACGGGTTGTCTTTGTCAGGTAGCTTTCCTGAAGGATTTGGTACAAGGATGCTGTGTCGATTGGTTTTGCCCGTAACTACCTTCTCCATTTGTAGGAAGGGCGCTTCAAACATACTACTTGCCACAAATGCGAGAATAAAGCTAATCACGGTAGCAGCGAAAAAGTCCCATACCTGTAAAGTAGGTACAAAATGTACATTAGAGTAACCATAAAGAATGCATAATTTACAATTTATGATCTCATCTTATTACCCTGATATGTCGTATTTTTACAGCGGGGGTTCAACATACAGACGATAAAATGCTCATGGAAATAACGTCACTTGTATAACATTTGCTTACTGTGTAAAAAGTCAAAGTAAATTTACAGTTGTCAATTCAACTTTGTGCATGCTCTGTGGTGACATCTTCCATCACTCTCTTATCCATGTTCATTCTGATGACAGCAGTGACAGTTGCAAAACCTCGGGACTTAAAAAAGAACCAAATTTCTTCATTTAGGAGGCTTGGGAAGAATGTGTGCAAATAAGTGTATCACTGCAGGTAGAACAACTTTAAATAAATTTATCACAAAAATACAATCACCATTGTGTAATTAGTGAAGTATACCGATGTGCGCGCAGTACCGTAAGTGTAAGATATCACTTTCATATGAATCAGGTAAACGGCGTATGTCAGACGCCCAAGTGGGATCCACGCATTCCAAGAGAGGAAAGCATTGATGAAGCCTACAAAAGAAAAAAAATGATGTCTTGTCGACTTTTGTGATCATATCATACCAAAATCTTGTTATTACGACTTTTTTCTTGTTATTACAAGAAAAAGTTGTCGTTTTTACGACTTTTTTCTTGTTATAAAATGAAAAAACTCGTTATTACGACTTTTTTCTTGTTATAACAAGAAAAAATCTTGTTTTTAGTTTTATCTTGTTATAACAAGAAAAAACCTTGTCATGACAACTTCTCTCTTGTTAATACCATAAAAAAAATTTGTACTAACAAGATTTTTTCTCGTTATAACAAGGAAAAAATGGGTTTAACAAGAAAAAAGCGGAGATTCTGTTGACAGCAATGCGCTTTCGTATCTCTTTGAATATAGCCTTTTGAGCACTGGAATATACAAAGTACATACAGTTTCCATGCATGCTGACACGGTACTAAGGGAGGTTTATCTTTGTTTTGTGGTTAAGGCACTGATATACTGACAAAATATCCTCTTTCTGGTAAGGTAAAGTTTCACATTTTTGTCTTGAAGTTTTTTTTCTCCGTGCTCCCACTTCATATATGCAGTATCACCCCACACTGTAATGTCAATCCCTGTGACCTTACGCTTTAACCTTATTTGTATCCACTGTCAACATTGTCATGGCCAAGACAATTGGGCAAAATGCATCTCTCTTTATCTCCCTCCCTCTCTCCCTCCCTCCCTCTCCCCCCCTCTCTCTCTCTCTCTCTCTCTCTCTGTCTCTCTCTCTCTCTCTCTCTCTCTCTCTCTCTCTCTCTCTCTGTGTTTCAGAATCGCTACATTACCACCTGAATGAGTTGTTTTTGTATTTAGCAATAATGGAATTCGTCTACATACCCATAAATTAATGCCTAAAATATTTTGGATTCTACTGGCTCGGCAAATAAACTGCCACATGTGAAGCAATTTTATCTCAATAGATGCATTGCAGTAGGAGAGGTACAGTTACCAATTATCTGTGTATTCAGCTGAATACGCAATCCAAGAAACAGAATTCTTCAGGGCTAGAGTATTCCCATTGAATTGAATGTTAAATTAACCTCAAATTAAAAGACTACTTTTACAGCTGCAAGAATAACTTTCATGTGTAATTTCAGCTATGTACATAATTTTACCACACAAATTTTGCTGTTTATACAACGAGTGGTTTTAAAGTTATTAGGCTGTAAATTACAATGAAAAGTGATGGGAAACACAACTCTAGCCCTGAATGACTGAAAGGCCCTCTACTGGAGAGCAGTAGAAGCTTGTGCTGTTGCTCTCCCCTATTTGATCCATGCATGCAAGTTTTTGCGAAAATATCCAAAGCATATACTATTATATATCATACCCAATCCGATGTCAATTTAAAAGATATTGCACGCACGTTGACAAAGACATGACTTTGGAAATTGTCCCAATCTCAAGTAAGAAGGAACCAAAGTGGAGATTGGCCCGTCACGTACCTTCACATTTTGAGCTTACACATTGCAAAATCCCAACGTTTCATGTACCAAAACCTGTTGTTTGAAGAATATCACTCTTGAGACTTGAAGTTATTGGAAGTATATAATCAAGACTATGGGCAGTCCAAAATTATCCAGACATTATGTAGGCATATGCATATAAAGAGAGTGCTAAATTACCCAGAAATGAATTTATTGTTTCGATACCTATTCATTGTCATATTGTTACAGTTCCAAGCACAGACCCTTGATGTTTACTTGATTAATTTTGAAAGGCCCCAAAATATCGGGGTTTATTATTATTTTTATTATTATTATTATTATTATTATCATCATCATCATCATCATCATCATCATCATCATCATCATCATCATCATCATCATCATTTATCATGTCGTGAGTGAAATATCTACCTACACTCTCTGACTGAGATGCCACAGCTCTGTACCAAAGCTGAGCTGCAGTTACCAACGACCAATGTCTCAGGGTAAGCTCACACCAACATGACGAACATTATTAGCATGTGCCGAACAGAGCAGAACTCGCGAACGATAAGAATTTTCTTTTCATTTTCTTAGAGGGACTGCATCTTGGCAGCAGTGAAATCCCATTTACCAATGGAGATTTCTCTCACTCTTAGATGAAACGGCACTAATCACACCATGTTGCCTATGGTTTAATAGTCAATTAAATTGCAGAGTTGCACTATATGTAAACAGAATGCAGCTTACAGGTTTGAGACACTATGAATGAATGAATGAATGAATGTGTGGTTAGGTGGATAAATGACTACTCTCCCACAACAAGCTTTTATTTCACGATTTTTTCTCCTAAATATTTTTTGTATTTTTTATAAGTCATTTTGATATTACATTTTGTGCGGTGTCAGGGCACGATTTTTTCCTTGAGTGATAATCTTCCTAGAACTATATATCAAAAGTGGAGAATGAGTAGACTTTAAAAGAAGTTTACAAGCTTTTATTTCACGAATTTTTCTCCTGAATATTTGTTTTTTTTTATAAGTCATTTTGATATATACATTATGTGCGGTGTCAGGGCACGATATTTTCCTTGAGTGATTATCTTCCTGGAACTATATATTAAAAGTGGAGAATTAGAAGACTTAAAAAGAACTTTACCACCATAGCCAAGAACGCAAGCGACAATTATCCAAGCAACGCCTATCGCCCATGCAGGTCTGTGAAGTGCCTTGTAGACAATGAAAACGTCAGTGGTCCAGGTCTCGGATTTATGTATTCCATACAGTGTTGCTCCGCACAAAGACAAGCCGACGACCCACCCACACAAAACAAAAATCTGTGAAGTAAGACAGCAGGAGACTTACTAACCTGTAAATGTCTTTACACGTTACGACTTTTGCTTTGTGAAAATATGAAGCCTCTAACATTAAAGAATTACCTCGTTCCCAGAACGGTTAAAACAGGCCATACTATGTTAAATGTCGCATGTTTAGATTTACAACTTTGCATTATGTAAATGAGAACATCACAAATTTGTCTGAAAAAAAAAAACTTTTGTAAATAATTTGTTATTTTGTTAAACATAAGGAGCGCATGGTTTGTTTCATGTGGTAATATATCGGCGCATCTGCAAATAGAACAATGGTTCGCTTTGTTTTAGCATCATGGGTAATACTTAGGAATATTTATTTAATTTTAGCATGCGGACATTTTGATATTGTTCGTTCACGCGTTATAAAACAAATCCTTGCCAACTGTTATCTCAGATAAGGTACAGAAATGAACAGTGCCTAACTTTTTGTTACAACGTTTGCTTGAAAAAATGAAGCATTATGGCTAGACGTTTGACACCACAGGGCGCGCCACATTGTACTCAGTAATTTTTAAAGGTATTATTGAAAGATAATTTGATTTTGACTACTAATATCATAGCGATATGGCGCTATCCCAGGAAAATGTGAGTGAAATCAGTGAAAAATGTTTCTTCAGACATTAAACGCAAGTTCTATCATAATATTACCCCGCAAGCAACGGCCATCCAATAGAAAACACAGTATTGACAGGTCGTAATACCAGTGCAACGACCTCCCGGCATTACTACGACCTCCCAGACTCCATTTTCTCAAATAGAGTAATTACAGCTTTTATTTTTCTAATTGAGCTTTATTTATGTAAAGGTTATATAAAAGAAGCGTAAATTTATAATTGTTGCAAGGTATTGTGGGAGGGAGAGGGTATTTGGTAGTTTTTGTCCATATGGCGACCGAAAGATTTCTTTTGTGACCTCTCCAGAATGAATTTGGCAAAATTGTGTGTTTTGAGGGGAGTGACCACATTTTGACCTCAACAATCAATGACTTGGGATTCACCTACCAATTAATGAATCTCGACACAGCTAACAGTACTAGGCGGCATGTACACGAACTCGACAAGGTGGAGGGGAATGTACAATATGAACTAGTCAGAAAGTTGGATTCTTGATGGCGGATTCTGCAAAAATGTGAAGGTTGTCCTTTTGGTGCCATTTGGTCATAGTTGTTTCTTTAAAGTTAATTATTTGTAAGACTAGTTCAAATATGCATATCATAACCAGTTGCTGAAAATTAAATTTTGTGACACTGTGAGAAGAAACTATCGAAAATGAAATGATATGCTTCAATGCATGTGTGCCATCTGACAAACGTGTGATTAGCACAGGCACATTCAGTCCATAGGTACCTACTATCCAACACAGCCACATATTTATACCTGTAATAAAGATTATACTATGACAGTTGAGTACTAAAAGTTTGGTCGTCGCTGGCAATCAGGTGGAACAATATTTCTTAGTATTGCACAGAAATGTCGACCAACTTGCTAACGACTTGAGGAGTAAAGAAGGTGCACTTCCTTTTACGTGCCTGTCGCACCATCTCTGTGAAAACATGTCCATAACGAGACAAGAAGATTTGTTTCACAGCAAATCTGTTTGGGCGCTTGCTAAATTTGGATAATAGAAATACTTAGAAAAATATTTACTGCTGTGGTTTATAAGGCGGAATAACACACATAGCTGTAGTATGCTTGAAGTGTTCAAGGTTTATGTCTAAGCTTAATAACACTTAATAAGATATACCAAAACATTTTGGGGGAGTACTACCTGTTGGTACAGATTGACCGAACATTATTGGCCTGAATTAATTAAAAGCATTTATTACTGGAAAGCTAATGAATACCCCCTGTTTAGTGCAAATCACAAACTAGAGCATTTTTTTTAATAATGCATATCATGAAAAGGAATTTTAGATATAAACCTATCACAATCATTAATTTTAATGTCACATGTCACTGTAGTCATGTCACAAATCAGAACAATATTACTTTTACATATCACATATAACAATATGTCTCTTCCCAATAAGGGCTGCAATTTATAAATGTAAGGTTTATCTTGTTTAAGCACCAAGGTATCACTTGAAGTTGAAAGATTCGCAATTTACAACATATTAGATACAAGATGGCAAAAATACGATACATTAATCCTCTGTCTAGTCTAAGTAATAAAATATAAATACACATATATTTTACATACATGCGCAAACAAAAGTTAATTTTATGACATATTAATAACAATGACAGCCATTGTGCAACTGTTAAAGTTATGTACACTTTACGTTGTATCCTGACAGTTGTGTCAGAACTACAGTTTTAATTCCCTTTAATTCATTCAACTAAATCAACTTAAAACAGTTCCTTACTTCGAAGCTGTATGCTATAACACAATGTACACTATTAGAAAGAGTTGTCAAAATATTATTTATCAATCAAAGGGGTACTCAATTTGCATCGGATTTATCTGTTCACCTTTACAGAACATTTTTAATGTAATAAAGTGACCTTTTCAAATACTTTGTCCAATTATTTTTTTTTATGAAATGTTTTGTAGTTATTTGTCATCACACTGTAATGAGACGCCTCCTTTTCAAGCTAGTCCATTAGAAAACCTTCATTCCAAGTACAATGGAAAGTCTCCATTCCAAGCTCAGTGTAGCTCCATGTTCTTTTAAGTGAAAAATACACAAGTACAATGGAAAGTCTCCATTCCAAGCTCAGTGTACCTCCACTCCATGTTCTTTTAAGTGAAAAATACGATAAAATTATGTCGACCTGTATGGGATTCGAACCCACTACCTTCGGCATACTCGCCAAGCCAAATGTAAAGTCCAACACGCTGACCTCTAGGCCATCGGGGCAACCCCAAAAAGGTTGACCGAGGACCCAGGGTGATGTTATAGCAAAATCATTCAACACTAAGAGTAACTGTGCTGTCTCTCAAGAGTTTGCCTCTAAGGATCTGTGAGAATTTTATAACAACTAAATGTTGTCTCCAGGTATATAATGAATGGTTTTCGGCAGTGTGAAAATAAAAGTGAGAGCTAACGGCGAGTAAAATGAAAACCTACAACTGCAACCTCATATACACCTAAAATGTGGAGGGTCTCCAATGATGCTGTGGGTCAAATGCTTTGGAGCAATCCATAATATGAAAGAGGGGAAAACGGATCTGCATGGTGAGACAAAAAATATTTTTTTACAGCTTTATAGTGGAAAATTATGCGGAAACAGCGTAAATATATATATATGTAGTGCCACATATTATTGAATTTCTACACATGAACCTTTAATAAATATACAAATTATCCAACAAAACCCATCACCCCCATGGGGTTCAGAGAGAGAGAGAGAGAGAGAGAGAGAGAGAGAGAGACAGAGAGAGAGACAGAGAGAGAGACAGAGAGAGAGAGAGCCTATATCACCTCGTTCATTTTTTTTATATAAAAGGATAGTTCACCACATGTAAGTCCCTGTTCAAGGTGATGCTATTGTTGCCGATTTAGCAGATCCAGAACCCTTGACAAATGGACAGGGACCCTGGACCACCAGGCAGGTACCAAAATGGCCTGACAGTTAGCAAAGCAGGAAAATACTGCTGTGACCATTGTCACTTGTACAATTCTGTAAGCCGGGGGGGGGGGGGGAGGGGGGCATAGGAAGGGGCTCCCACTAAACGCACAGCTGTGCAAACGTGCATGTCTAGTGCTGAGGCAATGACCCCATGGTGGTGTCTACCTCTGCACCACGCCATTCCACTAGCCTCAGTTGAGCAGTGTGAGACAGGCTTGCATATTCACTGGACCTTGTCTAAAATCCAATCTATGAGCTTTTTTTACATAAAAAGTATTGAGTGATGATTTTTTCTTTAACTACTTCAACATGTGAATCTGACTTGATATCATATATATTTCATAACTACAGTCTAAGTTATTTTGTGTCAATGTAACAAACCATTCTATATTCAACACAATGTGCTCTCCCCCCCCCCACCCTCCCCAAGAATATATCCAGACTATTGACATGGTAAAAAAGCTTTAAACTTGCCATATTTAGTTGCACTTCTAGAACTTTTGTTCACTGGTGTTATGATGATCACCTTCAGATTATTCTGGATTGTAGTGGAACTCATCAAAAAATGACATTGATGAGATAACTTTAACAATAACAATATATTAATAATCAATACATTGTCAGTAAATGAAATCAAACACTTAGTTATGCTGATACTCCAATAATGAATAATCTGCAGGTTTACCTAATCCCTGTTGAGAGCTTCTCCACGGGTACTGTCCCACAGTCCCAATTCCTATGACAGGTGTCAAATAGTCTGGTCCAAATCCCACAGAGGTACAGTTTTCTTCCAATGGGGTACAATTAAACAACAAATATACCAGTCCACTCAAAGGCACTATCCACGGGTATAAATGAGTATCCTTATAATAGTAATAGCTCACAGTCCAACTAGCATGACTACACACAGCTTCTGTCAGATCTCAGAATTCTCCTCTTAGTCATGAAGGGAGCTGCTTTATATACCCATGCTGAGAACTCTCACTAGTACTCTACAGTTTTCCTAATCACACATCTTGCTTCTCTGTGATCTTTCTAGACCACATCAGAGCTTTACCCTTGTTTTCAACTGTGAATGTATATGGGTCAACATTTCAGACCACACCAATGTTCACCGATCAGCAACATGTGAGCTCAATAGCAAAGCAGGCTAAGTCACTGACCTGGCACACACTCAATGAATCCAATGACCTTTCCAAATCGAAACAAGCAACCAAGATCACATTTGTAACAACTGGCCTTTGACAGATGTCTCAAACCTACATGTGTAAGATAGAACTCTGTGTCTATCTATAAAAGGTTTGAAAATATAGAGCTTTAAAATTTTAACTACCTGTTATTTGCATAATTTTGACTAAAGTGACTATTCCAAATGATATGCACAATTTCACTGGTAGGTCAGTTATCAATGCAAGTTTGGTGGTCAACAGAACAGTCGAAATGCTGAGACATGAATGAGATTAATTGGCTTCTAGCAAGCCTCGGTTCCAGGCTAAGCCTTAGGCTGTAACGTCACCAAGACACACAAAAATCCAATATGGCGGCCATGATATCAACTGGTATCACAAATAAGAAAAAAAAGTGGTACAAAAGATGTGTTATGATCTCTTAACTTTATATGTCCTTTTTCCACAGATATAAATCCACATTATGGTATTATTCCAGTCTAATAATAGGGCCATAGTAATCCAATATGTCCATTTCATTTCTGATCTGTCAGCCATTGCTGACCCAAATATCCAGAAGTCATGTACATGTAATTTGATCAAATTTTGTACAAGCAATGTGATGACAAAACATTTTGCCATCTACTGCAAAAATACTTTCCTGATGCAAGCAGTAAGATGCAGGTCCAAATTAGATAGAAATAATCTTGTGACCTGACTTTCAATTTCAACCTGTAAAATCCGCCATTTTGCCAAAAATCAACGTTTTCTACAAATCTCCACTTTTGTAACTTGGGGTCTATTCCCGGCAATTTGCACAAAAAATGCACCGCCCAAGCATACAGATCCAAAATCCAAGGGGGGTGGTGGGATAGTAACAACCCTGTGTCCACCTTTCAGCCAAAAAGGAAGGAACCCCAAAATTACATATTTAGGGGGTAGGGCCCTTTGAGTTTTGATTAAATCTGTACAATTTGCCCTAGAATGCTCAAATATATTTTTTTCACAACTTAAAATATCATTAAGTATGAAACTTAACCTAATCTATGTTATTACAGAATTTTTTTTATCTTATTAGCTGTTCTAAACCCCTATTACTTCTGATAAAATTGACTGTTCCGTTATTCAAATTGGTCCACTTGCATCTTGAAAATTTAACCAAACCCAGCCCAAATCTATACCCTCTTGAAAAGCATGAACACTTGTTGGTTAAGTTACAGCGTGAAAAATTCATGGATCTGTTTTAAATTAAAATTCCAGAGCAGTATCTGGTTGGTGGGTGTTCCAAACAGGCATCTCTTGTATCGTCAGTGGGGTATAGGGGTGACAGGACGCTCGTAAAATGACCATTTATCGTAACCTAATAAATGCACTGACTGTTATATAAGTGGTAAATCACTTATCACACCCCTTTCATGTGATCCGAAGCTGAGAGATGAATAAACAGAGGGTGACCCTCATATGGCTGGTGCCATGGGCACAAGGGCTCTGTGATTGGCTGTTCACTCAAGATGGCCGCCATTCCTATGGTAACAAGAAACAAGCATTCACCTTTGCTGGATGCTGAGCCAGTATTTCATCCAGTTTTGCATCATTCTACAGAGAATGATGTAACAGCATACAATACATTTTGAATTAGTGCAGAAATCATGAAACCAGGATTTGGCAGGGTCATAGGAAATGAAATTATGCCCTATTTTATCACTGTTTATCTCTAATTTCAGTGGTAAGCACATCAGAAACTGTTATTCAACGTTGTAACTGCAGAGAAATACTAAACATGATACGTTTGGGTAAATATACATGCATTTTGAGAAAGAAAGAAAGAAAGAAAGAAAGAAAGAAAGAAAGAAAGAAAGAAAGAAAGAAAGAAAGAAAGAAAGAAAGAAAAGTATTCTTGGAAACACAAAATGTCCTGGTTTGCACCCAGACATAACTGACTCCTTTCACAACAGCAGCAAAACATAGCATTTTCTCAACTCCAGCTGACTGGACAGGGCATTGCATGGGTGGACACTTGCGGGCGTAGGGTAATGCTTGTCAAAAGTACAATCTTCAACATAAATTTGAGGTCAATTATAGCAACATTAACATAAAGTGAAAAAACTTTTTTATTGGTATGCCTTACAATATCGGTAATGTACCAGGCATTTTTAATTTGAAGATGTTAGAAACTTTTTACAGGCAAAATTATTGAGACCCTCATACAGTATCTGTGTACTGACCACCACACATGCAAAGGTGTCAAATTGGTTTATGACACTTGTGAGGTAATCACCAGAAAAGTTTGTGAAACCTTTAAAACTGATACATGTTGGCACCATGATGCCACAGCATGTGGCTCTGTGGGATATAACCCTTCATACAAAGCAACAAGTGTGGTGTTTAAAGAGCAAAACAATATTGTTTCAATTATGGCAACCACTTCACTGATTAGGCAAGTTTCAGTGCCCTAAAATAGTGTTTACCTATTGTTGTAAGTTCAACATTTTATGAAAGGTTTCATTAATAGTTTAGAGACCATCGTCCTCCCGGACTTAAACTTGCTAATATACAAGCTATTTTACCATGTAAGCCTTGCTCTGTGGCAAGTGCCTATGTTCAAACTATACAATCAAATAGTCTTACCCCAGGAAAGGGGCTCACTCTAGGCATTGGAGGTGAGAGAATCACTGGGCACGATGGTCCACCTGTGTGTGTGTGGGGGGGGGGGGGGATCCTGAATTCCATAACTTAGTATTAACCTTGTAGATCGTGTTCAAATGTCACATTATGTTCATGTTCTCCTGTCAATTTCGTTCAAAATAAAATGTTCCAGTACTCCTTGTAGGCAGCCCCCTGTTCTCTGCCCGTAGAAAAGTGCTCTAGTGGCGAAGTACATCCTTAAAGTTTACATGTCCCATGTGAAATCGCCAAGATTCCAAAGCTGTGAAAAGTACGGTTGCCGTACATGACGTCCGTGTTATTCGAGCAGTTCTTTCGAAAATAACCGTTTGATGGCAGTAATCTTCATCTACAGACGCTTAGATGTGATGCTGATATTTGTTGTGTGAGTGTGATTTTTTACAGCCTTTTAGGCGATTCATCATGATAGAAAAGGGATTAAAACCTTTAACTCTTGGTTTGTGCCGGTACCCTGACCTGGTCGCCAGCACAGCACCCTCGCCTTTGCCTTCGGCTCGGGTGTTGTGCTGGCGGCCGAGTCAGGGTACAGGCACAAAACCTTCGTTGGCGGTGTTAATCCCTTAAACAAACCCTCCCGTAGCTGTGTTATTTAGTGGCCCTAGGTCGGAGAAACAGGGTTGTGGCTTCCTTGGTTTAAACATATTTCTATTTGAAAAGGGCGATTGGGAATAAGGACATCGCCATATATAAATCCCTTTCGCGTATAAAAAAAGTCAGAGGGAAGAAGACGAGATACAACAAAAAGACACAAGTACCTAGACAGGACATCACTGCACGAAGACAGAAAGATCACCAAAGCTAAACAATGTGAATTGTTGAAGACATGACGTCACTGATAGACTTAAAGAGTAGGGTAATGGGGAATGCCATAGTGATTACGTACTCCGTTACTGGCACATGAATACTTTTACAATCACGTGACTGCAGCAGGCCTGCCTGTTAATTGGATATATGGATGTACAGAGTTAGAATTATTTCGTTATCTTTAAAAGTACAGTTTTCAACCAAACAATAATGTTTGGACTGTAAATGGGGCCAAAGAGATTACAATATTTTGCAGTCTATCTCGGTCTGTCCTAAAATTTGCATCCGAGAAAATAATGAAAAGCGTCCTCATTTGCACTACCACAAGTACACCTATAGGGGAGTCAACAAGACCATTTTTAAACAAGTCTGCTTTGAGCATGCTGCATTTCAGTTACAGCTCCCTGTAGCTTATTACGGTTTAATTTATTCTTTAAAATCATCTAGATACTGAGCATCACGAGTGACAGGCGGTAAATCCTAGCAAATACGAACAACTGATGGTAAGAAGGATGCATTAAATAGACTGTCCTGGCTCAAATTAAAGATAAGTTATAACCAGTTCTAACATTGTACAATTTCCGCTGACCAGCAGATCTTGGCAGTCAATATCTCAAATACTGAGGTGCATCACCATTTCAATTTTGTACAAAATGATTAATCTGTTCTTCCTTCTTCTTTCTGATAATCTTTCCATTCCAAATTCCTGATAAATAAGATCATGATTAGTCCCAACTGTGGCTCCTGTAATTACTCTTGCAGTGGCCAAATTTACCTTTTTTAATTGTTGACAGTCATTGGATGTACACCCATCCCTTGTCGCTTGCTTGTGTTCTTAACGTACAGCTCCACCTGAACCCACAAGATGTTCTGACGGAACTTTTTCCTCAATCAGCTTAATAGTTACGACCATGCACGGGCCGAGCAAGAGAGATATCCGATACTTTTAAAACTTGATTCTTTAAGTGGCTGGTACTTTTCCTGTCAGCATTCAAAATGTAAGGGATACCTGAATACGCACCTGCTCTCAATACATAAAAACTGTTTTCAAAATCAATTTAAGATGTATAATGAACTCACCTTATTCAATTCCACATTCTTTTTAGTCTTGTACAAAATATAGCCGGCAAATACGCCTACCATGTATGGTCCTACCCTGCAATAGGGTGTTTGGTATATGTCATATCGGTCGGTAACATTGTTGTCTCCATCCCTGGGTAAGAACAATGAGATCATTGAAATCCCTGCCATTCTGGCCTCAATCATGTTTCCACTTTCGACCATATATGTTTGACCCTTTTCCGCTTATACAGTGCAAAGTGGTCGGATGCAATGTGTTGCCTGCTTCAATATTTTTGCTTAAATTAGTATCATCAGCGTCATCATCATCATCATCATCATCATCATCATCATCATCATCATCATCATCATCATCATCATCATCATCATCATCATCGTCATCGTCATCACCATTATTAGTATCGTCATTATTATTACCATTTTCATTATTATCATTAACAATTATTATTATTATTACAGTGGTACCTGCTATTTAAGACCACCCCTACAGCCAACAAAAAGTGGTCTCATACTGCAGGTGGTCTTAAATTGAAGGTATATTTAACATGTAAATACAGCAGAGGGTCTTGAAAGAGTGGTCATAAAAAGACATGCGGTCTTATATTGGAGGTGTTCTTTAGAGCAGGTACCACTGTATTATTATTATTATTATTATTATTATTATTATTATTATTATTATTATTATTATTATTATTATTATTATTATTATTATTATTATTATTATTATTATTATTATCATTATTATTATTTGTCAAATGAATACCTAACTCATACCTGAGGTTTTACAGTCCCAAACTATCTAATGATAATGAGCATTGTAATACTTCCGTCGAGTTTCGCCGATGTCAGCATTCGTCAAGCACCGAAGGTTCGAAATGAGAGCTGCTTTGTTTCGCGAATCAAAAATCTCGACGTGTGACTCAGAAGTCATGCCGAACTTCGATACCTGTCAGAGGAATCTGACAGGAAATGTTTTAGTCCCATTGGCAGCCTGATCTGTGTGCATTGAGCGATAACACTGCATAAAAAAATTAAAGCGGACATGCACCTTTTCAACAACAGATTCAGGGAAACTTTTGACGTATAGTTTCATTGTGGCCATTAGGAATGAAACTGTTTTTGTATTTTATTTTGTTTGGTGTTTCACTCAGTACACTATGAGACATTGTGTTACTTACTTGAAAATTTTTGTGAGCAGTATCCCTTGAGAGACAAAATGCACAGCGAAAAAGCAAAATGATATGATCAAACCGGCTATAGGCACTCTGGAAAAGACAAAAAGTATAACACGAATTAGCTATGGCGAGTATGCAATTAGTAAATAATGCTTATCAGCACACGCTCCTGCCAATATCTTGCTACATTCGGAGGTGCACTCTCTCGTAAGCCGCTATAGAATTTAATCCATTATTATACACATTTGTATTTGTGTCTTTTTGCCCAGAACCAGTTCCTAGTAGTCATTACCCGATTCCGCAGTCCGAACTCTTTACTGTCCATAAGCTAACCTGTCCCTGTCTAACCTATATACATATTGAAGTACTATTGTCCATATTGCACACGTTCCTCTATAAACTTTAGACATAGCCTGTATCAGCCCAAATAAATTAAAGGGTCTTCAGAGGGTAACTACTCAACATGTTTCGGAGCCTATTACAGGTACATGTCTCTCTGAATAGCGGCTCCTTGTCTAAGCTAAATATTCAGCTAAGACAACCCACATAATAATTAATAAATATGAACGTGGCAAATGATGAATTAGCTACATACGTGCAGTTTGCTTACAAATGCAGAGCTTCATTATGAAAGAAGAATAACTGTCACACAAACCATATATCTAAATTTGTATAGCACAGGTTCAAATAAGAACAATTTGACTTCCCCTGAACCTATATGTACCCTTTCTAGCTAGACAGCTTATTCTAGTTAAACCACCCGCCAGTGTATAACTGAAGTCGAAACAAGCTGGGGCATTATATTCAGTCCCAGTGATTGTAAAATAAACAGCTGCAGCTTCACCACCTGTACAAACACAGGGAAATCCTAACTGGGCGGGCCGTTGTTCCGCGTGAGAACACTCATTGTTCAATATATTGACGTAGATGCTAAGGGGTTAACTGGTGCTCAATACATGGGAAACATGACAACATTTATCTTTTACCCCGGGTGCATGCAGCTCCCTGGGTTCAACTATTGTTGAAAATATTGATGATCCTTTGTTTTATATGACTCCGATGTATGAATCGCAAACAATTTACTATCGCTTGATATAAAATCTAATCGCTTTAAGGACACTTTTTGTTTAATATATTGACATATCTGCTAAGGGGTGAACACCTATCTAATACAACTATGTGAAACATTCCAGACATGCAGATTGTTTATGTGGCTGTGCCGCGACACTCAAAGCCAGACTGGCCGTGCATTAATGTTACCTTACCCACTACCTCTAAGTTCTCAAGTCTGTGAGATTGTTACATATACATATCTATATATATATATCTAGTGATGGAGTCTTTTTGGTCTCAAGTCTATGAGATAATTACATGTATATAAATATTTAGTGATGTGGTTTTTTGCTTTCCACCCACCCAGTGTGAAATGTGTACCTTTGTATATACTGGACCTTTTTTGTTTGTACTTTTACATAATTCTGATTGCTCACAGTTTCATTGTGACAACTTCATCGATTCATTTCAGTTACCTTTTGATGTTTCTGAACTCAAACCTTACATCTCTTTCGTATACCATCATATGAGTACCTTGCTTCGTATAATCGACATATTTGACACACCTGCTATATTACGGTCGTAAGTTCATCAGTCAGTGACATTTTAAAAAAACTTTGATGGCGTGAATAGGAACAATCTGAACGAATTGTTACAAAACCCTGAAGATCTTGATAATGCAATTTTAATAGTATCCGAATCACCATATGTTGACCCCACGATTGTGGCAGATTATCTTAAATCATTTAATGAACATTTCTCTGTACTAGGTATTAATATACAGTGTCTCAATGTCAAATTTGACAAACTAAAAAGTCTAATTGACGAGTTAGCTATAACTAATGTTGTACTTAGTGCAATTTGTCTTCAGGAAACCTGGCTAGAAGGCGATAACCCCGACGTATCTCTGTTTGAACTCGAAAATTACACTTCACACGACAATCTCTCCATGAAATTACTCAAGAGCATAAATGGTATTATTTCCGATTTCTTTGCTTTGATCGTGAATCAGTCACTCAACACTGGAATTTTCTCAATTAAACTTAAGATCGCTAAAGTCCTGCCAGTCTTCAAAAAAGACGACAAATCCCTACTTAATAATTATAGACCAATATCTCTCCTTCCCGCGTTCTCTAAAATCATAGAAAAGGCTGTCTATCAGCAGCTTTATTCATATTTCACTTCTCACGATCTGTTTTACAGAAGTCAGCATGGTTTTAAAAAACTACATTCCACTGAGACTGCTGCTCTGGAATTTATAGACAGAATTTTTAATTTACTTGACTCTGGTGAAATACCTAAGAGCGTTTTCTTCGATTTATTAAAAGCGTTTGTCACGCTAGATCACAACATTCTTTTCCACAAATTGAATTACTACGGGGTCAATGGTACGGCATTACAATGGTTTAAAAGTTATTTAAGTGACAGATCGCATTAATGTTTAGTTTTGATCTGTTCCAAAACATTACCCATTCATGCCGGCGTGCCTCAAGGCTTAATTCTTGGACCACTTTTATTCATTATCTACGTTAATGACTTATGTTTGGCTTCCCCTAAATTTGAATCAATACTTTACGCGGACGGCACCACTTTAATAAACCCTCTATGTGTCTTTAACACCGATGATACAGATAATCACAACAGTATCTCTGATACCATAAACCATGAACTGAAAAAAGCACATGACTGGCTCTCTGCAAACAAATTATCTTTAAACGTTTCTAAGACAAAATTTATGATTTCTCATTTCCCCCAGCGAAAATTAAACTTTGAGATAAATCTGCAAATCGCAAACACTCCTATAGGGAGAACAACCGTATTTGAATTTTTAGGATTAACAATTAATGAGAATCTCAATTGGAACAGTCATATCTCTAAAATTTCGACTAAACTGTCAAAAATCACTGGCATATTAAGTAGACTTCACACTTTTCTTCCCCGTCAGCAACTGATGCAAATCTATAATTCCCTCTTCTTACCTCACATCAACTACTGTTTACATGCTTGGGGCTTTTCATCTGATCGCATCTTTTTGTTTCAAAAACGAGCCATTCGTCTCATGTGTTCTGCCAATTTCCTAGCTCACACCGAACCTTTATTTAAAGAACTAAATATATTAAAGATTAATGATATCATGCAAGCCAGAGCTCTGAAATTCTATTTCAGATATTGCAACTCCGAGTTGCCGCAATACTTTACAAATGTCTTCACCACTCAGCCTGTTGTTCATCCTTACACCACCAGATTCCGTGATGTTCCCCGTCAAGCAATTCCAGCTAGAAACTCTACTAAAAATCGTATTCGATACTATGTCCCAGATTTACTTAAGAAAAGGCCACCCTGTATCAAAAATAAATTCACACGCACTCATATGATGGTTTCTCTAAATACATAAATTCGTACTTCTGTAATCAGTACTCTGAAATCTGTGTCATTCGAAATTGTTACATATGCAACAACTGATTAATTAGATTTTTGACCATGTTTAATCTACAAAAGGTATTACTCACTAATTTTTACTTTGAGTCTTGGCATTGTTAGATGTGGTGTACTTTCAGTTTGAATTATATTAGGTGGCCCCAATGATAGCGGATTGCATAAATCCTTAATTGGAGTCATCCTGACATATAATTTTATCACTATCTGTTATGTACTTACTGTTAAACTGTAATTTTATGTTTTGTCAATAATAACATGTACAAACTGTAACCATATGTCTAATAAACTCTTTTGAATCTTGAATCTTGAATCTAACAAGCACTGCAACAATGGACATCCTGCACCAGAAATGTAAGTAATAATAATAATAATAATAACAACAACAACAACAACAATAATAATATTAATAATAATAATAATAATAATAATAATAATAATAATAATAATAATAATAATAATAATAATAATAATAATAATAATAATAATAATAATAATAATAATAATAACTCACTCTTTCTTTTTTTCTTTCTGTTTTTATTCCTCTCTCTCTCTTTCTGTCTCTCTTTCTTTCTTAGGCTTTCTCCACAAACTCCAATTTTCAAATTATAACCCAGTGAAATTTGTTTGACAAAAAGTACGAAAACAATTCTGGTAAAGCATTTAAAATTGTGGCCACCTGGTTCTGGTAATGGTGTGCCAAGAAGGAGCGGTAATAAATTCTGTGATCTCTGTCTCTGCCTCTGGTTTCTGTCTCATACAACAAAGGAGATTACAGGTAATAAAAGTCAAAATAAATAAGCAGCCCCCCACCCCCACCCCCTGGGATAAGATGTCTGACGTAAAATTGTCACTCCACACTGAAAAATAAAGAGTTGAAAACTTACTTGTACAAAGGAATCAGGAATAAGGGGGCCACAATATACAGCTGCATATCCACTCCCAAATACCATATTTCACCCATGCACTGTAACCAAGTGAGTGTGTCATGTAAATAACTATTCAGGTTACAATGATCAAAGTCCAGTACACTTAAATCATAGATGGCGACACATGTTACGAGGAAGATCACTGAATTTATTCCGACCCATCAGATATTACAAAAGTGTCAGGGATACTCTGGGCAAGTGGCGTCTGTTGGTGATTCAAAAGTATCAAGATTTATTTCAACTCTCGCTATTTCATGGCCTCTTCATATGATCCCATTAAGGACAAAGCCTATGCAAAATGCGGATAAAAAGTGATTAAACGTGGCAACGTCCTCCCCCCCCCCACACACATATACATACATACATACATACATATATATATTTATATATATATACATACATACATATATATATATATATATATATATATATATATATATATATATATATATATATATATATATATATATATATATGCTTGTGTAATAGCTGAGTTCTGTGGTTAGGCGCTTAGATGCACCCAAAGAGGCATGTAGTAGTCATAATGGTGCATTTGATTTTTGTATTACTGTGCTCTGTATGGTAATTTTAATTTCGAAAATTTATTTGTTGGCAAAACACGAAACCTGGAATTTTAGCATTTTTCATACTAAAACATCAAAGTTTTACCAATTTCGGTATTAGTACACTTACTTCTCGACTACCATTGCCAAGACCCCCTGTGTCTGGCCATATCGCCCGACACAATTGAGTTGGGTACTCACTCCATTGTTCTGAATACCTGACGGTCCTGTGGCGCCTCCACTCACTTCTTCTGGATCTGGGGGTGACTTCGGGTGTGCATGCTCCCCTATTCTTCCGTCTTTTTCGATGCTTTGTCAGTGACATCACCTGTGTGAAGGAAGCTGGGTGGCCGGGTGGGCTTTTCTGGTGGTCGAGAAATAAGTATACTTTCTACCGAAATTGCTAAAAATTTCACATATTGATCACGAAACATTACCTCCTGACCACCATTGCCAATATAGATGTAAACACAGTGGAGATGGGTGTAGCACTACATGCATACTGACCGAGAACCACTTGGACTGACAGCCGGGCGGGGGGGGGGGGGGGTTAGGATGGGAGCTCTGTTGAAGTGAAGAGGCAATATCTGCTGGGAAAACCTCAGAGGTACATGGACGTGGCCAACAGCAGAATCCTGGCTGAAGCCCAGAAACTCTTCTTGCCAAGCAGTAGGGGACTGCTAATGCATGCCCCCAGCTCCCGGGAAGGCACCAGCCAACCTGAAAGCAGTCTGCCATAATAGAGATGCTGCTTATTTCTGGTCTTGTCCAGGACATGTAGCAAGACCAGTGAATCGTGGAAAACCTGGCAGGTGCCAGAGGGTGATCATATGGTTCCGTAAGGCAGCATGCTTTTAAACAGGTCCCCCAGCTCTCAGCCTAGCAGATGCCAGAGACATTCACCTGATATAAGTCCAAAACAAGGTCTAAGCCTACTGTAGGTATGCCAACCGATACACTGCATGCAAGTCTAACCCCTGAGGGAGCTATAAGCTGAAAAATGGTGGCTGCCCTGAGGGGACAAAGGATGTCTTAGGTACAGGTATCAGGAACCTATGCAAGGAGCCTTCTGCACTAGCAAAGGTGTAAATGCCCTCTTCCGGCATGATCAAGTTGCACAAGTAGTGCTCAGCGAAAGTTGTAGATGATCACCAGCAGCCAGCCCACAGGATATCGACAACAGGGTTGCTCCTTAGGGCAAGCAGAAGGCATTAAAGGCTTGCACATTGTGAGCTCTGGTAGAGACCTGCTTCAGGGTTAAAGGCCTATCCAAAGCATGCTTGTAGACCTTCAGGGTTGTCTGCTTAATCTACAATGAGATTGTGTTTTGGCAGACCTGTTCCTTTTGGGAGTTACCCATGGACAAAAACAGGGTATACGACTGACCCCTGACACTGTCAGTGTGTGAAAAATACCAATGCAAAGCTCTAACAAGGCACTGGGCTCTTTCCTGAGAGGGTAGAGCTGTATCCATTTGATGATCAGTAAGATCCCTAAAGGCCATACATGGATCTTGAGCCAGTTGGTTCTTTGCAAGCAAGCCCAAGTGAGGTCTCAGGGTCACCTGGGAGTGGTCAGGTGACCATTGGATTTGGTCATGCATCAGAGCATGGATCTCGCATGTTCTAGCACCCAGAGCGAGTCTTAATAGAAAACAAGTTTTTCACATCCAGTACTTGAGGTCTACACAACTGGGGTCATCTAGGCAATCAAAGGGCCACCTCTTCAATGTGACTAAGACCATTAAGAGGTCCCACTGTGGTAGGACCTACCTATCAGCCAGTCAGTCCATGTAAAAGGACGCTATGAGCACCAACAAATAAGGATCACTCTCTATGTGAATGTCCAAGACATCTGCTTGGGTAGAGGAGATAGTAGACAGAAACACCTCCATGGTTCTTGAGCTCTTACTGAGGACGTCCTACTGGTACAGCAGAAAGTTCCTGAAATGGAGAGGCCATTGATGTTTTTTCCAACCTGTGCACCAGTCTGAAAACACCTCATTGAGCCCAACCATCCCCTACAGAAGAGTCTTGAGGCCTTTCTCTGGCAATCCTATCTGCGACCAATTCTGAGAAAACCTCTGTTGTGCATGTACAGTGCAACAAGTGCCAAGTGTTGAGCACTTGAGAGTTCCTGTGGAACCCACGTGTCTGTGGTTGGACCAGCAATAATGGCCATTCTTATAAATGAAGCATTGGCTCAATGCTTAATTCCAGAAGGTCCAAGAACCAATCTGTCCTTGGTCACCAGGGTGGAGGACCAAGATCACGTTGCAATCATGGGGCTGAACCTTGTACAGGGCCTTCGGGGGAATCTATGGAGGCGGAAAGGTGTAAGCCCAAAGGATGCTGCAGTCCATGGCTAGAGCATCCACTGCTAGGGCCTGGGGATCCAGAACAGGTGACACCTAAACTGTAAGGTATGCACTTTGGGGTGGTGGTGGCTAAGTAGGGAAGTGAATGAATGGAGTATATCAAACCCTTCATTCCGGTGCACTCAACAGAGTGGGCCTTAAGGTCTGGCACCTGGTGAACAATGTCTGCCGTTGCTCCTCCAAACATTGTGCTGCAGAAGAGAGGCCCCGTGCATTCTGTGTGATTGATCAGGTTAGGCAACTTCTGACCCTGGAGGTAGGCATCAATGCAAAGTGCCTCTAGGTGCAGGCTGTCCAATTGTGGTGGTCAAGCACCTGTGAGGAGGTCATGAGCAAGGACACCTGACCAAGCCAGTCTTTCACCCCCTCTTAAATCTGGGCCCCGCACTACAGGCTGTCAAGGAGAGATCTCAGTGCTGACAAAGAGATATCTGAGTTGGACACCATGTGGACAGAGCCTCTAGCATCCTCTTCAAGTCTCTTGAAGGCATCCAAGGATGCAGAAATTTACTTTTGTGCCCTACCATGATACTCCTTGCAGTCCAGGTCAACTGGAAGTGGGTAGGAGGAATACATTTGCTCCAGCGTGGAGTAAAACTTCCCTTTGATGTCCGCCAAGGGGAGAACCCTTGCTTAAGTTAGCCGAAAGTCATGGGCTCCACGGAAACCTGTGTGCCACAAACCCTGGCCATCAGCAAGTTATAAAACTCAGCAGCAGAGAGCTCTTCACGAGCTTAAGGTGTCAGTGGCCTGGGAGGATATCTTCCGAATGGTTTACTGACTCTGGTGGGTGTTCACAACAATGTTGGTTCAAAAACCCTTGGAAGGACATCCAGTCAGTTTCTGGACTAAATGTATACGATGATACATTTTTCTCTAATAACTGCTTGAACTTGGTTGCTAATCCAATGTGTTTTGTTAGACTTTATGATTTGTCCAATTAGTGTTTTTGGGTATTATTATGTATTGACTGTCGATCAGTGCAGTCAGGCATGAACTTTTCTTATTGACTTGTTTCCCATAGCCAGGCAAGCACACACGTTCTTCCTTACTTCTGACTAAAGAGGACATTGTCAGACAAGACACATGTCAGCATACAAAATGTATAATTGCATCAAAATCCATGTTAATATTATGCTTATTGAAGCAACTTACACTTCAAACCTAAGAAGTCTTTTAAAAGAACACACATCTAAATCATTCTCTCCTTAGAAATTTAAATTCTAACTTGTTGGGAAGTGTATGGAAATTAAAATAATGAGTATTTCTGCCATTTTTTGTATATAGACAATTATTATTTATTATTCTGAAAGCGCCATTCCTAGAGGAAAATGATATTTACGAGTGTAAATGAAGGAAAAGTTATAACGGCTTCGTGGAAACATAATCTGAAGCTCACTGTTACTTTCTTGTGAAAAACAAATTATGGAGTACACAATCTAGACCATCAACAAAAAATGTTTAGGTCAGCAAACTTGTCAGATATTAAAAAATATTAATATGTGCAAATTATTTCATGAGTTGAAAATAATTGTACAAACATATCAACAATGGTTTCATAGTTATTCATAATGAGGTTGTTTCAAACAGGTTTTTAAACCCTAGATAAGCTGTTATATTAACAGATAAGCTGGTATGTATCCAAAAACTTATCACCCAACTAATGTAAGCATGTGTAGCTTAGTTAATGAAGAATATTTCAGTTGTTGGGACAGCTGGTTTAAAGCCACCAGTTGCATATAATGGGTGACTGCCTGTCCTAAGTCAGGAGTGAAATTTGTTTATTAATGTTGGTATTGAAAGATAAATGTTGATTTTTTTATAACCCTTGAATCTCTTTACTGTAATTGTTTGGTTGAAATTTATGAATATGGGTAATGTTTTTCTGAACTACTTAACACAACAGAGATATTCCTTGTAGGGACAAAATAACACTGCAACTAATCTTCAATATTTGGCCACGTTTAAGAAATTGGTGACAAGAATGTCCTGAATATAAACGTTCTGCCCTTGTCGCTGATTTTTTAGATCATACGTAAGAATAATTGTTTCCTGATAGTTTGCATTTTTGGGAGCATATTAGTGCAAAATTTTCACAATTGTATTTGTGTCTTTTTGTCCAGAACCACTTCCTAGTAGTCATTACCCTATTCTGCAGTCCAAACTCTTTACTCTCTTTAAGCTTACCTGTCCCTGTCTAACCTATATACATATTGAATTACTATTGTCCATATTGCACACGTTCCTGTGTAAAATTTTGACATAGGCTGTATCATCCCGAATGAATTAAAGGGTCTTCAGCAGGTAAACAATGTTGAGAATGATTGTATTTCTGACTTCCAAAATTTATTCCATGGAAGAATATGCTGACAACCTCTATTGTTAGAGGAGGGGAATAAAAAAAGTTTCACCTTCAAGCAGTAGCCCCGTTACCTCATGCAAAGTCAGAGGTCATCATGACACCTTTGAATTAATTGCCTTGTAGTCCTGATTTTTTATGCTATTTGACCAAACTGGTACAATTTGATAAAACAGCATAAAATTCGAGGTTATCGTTATTCAATCATTTTATGTTCAGCACGAGCAGAACTTGAACCTGCAACCTTTGTCACCAGTCACCTAGCACATATCCACTCAATCAAATCCCCGTTCTTAAAAAAAAAGAATGTTTTAATAGAGGTAGTTATGTGCAAGTGCCATATAAACACGGTTACGCAGTATATGTACTGAGTCGGCGCTTATTTCCATTTATTTGTGACATAATATTTTACCAGGGAACTCCTGTAACAGTGTCATGATTTCACTGAAAATTGTGACGAGAACCATGCCATATTTTGTAGCAAGCCAATTAAAGATTAAATTAGGAAGTTTTGTTTAATTTTTTGGACCTCACAAATATCTTTCGATTTACATAAAGAATTTACGAAGCTCTATAATGAACTTGGGATCTCCCTTACTGGATTATTGATGTGTTGCATCTTCGATACTTTAAAATCAGCATTTGGAGCTGATTAAGTCACGCCCCCAATGTACGTGACTTCTGTTCGAGATTTCAAAATAATAAATGATTTTTAAATGTGTAATATCTACCTATAATTCGCAACATTTAAAGATATCGAAAATTGATTATTAGATATCTATAATTCGAATTTTATATATTTACAATTCGGCAATCTTTTTAGATATCTAAAAATCATTTCTAGATAATTTTGACGACGGCCACCATAGCAACGTGATAATGACTGCTCTCCATAGTCTCTGGTGGCAGTTAGGCTTGTTTGCTACCCATACTCCGTGTGCTGGTGGTTTCTGCTTGAGAAGCAGGTCCCATTATAACATAATAAAAATATGTTTTGCTAATATAATAAGGTTAAAGTGTACAGACTAATAATATATTGCACCGGTTCCATTGGCAACTGATGTCATTTATAATGGCCAAAATTAAAGAAAAATAAATTATATAGATGTCTACCAACTGCCAGCCAGACCTGGTTGTGAAACTACACCAGAGTCAACATGAAATTTTAGGGAGCTGTGGAATTCTCATTAAAAATCACATTCTCTGCCGTTACACTTACACATCAGAACTCGGTGTACAGATAAATTACTACATTTTAGAGACTTTTTCCAAAGTGAGGAGAGGCATGCAAGGAACCAGGCTACCGAAATATGCTACAATAAGGTGGCATGCAATATTTTCTATGTATTAAAAGTAGGCCGTCTTTATAGTTATTTATAACCTTGTTCTAGATACCTTAATAAGTTGGCGAGATATTGATATAAAAAAATTTCATTTTAAACACCCAGAAACTAGTTTTAAATACCTAAAAATTAGCTTTTAGATAACTTAAATTGATTTAAGATATCTGAAATTCGGCCTATTTAACGACATCTTAAATTCATTTTTAAAGATCTATAAATCAAATGTTAGCTATCTTTGAAGCATTCATAGATACCTATAATTTTAAATATAGATACCTATAATTTCAATAATAGAAATCTATAATTAGATTAGATGTTAAAACAACACGCCTTATTTTTTAGCTGGTTAATTTTTTTTTTATTTGATGATTTGAATACAAGATGATACAATGATGATTTAAAAGCAAAAGCAGTGAAACGTCTAAAATGTTAATGGACTGTAATGCTTTATGATGTATTTTACCTAACAGTACTCACATTATCTTGTTGCTGATCAGCCCGGAGAAAGTTTGTGATGTACAGCATAACTCGCCACCAGCTTTTTCGGCAGCTGGCAGCATCTCTTTGATTTGGATCATATCTTGGGCCATCCCCCATATACGGCCAGTATGCAGTGTATATCATCATAATTATCAACAACAATGGCGTTAATCTACAAAGAGTAACAGGCACTCTAAAATTCATTGGTTAAAATTACATTATTTCATTGGAATATGTATTGTAAATGGTTGCTTCTAACAATAGTTTTTTCATATGTTTTTCTGACCTATTTTCACAATAAAATATATTTGGTAAAACTATGATCTTGAAGTCATTACCACTTTTATAAAACCCGTGTACTGTCATGCCTGTATCCACTATCTGGGCACCCTTCTCCCCTAAGCTTCGTCTTTGACGCAGTGGGGCACTTGGCACTCAGCCTATTGCTGACCCTTAATCCGCTGCTCAGGGCGACTTCACTATCTAATACAAAACCCATTTCCTGGGACCCACAACTGGTAACTTTTTGTTGTTGTATTTACATTTTCAGGTAATGCTCACTCTGGAAAAATCCTAATAAATGTTGTACATTACATTTAATGGACAAATTATCTTTCCTTTAACACTAACTACACATCTATTTTGGATGCTACCTCTTCAAAATACCCAATCGACTTGGGTGTCATTATGTAAATTGAATACCGCACCCAATGCCAATGGTTTGTAAATGAGCATTGCGACGATCTTACTGTATTTTGCAAATCTTTCAGAGCATCAATAATGATATCATTAATGCTGTGGCCGCGATTCACTTTGATAATAAAATTTAATGTATTTTTGTGAGACTGTCCCGCAATCATTGCATTAATTGCGCAATGTTCAAAATGGCACTCCACCACATGGCGTTGTGTCGCATTTGTATTCGTAACTGATGCTGACTACTGTTTCAGACCCAACCATGCAGGCAGTTTAAAGTTAAGACAGTAAAGCATGTTTTAAAATTACTAACAACCGTTTGCCCTGGTAACTTGGAGAAAGAACACAAGGAAGCGTGCTGAAAACATGTGGCCGCTATTCACTGTAATTTCCCTTTCCAACTATGCATTATGACATGTTTATGAACAGCGCTCACCATGTGTGCATGTGTGTCATGGTGCTACCGTGTTGAATTTGGATTTATAACTAATGGATAATAACTGCTTCAGACACAACCGAGCAGGAAGATTAGAGATAAGATAGTAAGTCATCTTTTTAAAAAATACGTTGATGACCGCTCCCCCTGGTAACTCGGATAAAGGACACCTGGAACCTAGTGATACTAGTTACCTAGATACTAAAAACCTCACAGAATGCATCATTTTGTAAACCCAATTTCGAAATTTTTCGGGGGAGAGGGGGAATGCCCCCCGACTCCGCAGCATACCTTCGGGCACTTGGGTCTCTGAGTTTCTAGCATTGGCCTGGATCGATCAATGGTTATTAAGGAAAGGCGGCTTGAAAGTATATATACCGTTTTATTTGTCCTATTAATTTTAGGATTGGGCCTTTTTAGTAGGGTCTGTCAGGTTACCAGAACCACAGATAAATTTTTGTTAGGCATTCGGTAATTTGGATATTTGCTGAAACATGTTTAAAATAGATGTTCTTTCCCCTTTTACACATTACCTCTATTGGCATCAGTTTAATTTGTTACCTGGGCACAGCCAGAGGCACTTGTTGATAAAGAAAATAATAGGTACAGGCAGACAGACCGACGGCAGTGTAAAATACCAAGAAACTATCTGTTCCTCAACATGGTGTGTCGTATGAAAACGAATGCAATTAAAAAGAACTATCATTGACTACTTCCACAATGGAAGGTTGCATATGCAATACATTTTTAAACATTAAATACTTTTCAAAAGCACATCCCATGTCACACTGGCGTTAACTTCATGCTCACCTCCAGTATCGATGGACGTAATAATACACCATTGTTTTCCATGTTATTCTTCCATTTTGTTTGTGCAATGTTTTCATGAAGAGGTAACAAGTCAGTAATCCACTGAAACAGATTAATTCTGATCGAGCTTTCAAGAAAAATACCTAAAAATCATACAATAATTGTGTCCACTTTCCTCCATGGTCCTTCATCCAACAGCTTTGCAGAGAGAGCTCTCATTTTGCCCCTTCCCCAAAATAAATTACATAAATGCCGTAGAAAGTTAAACACGAGAGTTTCATAAAGGAGCTCTCAATCTTTTGAGGGACCTATTTTTACAGGAAAAGAAATATCCTAAACAAAATATGGACTATGGACCAAGTCTAGAAATTCTATTGCATTTTGAATGGTCTTTTACCGCAAGGATCGTGCTATGATAAATTTTTATATATTTCATGTGGCAAATAAAGAGCGAAATGAATAACCGTTAATAGCTAAAATTTCTCAAGGGTACAATTTTAGCACCCGCCGGGTTCTCAATCTACAACTCTACTGCGTTTAAAATCCATTGAAAACAATAGTGTTCCACATTTTCCCGTTTTTAGATGATAAGGGCGTTTTTGGAAATCTGAGCGCTACTGTTTAACCGTAAGTTATCATGGGTTAAATACGCGCACAATCAAACATACATCACATCTTTAGTAGTGGGTTTCTATTATCTTCTCGGTTTATCGTTGGCACAAGTAATAAAATTTTGGGTCTTAATAGTTATGCCTATATGTTTTGAATTTTGTTAAGAAGGTTAAAAAAATAAAATCTGTAGTCAATGAAGAATGTTTCAAAGGTTGAGAGAACCGGTTTAAACCCACCAGTTCCCTTTTATTGGTGACTACCTGTCTCAAGTAAGAAGTGAAAATATTTTTTAACGCTGGTATTGCAAGATGCATGTTGATGTTTGGGTAATTTTGGAATCGATGCCTTATGCTGGATTTAAATTTGCTCTCATTGTTGGGTTGAAATATATGAATATTGGTAACATTTGTGATTTAGATAGATAGATAGATAGATAGATAGATAGATAGATAGATAGATAGATAGATAGATAGATAGATAGACAGACAGACAGATATATAGAATAGCTTTATTTGGTTGTAACAATGATACACAATGTGGTACAAGAATACAATAATAAGTTTAAAACTAAGAGACCATAAATTAAGACTCCGAGGAGTCGCTGACATGTAGGCCACCCTAACGATATACTATGCTTAATTACTATGTTTATACTCATACGCTGTAAGATTTCTAACATAATACTGCAGATAACAGATATTACAAAACTTATGTTAATAGACCAAATGACAATAATACAATAAGATGACTAATTATCGTCTCTTGCTGACGTGACGAGTAATAATGTTACAGTTACTTTCATATCTGCTAATAATATAATTCTTAGCATATTGTGAGAAGCCCTTTTAAGGAGTGTATGTCAATTTTTGTTATCACTATCTCAGGTAAGTAATTTTCATTAATTAAATCGTGCATTTTATGTCTTAAACATAAGCGTTTAATTCTCGTATTTTTCAATAGTATTGGGGTCATTGGAGTTAAAATAGGAATATTATGCACTGTTGCATTATATCTAGTGGTATTTTTACAGTTCTTCTGGGTCTATCAGTGTGTTGAATCTGGTGAAAGTTGAACATATCATTGAAATATTTAGGCAACATACTGTTATTGTACTTGTAATATATTTTGATACAGAGTAGCTTGAATAGATCACTGAACTTAACAAGATCAAGTTTTTTAAAAGAAAAGATATGTTTGTACATTGTACTTGCTATTACTAATAAGTCTTCACGCCTTTTTTTCCGCTGCTTTACATTTCTACTGCAAGAGTGGAACCACCATGTAGCTACAAACGAGACTGTCCAAACTGTGAACCCTTTAGTCCAAGCATTTTCTGATACAAATCCATTGACCAATATGCAAGATGTTCTTTATACTAACCTTAATTTAATTGTTATATTTTTTATAAATGTTACGTCTTACATACCTCATGACAAAGAACGTGTCGACAGACAACGTAGCATTTATTATGGTGAGTGCAGACCAGTCTTTGCTCCATGCCTGTGTATCCAAACCATTACCTTTTGTACAAAGTGAAAAATAACATTGATAATAAAAAAAAATCCGTGGTACATGATACCCCAAATCTGACAGCTGCATGTATGTAGCTTATCGCATCATTTAAGTTATGAGTGGTCCTCAAATCGCGTGCTTTATAGGAGGTTAAAGGATTATGTGGGGGTCACCTGGTGTTCCTGGTAGGGTCGGAGGTTATTGAGAGCTGTGTGTTTAATACGTGTTCTCAGGTCTGTTTGTTCATCGATTGCAATGAACCAGGGTGGAAGACAGCTCTCCCTGGGGCTAAAAGAACATACACAGAATATGGAAGACACAGCCACACCAAACAGCAAAGCAAAATACTGAACTACGAAGCTCATAATCAGTCAGTCAGAAAGGGTGTACAAAAGCAGTAGATTTGGAACAGATTCCATGATACAAACACTGAATGATGAGAAAATGTTGTAATGAAACAAAGCATAACAAAGATGATTGGTTGTTGGAAAAAACCTCTCACTTGGCTGTGTATCGCCAAAATTAGCATACGCCACATTGGGCCTCGAGCCTAATCACAAACTGAGGCAAGCGATCAGCCAATTGCTAGAGTACCGAATTACCACCAGCAAGCCTACTGCCTATCTAACTAACTGATCAATTTAGCATTGTCTTTATGTTTGAATGGATTTTCCTCTTGTTTAGTTTGTTGTTACATCCAGGCCAAGAACAATGCAAGGAAAACTAGCGGTTTTTTTCATTTATCTTTATAGTTTGCGTTGGATGTGGTTTAACTAATTATACCAGTAACAACTTGATTTTTGGCCGGAGTTATTCTTGTTAATTAGCCCGTGACCAGTCATCTTTACCAATGATTAGCGGCCCTCATCCTTATTGGTGCTAGTGGTTAGCCTGGCATGTGTTGTCCTCCCAATCATTAATTTTGAGCTTATGAAGAAGCAAGAGGGCTGTCTGACCAGCCCATGCTCAGCTGACCTAGAGATTCATCACATTTGTGGCTATGTGAACTTGGGATTGGATCAAGATCACCCATGTACTGAGTAAGTCTGTTCTTTATGGAAGAACACTAACATGTGCAACGTCAAGGTCCCACTTCAGGTAGTTCTCAAGTTATAGTGAAAAGTAAAATTGATGTATGTTGCACCGTGACCTCAGAATTGAGGTCAAGGTCGACCTTCCTCGAGAAATATTAACATGTGCAACATCAAGGTCCTAACTCAAAATAGTTCTCACGTGATCAAGTGAACAGTAAATTCCATGTCAGTGGTCCTGTGACCTTGGGAATAAGGTAAAGTTCACTTGTGTACTGTCTGAGTGTGACTCTTATAAAGAATCATAACCATGAACCACGTCAAAGTCCAGGCTGAAATAGTTCTGAAGTTATCATCTGTAGAGTTAAATAAACCTAAGTGACCCTGTGACCTTGAGAAAAAGTCAAGGTCACCCATGCACTGTGTAACTCCTGCTGTCTTTCCCTCAACTGTTCATATGTAATTAGGAATCAATTGGCTCAGTGGTTTTGGAGAAAAATATTTTTTCAGACTTGGACAATAAAATGCCCCCCCCCCGAAAAAAAAACTACTGAAGTGTAACCACTTGATAAAGGCTTGTAGTGACCTACTCAGGGTAAAACCCCACCAAGTATGATGAACACCCAGCGGTTTTAGAGTAGAAGTCATCAAGGTTACTTACCATTGCAAGGCCCATTGTGTACATATACCGATAAGTACCCAGACTGAAAAATTCCTAAAAAATCAGGACTCCACAGCAATGTCGCCTAATGTAAAGCCTACTTGAATCCTTCCATACGGAACATTTCCACCAAGGTTCAGCAGGATTTGAAGAATGCTTTCTGAGAAGATGTCGAAAATAACAAAAACACCAAAAAATTCACAAAAAAAAAATGAAAAATATTGCAGTGCCACTTCGTGAACAAAATTAACATCTAGGGGTCCCCAAAAGTGTCCCTATTTAATTTCGAAACCATCAGCTATCCTGTTTTGCAGAAAATTGTTTTGAGATATACCCCCAAAAGAACAAAAAAGTCATAAAAATCCAAAAATCATTGGCGCATGACCACTTGCACAAAATACACAGACACTTATCAAAGGCACATCAAAACCAACACAAATATGGTCAAAATTAATTAAATTATAACCATTAAAAGATATTTCTAGGAAGCAGAAGAGCCTAGGGCCAATTGAACACTAAACTGAAACTGTACTCATGTAATGTTTCAAAGCGTTTGAAACATAATGCATTGTGTTCCCGCTGCCAAGAAAGTGTTTTGTTTTATATCATCCTCACTTTAAAAGGCATCATAATCACTCGTATGGTTTACATTTGAGGCACTAGGAATACAAAATACAAAGTTCGAACTATGTCTATATTGCCATTTTACCACTTACTTATAGGTCTATATATAGCCGCAAGAAAGTACACGTGACCCAGAACTACCCAGGAGATGGTCAGCACTCGGATTCCGTGTAGGGCACCCATAGATTCGGGCGTAGGTTTAGCTGACAATAACTTTGGCACATTGGTGTAAAGCGAAAATGACACCAAAAGCCGTCGCAAAATAGAGCTATCTGCAAAGAGAAATGTTTTTAAATACCTGGGATACATAAAAAGTCCTGGTGTACAATTCTTATCTCCATTTTAATGCTTTTTGCAGTCAACGGCAAAACTACATTCCTTTGTAATGCATACCTCCCTGTATGTTAAGACTTCCTTTTAATCTTTGATTTATTTTTATAATCAAATTGGCAAATATCATGCCCCCATCGTCTGAATTAAGGTTACCATGGCATCGACGAAAGTTTTGGTTGAAACAAAATCCCAAATGTAGCGCTGCGGTGAACTACAGAACGCATTCTCGTGTACAAACTGATATTGCGCCTATGCAGTGGAATATCTTCTACAAAACAAGAATGAAGTATATCCAACAAAAAAAGGTTGGAAAACCACAAACAATCAAATTATCCAAATTATTATAGTATCAAATGTGTTAGTTTCCACTCATGATCGAGTAACTCTTCAAAAGTACAATGAAGAAATTCCTGTCTCTGCTAGAGATCAAACACTTGACGTGATCCGGTGACTTGAAAAATGAGATGCAGAAATTCCGAATCTGATGGTGCAAAATATTATAAATCTATGATACATAAATATAATTTTGTGCCTTAGCAACCCTGGTTTTTTAACGGTACAGATCATCACCTTTATCCAAAACGAAAAAATTCTGATAAAAAGCTTCACGTTTTGCCTTTTAGGGCAAATGCCCCTGCCCTTTAAACCGCCCAGAGTACGCTTTAAAGTGATCAAATGGCGTCTGCTTTAAAGCTTTTGAGCAATTTCAACAGCAAAAAAAGCACCTTGAATGAGAATTGTACACAAAGGCTATCAAAATGATATGCCCCACGTGCACATCGTTCCATGGTGCGGGTTACGCGCTTAGTATCTCACCCACCCCAATATCTTTGCAATACCTGCAAAGATATTGTTGCAGTCTTATCCTCGATTCTGATTCGAAGAGAAAGAGTTAAGGACAGAAGATACCCCAAATGTGTTCTTTCAGGGAGCATGGTACACGAAAGGTATTTTGAAAAAAAAAAAACAAAAAAAAAACAAAAATAAACTATGGGTCCTGTTACGGCTCAAGGATTACAATGCTTTGATAGAAAATGAAAACACATTTTTCTGAATATTTCGAATGGAACTAAACTTTGAACATGATGGTATTATTGCCATATGAAATACTTAAGACATTTGTGCTTTGAATAAAATTGGAATTTTGTGCAGCAAAACATTTGGGTAATTCAAAGATCATGGCATACTTGAAAAGACGTTAAATATGTGAGTTTGTGTTTTGACCCATGATGTGACCAAAACGAATACAGATAAAGATACACACTGATATAATGTTTCAGTTGCCTTCGCCGATTATCAACATTAACGGTCATAATTATCAATTTCATGTTCCAATTACACAAACCAATGTACAAATTTCTTGCGGGCAAGAGCTTTGTGTTCCTATTGGAATGTACACTAAAGTAGCCTTGAATAAAGTGGTACCTTTCGAGGCTAATGCAAAAAAAAAATCATAAGTGATACAACTAGATTTACCATGAAATCGTTTTTAAAAACAAATGTACAATGGAAGATAAAAGGAATACACAAATGTACAATGGAAGATAAAAGGAATACACAACTGTAGCCCCCCCCCCCCCCCCCATATGAAATGTCCTCTTGTCCTCTATAAGAGGGATACCGGAACCGTCTATTCTAGCTCTTTCCTAATCTTCATATGTTATGTATTTTATTAAATTGACTATAAACCAAATGAATAAAATACAAAATGCACGTTTCCCATTTCTCCCCGATAGATCATTTGTATAAAAAGTACATATCGAAACACACATGCTCTACTAGATAGATTTTAAATCGTTTCGCCACAGACACCTTTACCGATATTCAAATCCCCTTGTTTTATCTACATTTACATACCTTCCAATCCTCTCCCGGTTTTGATTTTTGAGTGTGTAAGTTCTTGAACCGACAGACGACTATTTCCGTTTAATGCCACTCCCGTTTCCAGCTTACCATCCTGGCTGTCATCTGATATATAAGCCTGGTTTTCACTGCCGTATTTGGGAGGTTGTGTGCCATTCGCAGCATTGCCATTGCAGATCCCATTGGTCAGAATGACGTTACAATGAGCATTGTCACTGGAAGCCACTGTCTTCAATTGAACCTGTCCATTTGGCACACACTGGTCTTTTTTGTGCGCTGTTGTATCTTGCCGTCCCTCCTGAATGCGTCCAACTTTGAAGTAATCCACTGCTGTGCCAGCTATGACTATTGCGCAAAATATGGCCAAAATCACACTGCAAATTGTAAGCAATTAGTAAAAGAAAACATCGGATTCAACTGGCATTCAAAGTTACTGTGGAAAATATTTTTGAAGGCGCACAGTATGTTTAATAATACAAAAAACCCTTTTATTTCTAAGAGGCATGGAGTTTGTATATATGCATATATATATATATTGTATTTGTGTCTTTTTGTCCAGAACCACTTCCTAATAGTCATTACCCTATTCCGCAGTCCTAACTCTGTATTCTCCTTATGCTAACCTGTCACTGTCTAACCTATATACATATGGAACTACTATTGTCCATAGCACAAATGTTCTTCTTTAGAATTTTGGCACAGGCTGTATTAGCCCAAATGAATTAAAGGGTCTTGAGCGGGTAATTACTCAGAACATGTTTCGGAGCCTAAACCTGTACATGTCTCTATCAGTGGCGGCTCCTTGCCAAAGCTAAATGTTCAGCACAGACAACCAACATAATAATAAATAAATATGAACGTTGCAAATGATGAATTACCTAAATACCTGAAGTGTTGCTTATAAACGCAGAAATTCTTTATGAAAGAAGAATACCTGTCAAACAAAACATAACTACTAAATGTGTATCATACAGGTTCAGATTAGAACAATTTGACTTACCCCTTGGTCGACCAAATCTCAAAATTTGTGACAAAATGGTATTATAGCCAATAGTTTCCCAAATATTACTGTCCGGAAAAGGATAGTTAACTACTTCAAAGTTAAACTCATGTACTTGGTGATAGACTTTAACACACAATCTGTCATTAGTGACCCGAATATCCAAGTCCAGAAAAACATCTCTGAAACCATCTGGATTGTTATCCTCCAAAGGGATATATTTTGGGTAAATTTCTTTCACAATTTCACAATTTCACTGAAATTATGTACATTCACACAAGCAATGTCATCAGTATATTTTGCGTTGCCATTTGAAAGTCCTTTTTTATTAATTTATCCATATACTTTAATTCCACTTGTAGGCTTCCTCGCACTTTCAATCATACCCTACAACGCAGATGGACTTGTGCCCACTTTAAGTATTATAACCATAACTTTGAATGGAAATAAAGGTCACACTGCACGTTCTATGACCCATCCATTTCCTATGACGTTACAATAAAAAAAGATATTTTTAAATTAGGGTATGAATGATGTTTTGCTTAAAAGAAACCTGAGAGCCATTCTTAAAATTTTGCACCTAACGGAACTCTCCCGGCTCCGCCTTTTAAAGTAACAGCCATATCTTTTGAACAAAATAACTTACATCTGCACGCACTTCTGAGAGAGCACGTTTTTTCTCAAACCTAAATGACGATTCCCCAGGGACAAACAGGTTGTGGCCAACAGATTTAGGAAAACAGTACATGTACATTAATCTCAATCAGTATGTGGCCGACAAGGTCAAGAAAAATTGCATTAACATGCATCTCGATCAATTTCCTTTTATGCAATACCATATTCCATTAGGTTTTGCTGATCACTACGTATTTTCATATTTTCTTTAAAAAGAGTCGGAAATTGGAGCAGCGCCATCTATTAGTATTATCTTTAGTTATGACCAAAGCAAGCTACAACTACGGTTCACGACAATCCAGTCCGCTGTATGGGACAAGTAAAAAATCGCAAAAACACACACAATTCACAAAGCAAACCCAACAAAAACTCATCCATATCCATTGAACAAATTAACGTTCAGTGATAGTTAGAAATATACCTAGGCAATTTCGGAGCAAAACTCCAAAACTGATCAAACTAAGTAAAGAGCGATAGCATCTCCTATTGCAAAACTTGCAAATCAAATAATTAGGCAGTCAAAGTTTCCGGCTCAAATTAAAGCAGTTGAAATCAGACTACTTTTCAAGACAAATGACCTGCTCGTTAAGAAAAATTATCGGCCAGTTAGTATCCTCTCCATTCCATCAAAAGTGTTTGAAATCATTGCCAACAAGCAACTTTCAGTATTCTGCAACTACATTCTTTTACCAGATATCTCGGCCTACCGAATCAATCACAGTTGTCGGTATGCACTGATGGGTCTTGTGGAGAGGTGGAAAAAGGCTCTGGATGAACACAATGTGGTTTCTGCTCTTCTCATGGATTTGTCCAAGGCCTTTGACTGCCTCCCACACGACCTGCATGTAGCCAAGCTCCATGCCTATGGCATGACCACAAATGCATTGAAACTAGTCACCAGCTACTTGCGATATAGGTCCCAGCGAGTGAAGTTTCGTGATATGAAGAGCTCCTGGCTAAATATAACTAAAGGTATCCCCCAAGGTTCCGTGCTTGGGCCGGTTTTATTCAACGTTTTCATCAATTTACTTTCTTAGAAATACACATATAGTAAATTTTGCAGATGATACCACTCTCAGTGCCATTGGAGAGACACTAGAAATGAATGTACTGGCACTTAAAGAAGATGGATCTGCAGCTTTGAAATGGTTCCTTGAAAATCACATGAGAGCCAATCCAGACAAATTTCAACTGCTTCACATTGGTTGTAATTCCACAGAAAGTCTGATCATTGAAGACACAAAAATCCAACCTAAAACATTCGTAAAACTTCTGGGAGTATACCTCGACAACAAGCTTTCATTCAATAAACATTTAAGTGAAATTTGTAAAAAAGTAGCTCAACAACTGAATGTTCTTAAACGACTCTCCAAAACTCTAAAAGCACAGGTAAAAATGTCACTTTTCCGACACTTCATCCTCAGTCATTTTTAGTACTGTTCTTTAGTTTGGTTCAACTGTGGTCAAGAAAATGGCAACAAACTGAAAAGAATACAAGAGAGAAACCTTAAAGCCATTTACAATGATTACAAAACACCCTATTCTAACTTATGCGAAAAGGCAAATTTGCCCACTGTTGAAACAGGTCGACAAAGATCCCTAGCCATTGAAATCTTCAAAGCCATACAGGGTATCTCCCCCAAATATATTCAAGAATTCTTCAAACTCAAAAACTTAATCCTACACTCTTCGTGATCCCCTGAAACTTAAAGTTCCTTCCTGGCATTCAGCAAAACATGCCCGGGGATCCAGCAGTTATCAGGGGACAAAGTTGTGGATTAGCTTGCCATCTGATAGTAAACAAATCACAGAACTTCGTGCTTTCAAAAAAAGCTATTAACAAATGGAATGATCCAAAATTCAAGTGTACACAATGTATTTTTTTGGAAAATGATTACTTATAACGAAACGCATTTGCAAAATATGTCATGACCCATGTAGTATTTTTGTCATTTGTTCCTTTTGTCAGTATGATAATTAAATTCTAGTCAAACACGTCTTTTTAATGTACTGTTTCTTATACTTTTTATCTCGATGTACTATTTATTGTCGGTGACAAGAGCTCAACAGAGCTAGTGTTACTTAGTTTGTAAAACCGACGTTAAATAATATCTATCTATCTATCTATCTATCTATCTATCTATCTATCTATCTATCTATCTATCTATCTATCTATCTATCTATCTATCTGTCTGTCTGTCTGTCTGTCTGTCTGTCTGTCTGTCTGTCTGTCTGTCTGTCTGTCTGTCTGTATGTATGTCTGTCTGTCTGTCTGTCTATCTATCTATCTATCTATCTTTCTATCTATCTATCTATCTCTCTGTCTATCTATCTATCTATCTATCTATCTAGATCCACCCGAGGTACATCCCCACAAAGTGGGAAGTGAATATGCTGGACCGCTTAAGATACGTAGTTAAAATTATGAATTATCATTCCATCCCCTATTGATTTACAAAATAATTAATAGGCACGTATGCATAAACAAACAAGCAGCCTGTCTGAAAAATTCTTTGAAAATGCGGGATAAGAAACAACACCACCAAGAGGAGAAAACTTTGTTCGACCCTTCAACACTGTATATTTGAACAAAGTTTCAGCATAATGTAATTTACCGTTTGGCAAAAGTCGGTTGAAAATAGCTAAAAAGTAAAGGAAAAATAGAAACTGCAAATACACCAATATAAATGAATGAATGAATAAATGAATAAATAAACAAACAAACAAACAAACAAACTAACTAACTAACTAACTAACAAAATAATAAATAAATAAGTAAATAAATAAATAAACAAATAAATAAACAAATAAATCAACAAATAAATAAACAAATAAATAAATAAGTAAATATATAAATGAATGAATGAATAAATAAATAAATAAATAAATAAATAAATAAATAAATAAATAAATAAATAAATAAATAAATAAATAAATAAATAAATAAATAAATAAATAAATAAATAAATAAAAATTAAATACCATAAAATCCAAAACTACTGGAGTGGGACCATTTGAGGAAAAAAATTCAGAAGAGTCTCATTTGAGTTAAACACCCATCAAGTTTAAGGTGAATCTGGCTCTGGTTTTCGAGAAAAGGTCGCAAATGTGAATAACCATGTCAATCCTCATTGACTTGCATAGTAACCAACAGGGATGTATGTATTAAGTGGCAAGTTCCAATAAAATTAAAATAAAATCAGAGATAGGGAGCATCACCTGCAAGTCAATAAATTTGTTCAACCCTTCCACAAGATACGTTTTTACCAAATTACAGCACAATCTGTTTGACAATTTAGCATACTAAATCGATATTACCAAAAAAAAAAAAAAAAAAAAAAAAAAACACAGAAAGGGTTTTCAGACAAAAAGGTTTTTAAAAAGCTTTCTAACAATTCAACTCCCATCATCATCGTTGTCGTTGTCGTCGTCGTCATCACCACCATCATCAGACAAAATCCCACAATCAATGGAACTAGGGCATTTGAACAAGCTTGGTAGAGACCTGCCAAAGGTATATCTGCTACAAGTTTGCAATTGGATCTGGGCGGTTTAGAGAGGTAAAAAATGTAAATCTTTTGCAGAACGACGACAGGCGCACGGTTGACGAAGGACGACAGACGAGGGATGGATAACACACGAAGGACGGACAGCCGGAAGACCATCAGATAAGGTCAGGTGACTGACAAGTCAGCTGAGCTAAAATAACTATGTTGAAAAAATTCCCAAAATTCGCCAGAGCTGACCAGTTGAAGAAACCTGTTATGTATTGGCCCGAAGTACATGCAAATTGTTGACAGACGTCAATGGACGGATAGATGGCGGATTGGTTCAAACATATCATATTAAGTACATCAAATATACGTCAAACAATCCCTTTAGCAATTGGAAAAATGCAAAATTTTATCCAAATCCCTCTTCCGAGGAAAAAAGCAACAATAACAAAAACAAACACACACAAAAAAAAAACGAAAACGAAAACAAATAAATAAGCAAACCGTAGAATGTTTTCAGAACAAAACAAGACACATCAGACGGACCAGAGATGACAACCACAATGTTGTGAGATTACATCTAGAAAATATCTTACAGGCAGGCACCATTAGCTTATGGTAGTTTTAAACATATAATAAGATATTATTAAATACTGTGTTAAAACTCAACTTTCGACAAAAGCACCACCCGATGACCGTTGAATTTTAAAGTTGCTGCAGGACATTTTGGGATTGAAAGATGATTGGTTTAGTACCTTGCTGCTATGGCGACGGCATCATCCTGCAGCTTTGGGGCCTCTTGTTGGCAACCGAAGATATAAACTGCATCAGTAGCATTGGCGCCTGGAATTTCAAACAAATTGCATCAGATGTATTGGCGGCTAAACTTTCCATCGAACCATATCATATGCATAAACAAGAACAAGTGTATATGCTTTCAGGTACAGACATATGAACTGCGTCTAGGACTTCCAAAAGGGGTTAGAGCCAAACCAAAGATGAAAAACGTTCAAAAATATATCTGAAAAAAGTAAAAACAATTTTGTAAATGTGTGAACATCTTCAATTCAGCAAACAAAATCTCAGTCGTTCAAGTTTATCATGAGATACGGTAATAAAAGGGATCTGTGTACGCTACGGTGTGACGACATTTACTTTAAGAACATATTAGAAGTATGACGTACTATGCTGGAAAGTTTCTAGAGGCAACTCTATCGGCCTACAGTGGGGATGTAACGCAATACTGAAAAAAAAATTCTATGATTGGGGCCTATCATTAAAATACAGGAGCGATAGGGCTCAACGGTCACCAAAAATGATGGAAGTACATATGAAGAAATAGTATGCAGTCAAAACACGTTATACGGCAAATAGGATCAATTAGCTAAATTTTATTTTCTTAATGTTGTCAATGTGAATGATCAGATGGCACTGGTAGCACAAACAGGAGCCAATAAACGAATGATATGCTTAAGCTATGACAATAAACACCTCCAATAAGAAAAAGTCATTGTTGATGTGCATAAACAAACTCGCCTACACTTAATTCAGGACACAAAAAAGGTCGGATGCACCAGAAAATAGTGGGAATTGCATTTTGTAAAGTTTGTACCCCCTTTCTTCTTAATTAATTTAAAACTAACGTCAACCTGTTTAATGAAGAGTAAACAGTTCATCTCCAGTATTGAGAACTAGTCTTCTAGCTTTGTGCGGTTTTCTTTCTTGAATTAATAACTCATGTACTTTGAACCTCATTTTCGGTCTTGCCAATCCAGCTTTCCTGGCTCTCTTTTCTCCATTTTGTCTTTCAAATCTCCATCATATTCTGAAGCACTGTGCTGACAAACCTGACTACTGGTTTGCTTGGCTCTTTTGGTCTTTTATCAACTCTGGATTTCCCTCCGCAGTGAAGTGGTTGCCCATAGACGGTTTAAATTTCCCTTTGGCCGAATTCTAAAAATATGAAGCATCTGGACCAACTTTAGTTCTTGATGATCTGTGACTTCTTATATTTCATTGATTCCTTCTTATGCCCATAGCTAGCCAAAATCTCAAATCCGGAAATGGACTGTGAACTATCCATGGGGTTGGTCGACTCCACTGCCATCCTGGGAGGAAATGTCCCCAGGAAAGATCGGAGATAAATGACAATTGTAAAGATTCCAGATCTGTTTTAATTTTACGTAGTAAAAGAAAGTTATCCGTGCATTGTATGATGTGCCCAACAAACATATTGTCTCTGTTATTTGTTGCAAGTTAGTCGGAACAGGTGTCTTGTTCATATATGCAGGTGTCTCCAAACGTTTGCTGACACCTATATCTACATGGTAACAAGGCCGTTCACAAGTTTCTGCAACTCTGGGCAAATGTGAAATGTGACCCCTATACCTTTTGTAAGGTAGACACAGTGTGCCTGTGCATAAAAATGACCAGCTCTTATGAGAAAAAACAAGCAGAATCTTTACAAATGCACTCTCACATTTTATTGATGTTACCGACATTATTCGTCATGAATCATGCGTAATTGGACTTCTGTGCACCTCGGGAGGAGAAATAACAAGCTGTTTTTTCACATTTCTGATGTTGGAAAATGCCAGCTTATAAATCGAGTTAGCGGCAAGCATTCATGAGATGTATAGATGACTTACCAAAGTAAATGATTTCGTTGAGAACTTGAGTGGAACAAGAGTCTGGAACACATATCCCCACTGTTATGGACTGGGCCTGGTCATAAACATAAAGATGAGTATCATTTTTGAGTCTTTATGTTCAAGATTGTTGTATCTACTCTTTATATTGGTAGAATACCTCGTCATAAACATAACAATGAGTACTATCTTTACGTCTTGATATTCAACATTGTTGTATTTACTTTTTATATTAGTTGTAAACTTCTTCATAAACAGAAGAATGAATACAATTTTTATGTCTTGTATTTGTGTCTTTTTGCCCAGAACCACTTCCTAGTAGTCATTACCCTATTCTGCAGTCCGAACTCTTTACTTTCCATTAGCTAACCTGTCCTTATCTAACTTATATACATATGGAATTACTTTTGTCCATATTGCACACGTTCCTCCGTAAAATTTTGACATTGGCTTTATCATCCCAAATAAATTAAAGGGTCTTCAGCGGGTAACTACTCAGAACATGTTTCGGAGCCTTTTACCTGTACATGTCTCCCTGAGTAGCGGCTCCTTGTCTAAGCTAAATATTCAGCAAAGACAACCCACATAATAAAGAATAAATATGAACGTGGCAAATGATGAATTAGCTAAATACGTGAAGTTTTGCTTATAAATGCAGAGCTTCATTATGAAAGACAAATACCTGTCAAACAAACTATACTTACTAAATTTATATAGCACAGGTTCATATAAGAACAATTTGACTTACCCCTGAACCAATAATTACCCTTTCTAGCTGGACAGCTTATCATATTTAAACCACCCACCAGTGTATAGCTGAAGTGGAAACAAGCTGGGGCATTATATTCAGTCCCAGTGATAGTAAAATAAACAGTTGCAGCTATACCACCTGTACAAACCAAGGGAAATCCTAACAAGGACTGCAACAATGGACATCCTGCACCAGACATGTAAAACAAAAATCTATGATGACACCTACCCTTCAAACAATTAAGTTCTATTTAACTGCAAACCCTGAGTCAATGTTTCAACGTAATGTGTCAGGTTTGTGACATTTGAGAAAAAAACTGTATTTTTCAGACTACAGTTGTATCTTCTCTCTATATTGGTTGAGTACAATATATTAGTTGGCAATTGGGAAGAAGAGTAGGGTCTTATAAGGATGTCTGTTGCCAAAAAATGATAGCAGAAATGAAGGATAGAAGTCAATGACTTGTACTATGGTATTACCGTGCTAGGATAACAAAATGCAAAAAGTGGCTAAAAACAAATAAAATAGATAGTGGGGCTTAATAAGTAGCAAGGTGGAAAAGTGGCTACATTTCAAAGCCAAAGAGACAGTGGATATATGGGTATGCTCCCCGATTTGGTGATACTCTAAATGTGCTTATTTTCGCTTGTATAAATTTCCACTTTGTTGGCATTTCAGGCATGCAACTGGTAGTTTATTTTCATTATTTTGTATAAGGTTCTATATGTACATAATCTTTGATTATGTTTTTAATTTCACGGTTTGTGCCATCAGCTAAACAAGCAAAAATAAAAACACTGCAAAATTAAGTGAATTCACAGTGAAAAGCATGCGGGAAAAACATTCATTCTTGAAACATATTAACCATTGTCTATTAAACTTGAAAACCGTTCAGCGTTTTTTTTGTAATGCAGGGGAGCAAACTTTAATATTGGCCCACACTTTGATGGTGTTCAGAGAAAGTGATTTGCCAATTTTTGCATGCCGATATCTTCCACGTAAACTCATTTAAAAAGAATGGCTGATGTATTTGGTTCTCTAGTTTTCAATATTTAGTGAGTTTTTGCCTCCTGACATGCACAAACTACATAGAGGCAAGCGAGTCTTTCTTTGAAGAGAATTGGCCGAGAAATAGAGATCGATGATTTGTCGTGGCACGTTAGGTTTCCCATTCACAAGAGAATTTTAAGAAATCAGACCGCAAATGACTTTCTAGCCTTTTGACCGGCTTTATTTCACAACGGAATGTGCTTGGGCTGACCAACGAGTCAGAACTAGGGAAGGTATGGACTCATGTCTGCACCTGTGGGAGAGCTCATTGTCGAGTAGTTTGTTATCAAATTAAAAGACGCTTAAATCTGAAATGACTGACGACCTCACACATATACGCACCTTGGCAAAAAACAAAACAGTGACATCCTCTTCTTCTCTCTCTCTCTCTCTCTCTCTCTCTCTCTCTCTCTCTCTCTCACACACACACACACACACACACACACACACACGCATATATATATATATATATATATATATATATATATATATATTTACACGCATGCTTTGACAATAATATTGTCAGAAACATGATTGCTGAAAGAATCAGACTTCTAGAAAGTATATCTGCAAACGATCAATGCAAACAGTACATTCCGCAAAATTAAACTCAACATGACCAAGTTTTGCTGAAAGTTTATTACTTGAACAGCCATAAACGACAAAATAAATTTAGATTGATTAAGTGCAAATGTACTTTTTTTATTTAACTTGTCAGAAAACCTTAGTTTAAATAATGAAATTTTGCCTTTCGAAAGCATAAATTGCCGTCTTTCAATTTTAGCAAGAAAGCAAACATAAAGCTGATTTAGGACAAGGAGAGTAAAATTTTCATTTTGTGTGCATGGCAAACAGTTCATTTTCAAAACGATATCGATGATTTCATAATCAATGTGGCATACAAGTAAAAACAAAATGGCATCGAATTACTTTCATATCTAAGACATATTTCAGACTCCTTGGATTGACTTACCAGGATTATTTCTGTCCAGATAGTGAGTCCATGATGTTTTTGTTCGTAATTCAAACTGTCAATTATTTTCTCCCTGTGGTAGTTTGGAAAATGTGCCAAAGTAATTTAGACATCTTCCGGTCAACTTCAGTGCCAAACCAAGGGAATTGAATGTAAGATCTACTCCTGCAGTTTCAGCAGCTATAGGAGATTTTGGATGGCTACCCCTCGAACTGATGTTGGACCGCATTCCCATCAAATACTACCATAGGATCAACTATGATTTGCCTAATAGCAGATTGTGTAAACAAATTTTAATAAACTTCTGGGAGCCTATACAGGCGGAGTTAAGCTACCCTGGCCTTACTTTCGCGAAATTCAACAAATGTTGATAAATATTGGAATGGATCGTGCATCAACAAGCAAAAACGAAACACGGCTCCAGCCTTATCGCAATCTAAGTTTGGAAAGTTATAAGATAGAATTTTTCCAAGATATTGATGATAAAACTTCACACTACTGGTTTCGACTAATGAAATGTTCTCCGTTTGGCAGCACATATCTTTACGACGTTGGGAATTTCAATGGAATCAGATTAAAATTCCTGGCCAGGGTCGGTTGCTTGGCATAAGTACATGATTTCATCACTGATAGGGAAACTGTGTCTTATACTCGGTGACCAAGCCCATTTATATGGGAACAATATTGGGTCTTTGTGTGACTCTATTTGTAAACAATTTCTAACTGAAACATGGTGTTACAGGCAAGAGTCGCTGGACGACCTGTCTGAGCCGACCTGAGATTTTAGATCAATGCCTTGTACATAATTACGTGTATTCTACTGAAACGTGTCTGACGAACCGTGGGTTCTGCCCTGCCCATGGTGCCCCCACTGTAAAGGTGTATATTCAGTAATAAATTATTAAATATCTCCAACACATTTGCAGAACAGAATGTAGTCGTTGGCAGTACTTGTTTAGATTAGAACATGCAAGTAGCGAAAATGCTTTTTCTGATGCGGAGATTCTAAGAGTCATGGTGATAGGTACAGCCTGAGCTTTTAGTGAAGAGATACTGATGGGTCGCATAACGTAACTCCAGGCTTTGTTGCGAAATCCATATCCTTCTTGTTGGTGTTTTTTTTTAAATTTGGTTTGGTTTTTTGATTTTTGTTTCACCTTTAAATATCTGAGAAACATTTGGAAAAGACATTCAAGTTTTATGGTACAACTGACACCATGGCACAGGGAAATCTTTATGATAGTTACTGGGGCCTACTGCTGATACCGCTATCTAATCGTTTAATCCTTTAGTTTTTTATCACAGTCGACAGTCATCATTACAGAGATGGTCATATATACCAAACAGAGCAGCTTCTATTCACTTTAAGGGTCTAAGTTGCGTAGGTATATTGCGGAATTGAGTCTTTCGCCCTGTGGTAACACAGTTTACTGTTCATCATCCACAGTGACACTGATCCCAGCGGGTTTCTGTTGATCGCCAACAGCGCGGTTGGAACACATAAGACACATATCCAATCGATTGTCAGGCTTTATTTCAGCTTGCTGATCACCTTTTGTAAAAATGGACTGCAAAGATGGTAAATCCTATTTACGTTGTCTTCCTTTTAGTACTTTACAACTCAGAAACCTTTTCAACAATGTAAAAATAATGTATGAAGCTAATCAATTTCCTCACACACACACACACACATACACACACACACCCACACACACACACCCACACACACACACACACAAATCAACTTGGGGGTTTACACATTACCTGAATCAGGAATGCTATTTACGAAATTCTTCAAAGGATCTGTAACCTCTTTAAGTTTACAATTGAACCTAAGACAAGTAAGCACTCTGGAAAATCAATTGTTGAACAGCTCTTTTGGTGGCGAGGGGATCCCTATGTCCACAAGGGTAATGCACAAATTGATGTCTACATAAGTTGAATAGTTTAACAATTTGTGATCTTGTAACATACTAAACGTCTTGCAATATCTCTATATTATGGCATTCTTCCTCCTGAAAATCGTCCACAAAAGTTTTACGAGGTCTTTGCAGTTTCTGGTTGTTATATACCTCTGCTGAAACAAAGGATATCCACCACTGACAAAAGTAAAATTGAAAAATTTATCGGACGCAGACAATGCCAACACACCACTCGGTAATAGCGTCTATATTATTTAATATGAGTGTACAGTTTAGAGCACTTTCTAACCGTCTGTGCATGAAGCAGATAGGTGGATATTTTGTATATACCAGGCTCTTGTTTGTATAAATGCGTCGTTAATGGCGTAGTCACGATGGTCTTACGCACCTAAGTCTTTATTCCTCAATTATAATTAGTTAAGAGAATCTATAATATACAGCATACGTTCTTATAATCCCAATCAATGTCACTCCACTATTTTGTTTCTACCCCCCCCCCCCACATTTTTCCCGTTTAAACAGACCAAATCATGCTGGAAGTAAACCGTCCTTTGTCTGTCTGTCTGTCATGCTGTTTGATTGTCCGTCTGTCTGTCCGCCCATTGCCCTGGATGGGATGTCAATCAGGTCCTATGCTTCAACACGTTTTTGGGCAACAAACTATCCCCTGAAGCGTGTGTGTAGGTGATTGTTTGGTTCATGAATCTTTACTGACATCATTGTTGGTAAGTGGTAGTGTTTCTTGTTTGTTTCCATACACATTTTGACTGATGGGCCTGATACATGGGCACTCCTTCATGAGCGGCTACATTAAAGTCGTGTGCTGCACCTGACATGGGAAGGTGTCTGTGGTCTGTAGATCCATTGTGTGGACACTCCAGGAAAGTTGACTACAAAAGGCCTTGTTTGACCTGTGATCAAATATGGAGAAATAATAGTTCTCAACTTCTCGACATCAAATTTGCATTGTGGTAATAGTGGTGACATTATACCCTACTTTGTATTTGCCTTTGGGGATATTGTCACTTTAAGTACGGGATAAAGTTCCTGGCTTTAACCCTTGATTTTATGCTATCTTCCCGGCCTAGCATAAGTATGCCATTTTTCTTTCTCTTCTTTTAAATTAAATAAGGAAACAACTCATTGGATACCAAATATTGGCCAGAACTTAGCAGCATATCAACCGTCCAACCACCCCCACCACACAGGGATCTCATGCTCATAGTAAAAGGAGCACTGCTCACTCGTACTTTTACAACATATATTTATGGGCATTCTTTGAAGTTTTGTAAGAACAATCCCTGTAAAATCTGATATATATATATATATATATATATATATATATATATATATATATATTTATATATACATACATATATATATACATACATATATATATACATATATATATATATATATATATATATATATATATATATATATATATATATATATATATATATATATATATATATGATGCTTTAATCTTCATTTTGTTATACACAATTCTATTCGATATGCAAACAAAAATACCTGTTTGAAACCGAAAATTTAGAGACGAAGCTGCTCAAAACACAGTAACCAAATCAAAGCCTTCTGCTAGCTTAAGCACTGTCTTCAGTGCTAAAACCACTTGAAAGCGGCCTAAAGCACCTATATTGTGAGGAAGATGTCAAGAATCATGTTTGATGAGACATTGCTAAATCATCCACGAAAAGAAACAATTCGGCAGTTGACGTCATAAACAAGCACATCGAAGTCTCGCTTGCTGGCCAGAAATAATCCTAGAGTTTCGTGGGAGCAAACAGTAGTGAGACCATTATATGTCAACATCATAGTTGAAAATCAGTCGATGTCAAAAACTGTCCAAACATTGACAAGTCCATCAACATGAACATCACCATATATAACAGCAGGACTTGAAAATCCATCAAGCAATACATTATTCATTGGATATCTTAACATGGCAAGACGTCATATTGACAACATAAAATAACGACTGTCATGAAAAATAGAAGTAAACAGCAGATTAGAGCAACGTAAAGAAACTTCACCGTAAATTTGAGCAAGCAAGAACCATCCATGATCAAAAACCTTCAGTTATCAAACAAGCCAGGTCACAATCCAGAACATCAGGTAGACATATCAACAACTTTTTGATATTTTTATATTTCATTCAACGAATACGAGATACAGTATGGAGGAAAATATCTCACTCCTGATTTGAGACAGGTACAAACAATAGTAAGTAGCAGCTTAAATCGATATGATTCTAGCAACTTTCAACTCCAGGAAATATCTTGCCTCATAGACGCATTGTATTAGATATCGGTTACAATTATTAATTTTACATATTACTACACCATTTATATAGCATCTCAAATCCACAGGAAAATCTATATGATAAATTTTAATATTTAGGAAGAAATATCATTAACGATCACGTTAATTTCCTTTTCGAATATGCGTGTTTCACAGGTTTTGGAAATAGCAGTAAATGACGGGAGTCAAAGTTGTCAAAATCAGTGCATACTCTAGCAAAGGAAATTAACCTTAACACTTAGACACCATAAGGTCTGACTGGATTATTATTATCCATATTAGGTTAATCAACTATGTTATATTCAAAACCATCCCATTTGTCATATTAATTAAACTTCAATTCACTATTTTCATTTTCCATCATTATGTCTACAAATGAACATTCTATATCATGGTTTGTAGTTTGTTTTCATTCCAAATCATCCGGGTATATTTCTGAAAATATATTTATATTCAAATACATAAGCGTTCATTATTGATGCTTAATACGCCATCAATATATCTAAATGTCAGCTTAAAGTATCCATCATGAACTTTCTTCTCTTTTGACAGCTTTGCAAGAAATTTATGCTCACAGTAAAATATATGTATGTTAGCCAAACTGGGTGCACGATTCTTACTCATAGGAATGCAAATGTCTGTTATAACGAGATTTCTTCTCTTTTGACCGCTTAACATAAACTTATACTCATAGTAAAGTAAATATAAATTGGCCAAAAAAGGTGCATGATTGGTATCCATTGGAACACTAATTGTCTGTTATCATGAAATTTCTTCTCTTTTGACAGCTTTACAAGAAACTTGTACTCACTGTAACATGAAAATAAATTGACCAAAAGAGGTACACATAATTGGTACCCATTGGAACACCACTAAATTTAAAGAAACTGAGACCAGATGCAGAACAGTTTTCATGTTACATGCCTGTCAGAGGATATATACTGTTTGCAAGAACATATCCTTTAAAATTTGGTGAATGTCCACCTAGAATAGATCTATTTGTAAAAGGAAAGCATATCAGTACCACGGTTCTTACAATATTGGAACACATGCATAGTAAAAGTTGACATATCTCCATTTTAACAGGGGTTTAAAAAGATTTTTTACACAAATGAACGCATAAATAATAAAAAATAAATAGACCAGTTGAAATTTGAATTTGAAATTTGAAAACAAAAACAAACTTCAGTACAGATTTGCCCAAGGTTCATTCCCACCAAGTTTGAAATGCATCTGGCAAACTGGTTTCTGAGAAGAAATCCAAAATGCACATTAGGAATACAGGCATCACGCCTTAGTGAACAACCTTGTTTAAACCCTGCACATGGTATATTTCTACCGAGTGTCACCATAGTCTAATTTTAATAGTATGTGGCACTCTGCATTTCGGCCATAGTAATGAAAGGGACACATAAATAAATAAATAGAGAGAGAGAGAGAGAGAGATAGAGAGATAGATAGATAGATAGGTAGATAGATAGATAGATAGATAGATAGATAGATAGATAGATAGATAGATAGATAGATAGATAGATAGATAGATAGATAGATAGATAGATGAATAAATAAATAATATATATATATATAAATAAATAAATAAATAAATAAATAAATAAATAAATAAATAAATAAATAAATAAATAAATACATCTCACTATCATATTATTGCATTTATTTGGCGATGCCACTCTTTTTGCCCATTGTTGGAAAGACACCATTACAGGTGAAATTGTGGGTAGCATTCTGTGCCATTCAGTGGTGGTGGGCAGCGATCGCCATTGACGGCTGATAGTGGCTACAGACCACCGTCAAAAGGCGCCATCCCTCATCCATCAATGCCACTACCGTCCATCAGTGCCAATATGTCCAAATGCCATGGACTGGTGTTCCCATTGCTGTTTCGCGCCAATGACCCTTGCAATTCAGGTTAGCCTTCGCTAATCCGTCTCTGACTTTCATCCAACCAAGCTCCCGCAAGACTGCCTCTGTTGCAACAAATAGTGGACCTATCATGAACCATGCCCCCTCATTGCGGGCATTTTACATCCTTTCCATATCTTTTTAACTTTCTGATAAAACACCCAAAAATTACAACAGTCCTGAAAAACAATCCTCTCCTACAATGCGCCCATGTGTAAACCTTGTTGAAACAGTACACCTCCATCAATTTCATCCTTCCCTTGGACGTGTTTACTTTCTCTCTAATCTTATTGATAGGTATTCAAACACCCCCAGAGTTGAAGCCCTAATACTCACCCCAAATACTCATAGTAACTAACTCACACCATCATGATAACTTTATGTTGCCCCTTTCGGATTGTCAAGTTACAGACCTCCCATTTTCACCCCTTCCTGTGTTTTTGTCTCTCTATATCATATGGCATGCCTTGTACGACAACACAGTCTATTATACCGCAACCCAATTCTAATTCCACCGCTCCAAGACATCTGAGAACCGTTGTTATATACACCGCTGTCACAACATGACCCTGTCTGCGGCATATGGTGAAGGTCGCAATGTCATGAGGCAAAAAAACCGTGCACAGTTTGATGGGCAGTTGCTCGTCGTGACCATTTCTACGCCTGTTAATACCATTTGTACCAACAACGCAGCGGTTCATCGACGCCATGAGTCAAGGCTTCTGACGGCGTAAGGGACGGAGGCAATTAATTACGACGGCGTTGCAGAATCATTCAGTGTGCTGATATGCAGTGAAAATTTCACGAAGCCACAGCACATTACACCGAAAGTCAGCTCGTGACACTCTGGGGACGTACATTTGTGTGTGCATTATAAATCGCATTATGTATTTTGACTTCAGCCTGAAGGGCTTGTATTTTGTAGTTATGGTGTTTCCGAATTTGTGGTAGTTTGATAATGTATAAATGCATAATTTTGATGCATAATCTGATTTAATGTTTATGATTTAAATGATTCTATGTCCTTTCCCTGTTTAAAATTAATATCATCGTTCACTCGGTTTCTGAGATGTGCCTAACCGGGACTTACCTACTATTCGGAAACAGGTGCTCTGATTAAATTGATTTATGTATCATTTTGATTTTGATGTCATTATTGTTTTATTTTTTGTGCTGATGATGTTTGTATTTTATTTCAAATTATTGAGGTATTTCAACTATCCTCATTTATGAGAGATTTTGTGAATTATTATTTTTATCATCATCATCATCATCATCATCATCATCATCATCATCATCATCATCATCATCATCATCATCATCATTATTATTATTAAGGACAAGGAAAAGATGGACCATCACCAAACCGGAGCACAGATAGAAGGTCTTGTTAAAGCTAGCAACATATGTATCATTATAGAATGGTTAGGTATCTCTTGCCTACATGTCATTAAGAAGTTTGGGATACTTCAAACGGCATTTGGATGGATTTAAAATTCTCCTTTTAAACTGGTTCAAAGTCGGTAAATTTGGCACTTCGAGAGGAAGATTCCACAATTTGATGGTAGAGGTAAAGAAGGATTTTGGGGTTTACCCTGTGAACTATCTTATAAATCATCGAAAGTTTCGAGATTTCCCTCCATTTAGACAGAATTTCCCACCCAGATTTTTCGCAAAGCTTAACACTAGGGGTAGTTCGCATTGCTCCCGCAATTACAAGCGCCGCGTACAATTAGAGATATTCTATATTGACAAATATGAGCACTATAAATTCACTGAATTGCGTCATATTTTGTGTTGTTTGCGCTTTCCACCGATGGAGCAAAAGTATGAAATAAATACACAACGGAATAGTGTTTTATCATAGTTTTAAAAGGTAATATGTGCGAAATTCTGAAATGAAAAATTTCGGGTAAGTTCCTGAAGTACGAAGACTTTGAATATATAATTTTAGAAAATGTCGAATGGGATGCTTACCAGTTGTGCGGCACAGTTGAGACCTTTTAACTTCCCAGGCGTGATTTTCCCAGTTATTTGATCAGTTCTGTTCAAAGACGCCTTTATGGCTTTACATTGGTCATATTGCGGCAGCCAGATAACATTGCCTCTAGTTATGCCAGGCTCTGGTTTCCCGGAAGCGTCTAACACTGAAACATTTAAAAAGTATTGAAAGTTCCATTTTGTACAAAAAATAACGACATTTACACACGTGCGTAGGAGAACACTCAATAGTATGCCGTAGTTATTCGGTACGAAAACCAGAGGAAAGGTAACTACATATAGGTCAACAGGAATGTACACAAGGCATCAGTTACTAAATAGTACCGTCACTATGATAAAATTTAATCCGTTTAAATACTTCTTCCGAGCCCCTGTTAGAGGTATGTCATATGGATTTTCTTGTTTTCAGGCCACGGTGTTGGGAGCATAACATTTCCAGGGTCACAAACGCAGAGCAGATGATATTGCAGGCGAAATTATTGTAAATTAACTTAATGTCGTTGTACTTTTATTTTTGCTTCTTTCGGTTTATGTTATTAAAGCATGAAAACAACAACAAAAATAATAATAGGGATATATGTGTAGTTCTTCTTCATCTGACCTTGACATATTTATTATATATATTAACCCAATTAATTCCCAGCCAGGGGGTACCCAGGGGTGCATTCCCGCAATTTCAAAGCCTTTGCGCAAACGGATTTAAAGAAGATTTTTTTGGAGTCCCGAAGGAATGAAACAAAAAAATCATGAGTAAATAAAAATATCATCGGCGGGCAGATATATGAAGAGCCTTGATAGAGACTCGCCCAAGGTACATTCCCACAAAGTTTGAAGTTGAACTAGGTCACTGTTTTGGAGAAAATCACATGTACATTCATGTAAACAGGTATCCCTATACTAACCTTGCTTACATGTAGTCTTATCGACCATAATGTAATTTCACACTATGTTTGCATTAGCAAAAAACAGTATTCCAACCAATGAACAACCTTGTTTAAGGTTGAATCATGTTACATTTCCACCAAATTTGAAGAAAGTCCAACATGAGGGTTGAAAGAAGTCGTCGAAAATTACCTCACCCCCACCCCCACGCACACACAAGTAGAAAAAAAAAGACAGTGCCACCGTGCCACCTATTAAACAAAGTTATGTCCAAGGCGTGTCCACAAGTGTTGCTGCGCTATTTCAAAATAATCTGTCCAGTAGCTTAATTAAAATTGTATTTATAAATCTCTCCAAAAGTGACCCACAAATTATTTTGAACATATTGATAAAAATGCGACCTGTTGAACAAAACTTTGTAGATAAATCGGGCAAGTAGACTTTTAACACTTATTTCGAAAGAAAATTCAAGTAACCTTTATGATAGCATGTCCTTTACTTACTTTCCTGTGCCCACTTGACACCTGTCACTGAACCAAATACCATACTCTGTAAATCCTGTAGGCAAGTAGCATGGTCTTTCTGAGCTGCTACGGTGAAGCTTCTGCGCAACAATTGGTTCTTACGTTGTACAGTCCGAGTTATTTTTTGGATTGGATTCTCGGACAGATGTGGTTTTCGTGAAGCAGCCAGTCTGATATTAGAATACCACTCATCTGGAAAATCTTGATGCACAGCTACATAGCTTTTCAGAAGATTGAAGTTTTCTCGTTTCATCCAAAAAGTGCCTTCGTCAGTCGCCGAAATAAAGGGAGCATACAGCATCAATATAAGTACTGTTGAAATATCCATCATGTCCAAATAGATAGCACGTGCTGAGACGAACACCAAAAGTGCTACCAAACGGAACTAGCAATGATGACAATATGAGGCAACTGTCGTTAGGCTGCAATATCAAAAGGTGTGACGCACAGCCCAGTACCGTGGACTTTGAGTCATTATGATCATTTGCTTTGCGATAGTCATGTTAGGTAATATGGTATACGTATTAAAGCCCGAGAAATCTAGACAAGATATCTAGGTGGTCCGAAATGCTTGCAGTCTAATTCCTATAGGGGGTTATACATGTACATCTGTGACAATTCACAAACCTATGAACTTGGACTGCTTATTATCTACCGTTAAGCTAGAAAAATCAATTTTCTGATGAAAATTATATATACATATATATATATATATATATATATATATATATATATATATATATATATATATATACATATATATACATATATATATATATATATATATATATATATATATATATATATATATATATATATAGATATAGATATATACATTATGATTCCTTTATTAGACACGCTAACATGTGATCCTTATGTAATTCAGCAAAGTCAGTTAAAATCGGGAAGTGACAGTAGTGCCACCTTTTTGCCTGTACATTAGTATCCCTTCATTTACCATGGTGACATGGCCTTTTGCCGATCATTTGGTAAAACTAAAATTCGTGAAAATTCGGGAAGTAACAGGAATGTCAGCAAGCGTACAGCTTGCTTGGAAACAGAGGACATTCTCATAAAGTTTGAAGTTTGAAGTTTCAAAAAAAAAAAAAAAATTTCAAATTCACGTGAGAATGACCATTGGAAAACCTCAATGGAAAACCACTCAAGAGGATCCGGCTGAGCTTTCTTTACGTGTTTATTATTATTGGTAGTAGTAGTAGAAGTAGTAGTAGAAGTAGTAGTAGTAGTAATACTAGTAGTAGTAGTAGTAGTAGTAGTAGTAGTAGTAGTAGTAGTAGTAGTAGTAGCAGTAGTAGTAGTAGTAGTAGTTTAGACTGCAAAATATGAAATTGTTGGAGCACCATAACAGAGACGATGGATAGATTGGCTTCCTATAAGCTCAGCTGCCTGACAAGACAACTGAGTTACAAATGTTGATATTCCCCGTCTTTTTACTCCCATGAATTAAGAATTAATTTCAATCATTCAATTATCCCTTATTTATTTTCATGAACTGCATGAAAATAACAAGAAAGTTCAATTTCAATCAATTGTTACACCTTTGTCAATAAAGTAACAATAATATTTCAAGCGAAGTCATGTTTCCTCGAAGATTTGACTTTCAGCTCCATATTACCTGTCAGCTCACTTCAGGAACTAATCATTTATCCTCAATACCATTCGGCACAAGCCACGTGTGGCTACATTATCGGACATTGTTTGGAAAAGTTTGTCAAATCCATATTATTTTTTGTGTGTAGAACCTCGTCGCCCTGTATTGACGACGGAAAGACCAGATCTCGGCTCACATTTGGTCCCTATTACATGTCATAAAATAGGGCAGGCACTTGTCCATTAAGCTACATCGCAAAGGTAAATTAAATCATATTCACTCATTTCCACTACCCGTTCAAAGCAAAGCCTTTCGAAAATTTACATGTACGCACAATTTTTCCACTTTGTAGTATACAATGCTTACTATATGCAGCTTTAATGCTTTTGTTGATAATGTCCTGCTGATGGACTTAACATTTCAGTTATTGGTCAACGGAGAATAACACAAAGTTGATATACTGAGTAATAATACACTTTTTAACCGAGATCATATTTAATATGAAAGTTTGTAACATGTATTTTGATCCCTATATACAAGCCCATGCGTTTGCATATCTGCACGACTCCCAAATACAAAGATGCAAGCAGATTATAAAAACAGACAAAAAACCCCCAAACTTTGACATCTTTGTATAGACTGATCGCCGAAAGCCCATGACTAAGAATGACTCATCAACACTGTGCATAGCTTCATAACACGAGGACTTCAAACAACTTGCTTACTTATGCAATGTCCTATTTATCTATACCTTAGGTGCTGCTTGTGCGGTAGGGCATAAATTATGTATTTTTTACTGATTGTACCTTGTTGACAATGATCACAGATTAATAAATTGATAAGTGGCCTAATAATCACGGATTAATGCGACGATGAATCAGGGCAAGCTACTTATGGACCGTCAATGCTGAGATAAATGACATATACCTTACCATATCACAGAAATTCGGATCGATGACTGTCAACACCTGTTGAGTAAAGTGTTTAAACAGGATACACAGTATCCCCTAAAATAGTATAAAATTCTTCATGCGTGAGTATCTTGTCTAATTGTCAAGTTCCTGGGGCAAAAGGAAGAATGGTTGTGGCAAATTGAATTGAGGCCTGTAATGTGGAAGCCCACTGGGCCCCTGGCAGTGTCCAGGAGCAGCACACGCGAGGCCTGTACAGGAAGCCGAGGCTTTAAAATCAATAGTCATTGCATTTTTGGTCTTTGTTAATTTGGACTGCATACAAAAGAACTCGCGCATTTAAGAAGCGAGACACAATAGTATGCTTTCGTAAGCTGGCCTATACCAGGCACACAAAGCAAAACCACAAAAAATTACAAAAACAAAATTCAAACAAAAATAAACCCCATAAAACAAAACAAAAGCAAACAAAAACAAACACAAACACAAAAAGAAAAGAAAAAAGGAAAAGAAAACCAGACAAACAACAACAATAACCTGACAACCGTTAGCTCACCACAGGTTGCGAATTATAAGTGGAATAATAGAGAAAAAAAAGGCTCCAGGAAGAACAGCCGTTATGACATCCTGTATTTTTTTTTACCTCAAAGGGATGTAAGACGAGAAAATTCTTGATTAACATAAAGTTATTACGGTCAAATGAACAGGGACAGAGAAGACAAAAGACAGGACTCGCTTAAATCAGAATATTTAATTAATGCACATCTACCGATATATATGCTTGTGCCTATATTATGAGTCCCATTATTTGGATTGAAACAGCGCCCTGGAACATTATATGAATTGAAACAGCGCCTTGTAACATATCTGTGCATGGTATAAAATTCAACGATTTCTAGGGGATCAATTTGTCGTTACTGCGTGTTGCTGTTATTTTGACCGGTTCATTCAGCAGCCCTTTATTGTTTGGATAATAGAGCGGCAGTAAAATAAGAATATATCCTGGTTGAATCAGGCTTGTTTCTCTTTAAGACCTTGATTTAGTGACTCTACCACGTCATGTTTAATTCTTTCTATGTATGTATGTATACATACATACATATATATATATATATATATATATATATATATATATATATATATATATATGTATGTATATATATATAATCACTAAGGTGGCGCTAAACTGATTTCCGACTCTTTTTAAAGAAAATATGAAATGACGTAGTGATCAGCAAGAGCTAATGGAATATGGTATTTTTAACAGGAAATTGATCGAGATGCACCTTAATGTAATTTTTCTTCAACTTGTCGGCCACATACTGATTGAGATTAATGTACATGTAGTGTTTTCCTAAATCTGTTGGCCACAACCGGTTTTTCCCTGGGGAATCGTCATTTAGGTTTGAGAAAAATACGTGTTCCCTCAGAAGTACGAGCAGATGTAAGACATTTTGTCCAAAAGATATAGTTGTTACTTTAGAAGGCTAAGCCAGTAGAGTTCCGTTAGGAGCAAAATTTTAAGAATGGCTCTCAGGTTTCCTTTAAGCAAAACGGCATCGATAATACCCTAAGTTGAAAACGTCTTTTTTATTTTAACATCACAAGAAAGGGATGGGTCATATAACGTGCAGTGTCACCTTTATTGCCATTCTAAATTATGGTTATAATACTTAAAATGTGCACTTTCAAAGTCCATCTGCGTTGTCGGGCATGATTGAAAGTGTGAGGAAGTCTGAATCTGTATTATCCAAATTTAGTAATTATGCTTTTTCTTGACAGGTATTCTTCTTTCATTATGAAGCTCTGCATTCATATGCAAAACTTCACGTATCTAGCTAATTCAGCATTTGCCACTTTCATATTAATTTATTATTATGTGCGTTGTCTTTGCTGAATATTTAGCTTAGGCAAGGAGCCGCCACTCAAAGAGACATGTACAAATATAGGCTCCGAAACATGTTCTGAGTAGTTACCCGCTCAAGACCCTTTAATTTATTTGGGCTGATACAGCCTATGCCAAAATTCTACTGAAGAACATGTGCGCTATGGATAATAGTAGTTCCATATGTATATAGGTTAGACAGTGACATGTTAGCTTAAGGAGAATAAAGAGTCCGGACTGTGGAATAGGGTAATGACTATTAGGAAGTGGTTCTGGACAAAAAGACACAACTACAATATATATATATATATATATATATATATATATATATATATATATATATATATATATATATATATATATATGGAATAGGGTAATGACTATTAGGAAGTGGTTCTGGACAAAAAGACACAACTACAATATATATATATATATATATATATATATATATATATATATATATATGGAATAGGGTAATGACTATTAGGAAGTGGTTCTGGACAAAAAGACACAACTACAATATATATATGTATATATATATATATATATAGATAGATAGATAGATAGATAGATAGATAGATAGATAGATAGATAGATAGATAGATAGATAGATAGATAGATAGATAGATAGATAGATAAAAACTCCATGCCTGTAATAAAATAAAAGGGTTTCATGTATTATTAAACATATTGTGGGCTTTCAAAAATATTTTCCAAAGTCATCTTGAATGCTGGTTGAATCCGATGTTTTCTTTTACTAATTGCTTACAATTTTCAGTGTGATTTTGGCCATATTTTGCGCAATAGTCATAGCTGGCACAGCAGTGGATTACTTCAAAGTTGGATGCATTCAGGAGGGACGACAGGATACAGGTTCAATTGAAGACAGTGGCTTCCAGTGACAATACTCATTGTAACGTCATTCTGACCAATGGGGTCTGCAATGGCAATGCTGCGCATGGCACACAGCCTCCGAAATACGGCAGCGACAACCAGGCTTATTTATCAGATGAGAGCCAGGGTGGTAAGATGGAAACGGGAGCGGTATTAAACGGAAACAGTCGCCTGTCGGTTCAAGAACTTACACATTAAAAAATCAATACCGGAAGAGGATTGAAAGGTATGTAAATGTAGATAAAACAAGGGGATAGGAATATCCGTAAACGTTTCTGTTGCGAACCGATTTGAAATCTATTTACTAGAGCATGTGTGTTGCGATATGTACTTTTCGCACAAATGATCTATCGGGGGAGAGTGGGAAACGTGCATTTTGTATTTTATTCATTTGGTTTATAGTAAATTTAATAAAATACATTACATATCATGAATTGGAAAGAGCTGGAATAAAAGGTTCTGGTATCCCTCTTTTAAAGGACATTTCATTGGGGGGGGGGGGGGGCTACAGTTGTGCATTCCCTTTAACTTCCATTGTGCAATTGTTTTTTAAAACAACTTTATGGTAAATCTAGTTGTATCACTTTTTTTGCGTTAGCCTGGAAAGGTACCACTTTATTCAAGGCTACTTTAGGGTACATTGCAATAGGAACACAAATCTCTAGCCCCGCTAGAAGTTTGTGCAGTGGGTTGTGTAATTGGAACATGAAATTGATAATTATGACCTCTTCTGTTGATAATCGGCAAACGCAACTGAAACATATCAGTGGGTATCTTTATCTGTTTTCGTTTTGGTCACATCAAAAGTTAAAACACAAACGCACATATTTAAAGTCTTTTCAAGTAGGCCATGGACTCTAAGTTACCCAAATGTTTTGCTGCACAAAACTCCGATTTTATTTAGAGCACAAATGTCTTAAATATTTCACATGGCAATAATACCATCTTGTTCAAAATTTAGTTCTATTCGCAATATTCAGGAAAATGTGTTTTCATTTTGTATCAAAGCATTATAATCCTTGAGCCACAACAGGACCCATAATTGTTTTCAAAATACCTTTCGTGTACCCTGCCACCTGAAAGAACATATTTGGGGTATCTTCTGTCCTGAACTCTTTCTCTTGGAATCAGGATCGAGTATAAGACTGTAACAATATCTTTCCTTGGGGTGGATGAGTTACTAAGCGCGTAACCCGCACCATGGAACGATGTGCACGTGGGGCATATTATTTTGATAGCCTTTGTGTACAATTGTCATTCAAGGTGCTTTTTATCGCTGTTGAAATCACTCAAACGCTAGAAAGCGGACGCCATAGGATCACCTTGAAACGTACTCTGGGCGGTTTAAAGGGGAGGGAAAGGTTAGCAGGGCATTTGCCCTAAAAGGCAAAAACGTGAAGCTTTTTATCTGAGTTTTTGTTTTGGATAAAACTGATGATTTGTACAGTTAAGGGTTTTGCTAAAAGCACAAAATGAAATTTATGTATCATAGATTTATAACATTTTGCACCACAAGATTCGGAATTTCTGCATCTCATCTTTCAAGTCAGCGAGACACGTGAAGTGTTTGATCTCTAGCAACGACAGTTAATTTCTTCATTGTACTTTTGAAGGGTTACTCTGTCATAAGTGGAAACTAACACATTTCATGTCATAATAATTTGGAATGTTTTGGAAAAGAACTAGTGTCTGCAGGTAATGATGAATATTTCTAGGTTGAGAGGACCGGTTTAAAACCACCAGTTGCCTTTTATGGGTGACTGCCTGTCTCAAGTCAGGAATGAAATTTGTTTCTTCACATTGGTATTGGAAGAGAAATGTTGATGCTTTGGCAAGTCTGGAATCTCTTTGCTGTCATTGTTGGGTTTGGAATTAATGAATATGGATCATGTTTTTCTGTGCTATTTGATTGGTTTGGGTTTTCCAACTTTATTTTATTGGATATACTTGATTCTGTAGAAGATATTCCACTGCATAGGGGCAATATCTGTTTGTGCACGAGAATGCGTTCTGAAGTTTACCTCAGCGCTACATTTGGGATTTTGTTTCAACCGGAACTTTCGTCGATGCCATGGTAACCTTAATTCAGACGATGGGGGCATGATATTTGCCAATTTGATTATGAAAATAAATCAAAGATTAAAAGGACGTCTTAGCATACCAGCAGGCATGCATTGCAAAGGAATGTCGTTTTGCCGTTGACTGCAAAAAGGATTTAAATAGAGATAAAAATTGTACACCAGACTTTTTATGTATCCCAGGTATTAAAAAACATTTCTCTTTGCAGGTAGCTCTATTTTGCGACGGCTTTTGGTGTCATTTTCGCTTTACACCAATGTGCCAAAGTTATTGTCAGCTAAACCTACGCCCGAAATTTATGGGTGCCCTACACGGAATCCGAGTGCTGACCATCTCCTGGGTAGTTCTAGGTCACGTGTACTTTCTTGCGGCTATATATAGACCTATATGTAAGTGGTAAAATGGCAATATAGACATAGTTCGAACGTTCTACTTTGTATTCCTAGTGCTTCAAATGTAAACCATAGGAGGGATTATGATGCCTTTTAAAGTGAGTATGATATAAAACAGAACACTTTGTTGGCAAACTGAAACACAATGCATTATGATTCAAACGCTTGGAAACATAACATAAGTGCGTTTCAGTTTGGTGTGTTCAATTGGCCGTAGGCTCGTCTGCCTCCTAGGAATTTCTTTTAATGGTTATAACTTGAATAATTGTGGCTAGATTTGTGTCAAACCTGGTTGTGATGTGCCTTTGATAAGTGTCTGTCTATTTTGTGCAAGTGGTCATGCGCCAGTGATTTTTGGATTTTTTATGACTTTTTTTGTTCTTTTGGGGGTATATCTTAAAACAATGTTCTGCGAAACGGGATAGCCAACTGCTTCGCCATTGCATAGGGACACTTCTGGGGACCCCTAGATGTTAATTTTGTTCAAGAGGTGGCACTGCAATATTTTTCTATTTTTTGTTATTTTTGTGTGTGTGTGTGTGTGTGTGTGTGTGTGTGTGTGTGTGTGTGTGTGTGTGTGTGTGTGTGTTATCTTCGGCATCTACTCAGAAAGCGCATTTCAACTGCTGCTGAACCTTGTTGGAAATGTTCCTTATGGAAGGCTTCAAGAAGGCTTTACATTAGGGACATTGGTGTGCAGTCCTGATTTTTTTACGAATTTTTAAGTCCGGGAACTTATCGGTATATGTACACAATGCGCCTTGCAATGGTAAGTAACCTTTATGACTTATACTCTAAAACCACTGGATCTTCTTCACACTTGGTAGGGTTATACCTTGAGTAGGTCTCTACAAGCCTTTATCAAATGGTTACACTTCAGTGGGTTTTTTTTTTTGGTTTTTTTTCTTTTGTTTTTTTTTTTTTTTTTTTTTTGTTGTTTGTTTTGTTTTTGTTTTTGTTTTGTTTTGATTTTGTTTTTGTTTTTTTTTGTTTTGTTTTTTTTCTTTTGTTTTTTTGGTTTTTTTTTTGTTTTTTTTTGTTTTTTGTTTTTTTTTGGTTTGTTTTTTGTTTGTTTGTTTGTTTTTGCTCATTTTGTTGGCCAAGTCTTAATTTTCTTTCTCCAAAACCACTCGGCCAATTGATTCAAAATTACATATGACCAGTTGAGAGAAAGACAGCAGGAGTTATGCAGTACATGGGTGGCCTTGGCTTTATTCTCAAGGTCACAGGGTCATTTAGGTGTATTTTACTCTACGGATGATAATTTTAGAACTATTTCAGCCTGGACTTTGACGTGGTACATGATTATGATTCTTTTTGAGAGCCACACTCAGACTGTACATGAGTGACCTTTACGAGACCACTGACATGGAATTTACTGTTCACTTGATCAGGTGAGAACTATTTTGAGTTATGACCTTGATGTTGCACATGTTAATGTTTCTGGATGAAGGTCGACCTTGACCTCAATTCTGAGGTCACAGTGCAATATACATCAATTTTACTTTTCACTATAACTTCAGAACTACTTCAAGTGGGACCTTGAAGTTGCATATGTTAGTGTTCTGCCATAGAGGTCAGACTTACTCAGTACATTAGGATAGTGGTCAAAGCCCAAAAGTACTCGGGTACCCCTCCCCATGGTAGAACAAGACACAACCCATTTTTCATTGAAGATTGGTTTGTGAGACATAAGAAAATGATGGTTATGGTCATTTATTTTAGTGACAGGTGTATCTTATCACCATTTATAATGAAGAATCACTCTAAAAATCAATAAATTCTCACTTTGCTTGTTTTTTTGTATAAAATCAGCAATATATGCTGAAACTTGATGACATTAGACTTATATTAAAGAAAACTTATGTGAAAAAGTAAGCAAATAATGATACTAGACATTGAGGAACTTAAAGATAGGAAAAAATTTAGAAAACTGCACAATTATGCAAAAATATTTTTGATTTTGACATTTTTATCTCCCAAAAATATGTCCAAAAACTTACAATTCTTGTCCAATATTGCATTTTTATACAGCAAAAATTACCTTAGCCATGAGGCTGCGAGGTTACATGGAAATTATTATCCCAAGTTCCTCAAAATTTTATAAGCACCAACAAGTATTACCCCTACCCCCTTATTTTTGAAAATAAGAAAAAACACTGCTTTGTCGCTATAGGACGCTATTCTTCAATTGATAATACTTCCTCGTTGATAAAATTAAAACTTGACACAAGAACAAACTTATTAATCCAGTGCAAGTGAATTTAATGTCACCTTCTTTTAAAATTTTGAGTTTGGATATGGAATGAAGATCAAACCCCTTATTTCGTCCAAAACACTGATAAATTTTTTACCACAATTTTGCAGTTAAAAACCTTATATCAGAATTTGCATGTACTTTGATAATAAGGAAAATGACTCTGTGTTACAGAAATTATCAACATACTAGTATTTGGCAATTTTTTGGGGAAAAAAAGAACTTGTCACATAGTCCACCATCTCCAAATAGCTTGCCAATGCTGGCAATGAATGCCATATACTAACACACATTCACTACCCACTTTTTTCCCAGGACTCATCGTGGCACCATCATTTGTGAATTTTCCCATATCCCATGATCTATCATAACCTTAGGAGATGGAAGCATAGTACATGGAACTTACCCAAACACTGGCACAGATAATATCTGCCTGTTTTTCTGTTTGTATTTGATGATATAGGGTTGTGTTATATGATTTGCAACCAAAGCATAAAATTAATCACATACTGGAACTTACTTTCTCAACTGTGCGATGTTGCGCCCGACACCACTGGGCTTTGACGAGCCCGGCGGTATCGGGCGCAGCATCGCACAGTTGAGAAAGTAAGTTCCAGTATGTGATTTATTATGTCTGGGTGCCAACCCAGACATTTTGTTTTTCCAAGAATTCTTTCTTTCTTTCTTTCTTTCTTCCTTCTTTACGACCAGATTTGTCTGGAGTTTTTCTCAGACCCTACTATTTCGAAAACCACCAAACTTGCCATGGTGACTGACCTACCAGTGAAATTAGGCACCTGACTTGGAATAGTCATGATGATTAAAGTTGTGCAAATGAGGGGCAATTAAAATTTTAAAAGCTCCAGATAAACAGAAAGTTCTAACTTACACATATAGGTTTGAGACAACTGGCAAATCCAATAGCATGCAAACAAAAGTTGAGGAATTTTAATGTATGCTAAATTCAGTGTATTTCCCAACAATCCACATTTTGACTAGGGCTTCTGCTGTACTGCATGTTATAAGCCTCCATGGTGCTAGGCAACCATTTTGCATTCATGATACTTGAACCTGTCTCATGGCATTACGTGGGTTTATAAGTTATTTTGCAAGGTACAGACTGCAACCTGGTTTGTTTACATTTTTTGTGGGTTGAATTAGTAGTGTAACACCTTCATAGGCAGGCTTTTGGCCATGCCTGCTGGGTTTATGGTTTGAAAGGTTTGGGTTTTCTGGCAAATGGGAGGTAGGAGTGGGGTGGGATGGGGTGGGGGAACTCCCAACCACTGTGTGATGAGGTTCCGAATAAAATACAGAGAATCTCTTTCTGTTTATGCAAGAAACATATCTGATCCATGTTCACACTAATGCTGGACAGAGCTGTAAGTGCACCATGGCTGAGAATGACCAGTCAGAGTTTGCCTGCATGAGGCTAGGAGCCTGCTAGGCTTATCAGTCCCAAGGGATCAGAGGATTTGGAATTCTAGGCAGAACAAGTCAGGGTGTACCCTCTGTTAAAAATAGACTACATACAAAGCTGAGTTTGCTGGACCGATCAAAGTCTGACTTATAGTCCTCAGTGACTGTTTTCACATTTTGGTGAATTTTGAAAAAGTGTGCGAATTTGTGTCATCTCAATGAACACTTTCATGTCTTTGTTTTCTTGTAACCAGTGAGATGAAGCCTGTTCTTCATAGCCAATACTGAGTCAGTATAGTGCATGTCTCAGTTCACAGGTACATGCACATGTAGTTTTGTGACAGCATCTGTTAAAATTTGTTTAGGTAATAAAGGAACAAAGACAGTTTTGTATTGCATGTATATACATCCCTCTGTATTATTATATGTGTACACTGTACATGCACTTATACTCATCAATACTGCCCAGAAGGGCTGACCCTCTCAGGTATGGGCACTTCTCTCTGGTCGCGAAGGTGCCCACTGTAGAGAGGTTTCACTGTACAGTGGTACCTGCAATTTAAGATCACCCCTAATGCCAGATAAAAGTGGTCACATAGGAGAGGTTGTCTTTCATCTCAGATAAATCAACAAAGAAATAAAAAGCCAATGTCTTTCTTTCTGACCAAGTTGGTCCAGAGTTTTTTTCAGACACTATTGGAAAAAATCACCAAGCTTGCCATGGTGACTGACATAACCAGCAAAAGTGTGCACCTCATTTGGAATAGTCATGATGTTTAAAATTATTCAAATTTTAGAGGCAACAAAAATTTTAAAAGCGCCATATCTTCCAAACTATTGCAGATGGACTCATAATTTCAATCTGCATATCTACCTTTGTGACACTTGCCACTATAATGGACAATATAGTTGTAGAATTTCAAGCTATGCTAATAAGGGGCATTGAAAAATTTAAAAGTTGAGTATCTCCAAAACTATTGTTCATAGAGATGCTATTCCAACTTCAATTTGTAGGATTGTGGCAAAGCGGCATCCAATGAAATATGAACCAAAGTTGTAGGATTTTAATTTATGCAAGTTAGGTGAATATGCAAAATGTAAATCTTTAATAGCTTCAAATCTATCATTGAGGTGCCATTTCTACTTCAATTTATGGGTTTGTGGCATATCCCCATCCAATGAACAATAAACCAAAGTTCTTCTAGGCTTATGATTCATACAAATTAGACAAGTACACAAAATTAGAATGTTGGATAGGTTCAAAACTACTATAGATACTAGTTTCATTCAAACTTCACTTTATAAGTTTGGGACATGGCCACATCCCTTGAACCAAGAACCAAGGCTGAGCATTTTAATTCATGAAAATTAAGCTAATACACGAAATTTAGATTATGTTGAATAATGGTTCTCATTTTGAAGGCACCCAGATAGATTTGCTGTGACGCAAATCTTCTTTTCTAGTTTTATGCTTTATTTGACAACTACTGGATGACTGAAAACATACATTGTTATGATTTGCAACCATTACCGGTTCACTTTTGATTGTATAGTTAGATTTTGGCAGTTCTGGTAAAAAAATTACCATTTTAGACCTGCCAGAAAATAAGGGGGGTGGGGTAGCTCTTTTCTCTCCAATTTAAATTCTGAGAAAGGTGAGGCTATACTTAACATATTGCCTTTTAGCTCGACAACTAGGGCAATTTTTGGTGCATTAAATGTTTTCCTAGAGCAAGGACTTCGAGCACTGTGTAACATTTTATGCACCGTAGAATATCGAATCTGAAGGAATTTTTGCACTAATTTGCCCAAATTTGGTGTTTTTCGACATTTTATGACAACAAAACCATGCAAACATCATTTGTACAGTGCTTGCCATATTATTTCAGATACCATGAGCCATATTTGGTATGTTTATTGAATTCAGTTTTGAAGTTATGCTCAGTAGTGTCTTGTATGGAATGATAGTAAAAGTGATGACTACTATTTTCAAAGATATGGCTATAAAATACCCCTGTCATCAAATTAATGGACCACAACCATCATTATCCAATGCAGAATATGCCAATCTTTAATAAAAAAGGGTTGTTATTTGTTCTACCATAGGGAGGGGTATATCCTTAAATAAGCCACTTTTTTAGGGTTGGCAACTAGTCTACATGGGGAATCTTGATCCTATCCCAAGTTCACAGAGCCACAAATGTGATGAATCTCTACATCGGCTGAGCATGGGCTGTTCACACAGCCCTCTTGCTTCTTCATTTGATCAAAATTAATGATTGGCAGGGCCACACATGCCAGGCTAGCCACCAGCACCAATCAGATTGAGGACAGCTAATCATTGGTAAAGATGACTGGTCAAGGGCTAATTAACAAGAATAACTCCGGCCAAAAATCAAGTTGTTACTGGTGTTATTAGTTAAACCACATCCAACGCAAACTTTAAAGATAAGTTTAAAAAAACACCCAGTTTTACTCGCCTTGTTATTGACCTGTAACAACGCACCAGACAAGAGGATAATGCATTCCAACATAAAGACAATGCTAAATTGATCGGTTGGTTAGATGGGCAGTAGGCCTGCTGGTGGTAATTCGGTACTTTACCAATTGCCTGATCGTTTGCCTCAGTTTGTGATTAGGCTCGAGGCCGATTCAGGCGTATGCTAATTTTGGCGATACTCAGCCAAGTGAGAGTTATTTGCAACAACCAATCCTCTTTGTTATGCTCTGTTTCATTAAAATATTTTCTCATCATTCAGTGTTTGTATCATGGAAGCTGTTACAAATTCACAGCTTTTGTACACTTTTGGAGCTACTGTTCGGACTGACTGATTCTGAACTTCGCAATTCAGTATTTTGCTTTGCTGTTTGGTGTTGCTATGTCTTCCATATTCTGTGTGTGTTCTTTTAGCCCCAGAGACAGCTGTTTCCCACCCTGCTCCATTGCAATCGATGAACAAACAAAACTGAGAAGACGTTTTAAACACACAGCTCTCAATAACCTCCGACCCTACCAGGAACACCAGGTGACCCCCACATAATCCTTTAACCTCCTATAAAGCACGCGATTTGAGGACCACTCATAACTTAAATTATGCGATTAGCTGCATACATGCAGTTGTCAGTATTGGGGTATCATGTGCCACAGATTTTTTTTTTTACTATCAATGATTTTTATTCACTTTGTACAAAAGGTAATGGTTTGGATACACAGGCATGGAGCAAAGACTGGTCTGCACACACCATAATAAATGCTACGTTGTCTGTCGAAACGCTCTTTGTCATGAGGTGTGTAAGACGTAACATTTATAAAAAATATAACAATTAAATTAAGGTTAGTATAAAGAACATCTTGCATATTGGTCAATGCATTTGTATCAGACAATGCTCGGATCAAACGGTTCACAGTTTGGACAGTCTCGTTGCAATTACATGGGGGTTCCACTCTTGCAGTAGACATATAAAGCTGGAAAAAAGGCGTAAAGACTGATTAGTAAAAGCAAGTACAATGCAGACACATATCTTATCTTTAAAAAACTTGGTCTTCTTAAGTTCAGATATTCAAGATACCCTGTTTCAAAATATACTACAAGTACAAAAACAATATGTTGAGTAACTATTTCAATGATATGTTCAACCTTCACCAAATTCAATGCACTGATAGACCCAGAAAAACTGCAACAATACCACGTATATATACTGCAACAGTGCATAATATTCCTATTTTAACTCAAATGATCCCAATACTATTTACAAATACCAAACTTAAACGCTTATGTTCCAGACATAAAATACCAGATTTAATTAATGCAAATTACTCACCTGAGATAGTGATAACAAAAAAATTGACACACACGCTTAAAAGGCTTCTCACAATATGCTAAGAATTATATTATTAGCCAATATGAAATTAACTGGAAAATTATTACTCGCCACGTCTGCAACAGACAATAATTAGTCATATTATTGCATTATTGTCACTTGGTCTATCAACTTAAGTTTTGTAATATCTGCTTTCGTTCAGCCCACCGTATTATGTTAGAACTCTTACAGCGTATGAGTTTAAACATAGCAATTAAGCATATTATACCTTTAGGGTGGCCTACATGTCAGCTTTACCCCAGAGTCTTAATGTATGGTCTCCTGGTTTTAAACTTGTTAATGTATTCTTGTACCACATTGTGTAACATTGTTTCGACCAGATGAAGCTATATTATCTATCTATCTATCTATCTATCTATCTATCTATCTATCTATCTATCTATCTATCTATCTATCTATCTATCTATCTATCTATCTATCTATCTATCTATCTATCTATCTATCTATCTATCTATCTATCTATCTATCTATCTATCTATATTTCCATCTATCCATCCATCCATCCATCCATCTATCTATCTATCTACTAGTATCTAAATCATAAATGTTACCAATACTCATATATTTCAACCCAACAATGAGAGCAAATTTAAATCCAGCAAAAGGGAGCGCTTCAAGAATTACCCGAACATCAAGATGGATCTTCCAATACCAGCGTTAAGAAATAAATTTCACTTCTTACTAGAGACAGGCAGTCACCAATAAAAGTGAATTGGTCGGTTTAAACCGATTCTCTCAACCTTTGAAACATTCTTCATTAACTACAGAATTTATTTTTTAATCTTCTTTGCATAATTCAAACATATAGGCATAACCACTTAAAACCCAAAATTGTATCGCTTATGCCAACGATAAACCACCAGAGTTGTAGATTGATAACCCGGCAGGTGCCAAAATTGTACCCTTAAGAAATTTTACGTATAAACGGTTATTCATTTCACTCTTTATTTCTCACATGAAATATATAAAAATCTATCATGGCACAATCCTTGCGGTAAAAGACCATTCAAAATGCAATAAAATTTCCAGACTTGGTCCATAGTCCATATTTTGTTTGGGATTTTTTTCTTCTGTAAAAGTAGATCCTTCAAATATTGAGAGTTTCTTTATGAAACTATCTTGTTTAACTTTATGCAACTTTTTTGCATTTATGTATTTATTTAAGGGAGTGTGCAAAATAAATGCTCTCTCTCTCTCCAAAGCTGTTGGATGAAAGACCATGACGGAGAGTAGACACAATAGTTATATGATGTGTATGTATTTTCTTGAAAGTTCAATCAGAAATAATCTGTTTCAGTGGATTACTGACTTGTTACCTCTTCATGAAAACATTGCACAGACAAAATGGAAGAATAACATGGGGAAAATGGTGTTTTATTACGTCCATCGATACTGGAGGTGAGCATGAAGTTAATGTCAGTGTGAAATGGGACGTGCTCTGAATAGCAGGTCCTTGGTGTGAATTAGCCTTCTTTACAGAATTCATAGACAAAGGGAGTGCCTTCTATTTAATGTTTCAAAATGTATTGCATATGCAACCTTCCATTGGGGAAGTAGTCAGTGATAGTTCTTTTTAATTGCATTCGTTTTCACACGACACACCATGTTGATGAACAGATAGTTTCTTTGTGTATCATACTGCCATCAGTCTGTCTGCCTGTACCTAGTTTTTCTTTATCAGCAAGTGCCTCTGGCTGTGCCCAGGTAACAAATTAAACTCATGTCAAAAGAAGTTATGTGTAAATGGGGAAAGAACATCCATTTTTAACATGTTTCAGCAAATGCCCAAGTTACCGAAGGACTAACAAAAATATATGTGGGTTCGAGTAACCTGACAGACGCTACTAAAAAGGCCCAACCCTAAAATTAATAGAACAAAAAACAAACAAGAAAGGTACATCTACTTTCAAGCCGCCCTTCCCTAATAAATATTGATCGACCCAAGCCAGTGCTAGAAACTCAGAGACCCAAGTGGTCCAAAAAGTAAATTTTTTTCAGTGGCCCACATGAGATATGTGGGCCAAAAGGCCAAAGCAAGCACCCGAAGGCATGCTACGGGGGTCTGGGGGCATTCCCCCTCCCCGAAATTCTGGGAGGTTTCGAGTGGAAATTCTTACTTTGACATGGTTGACGTAATCACAACATTTTAGTCATTAATGTACTGATTTGGCTTATTTCCCTCAAATTGCACAAAAATCTGATGGAAATTAGCAAAAATTAGTGAAAAATAAATTTTAAAAAAGACCATCGCCATGTTATCAATTAATATAAAACAGTTTTTGCATTTATACATGCAACGCTTTATGGAATTTTTGCACACATATTATGTTTATTAATTCGGGGAAAATTAACAGATAAATTATCCTGCAATTAGTAAGTTGTGTATTTTCTCTACAAACGCAAGGGTAAAAAAACGGTAAGATAATCACTAGGCCTAAATGTACTTAACTTTAATCACTGAGTGTTGACTGATTGATAATATTTTACTCACACATATGCCAGCATTGTGCAATATAATTGCTAAAAGTACACCAAACTATAATGCATGAAATGGGAGCACCAAATGCCTAGAGAATCTTGCCTTGGCTTATTTCGATGGTGGACCCCAACATGAAAATAGCAAGTATGAAATCAGATAAATATTAAGTTGTTTTGCACAGGTTTGTAGCTGAAATGCTTTAACCATTCATAAATTAAAAGATAGATCTAAATTTTCAATAAATACATAAATCAATAAATAAATAAATAAATATAAGCACCAAAGGCATAATTTTTAAAACACTGAGATACTGAAATTTTATATATATATATGTATAGTAAGCAGTCCCTCTCCAGTGCTCCCATCTCATGACAGTCATGCAGCAAGAATGTATTCACCTTGTTTTGAAAGTGTTTTTATATTCACTCTCTTTGATATACCCTGGCAGGTTCTGCTTGGTATAATCATGGTACAGTAGTACTTGCAAATACCGACCCCAGTCCCCACCTGGTCAAAACGACCATTTTCTCTTGGCACTGGTGATTTTGCAATATTAAATGACCTGACGCGAAGGACCACAGTGCTATCCAACTGGAAATCTCTGTAGTAGCAAATCTAGATTCCCTGAAGTGTTTTCTCAACTTCTTCACATGAGAAACACTAATTTTGGATAAATTCTATAGCATTTTTCTAGAACTGTGATGCAAAAGTTTGCTCCAATGCTCCAGTTGGACAGCCCTACACTAGCTGCAACGTGCAATCAACGACCAGCAACGTCGCCCCACAAACGACCACTCGTAAAAAAGTGGTCGTTCTAATCAACCGTAACCAAGTTGCACGGTAACAGAAAAGCTGGCACACGTGCCATTATTTTGCAGTAGAGTCGACTCTAAAACAGCATTTTCTCAACTTGTCTGGACGGTTAGCTTGGGCCGGGGAAAAAGCATAGCTGCTGCATATACATGTAGCCACGGTGGTGCGCTATTGGTATCTAGTATCCCGAGATTCCATGTGTCCGTTCTCCTAGTTACCAGGGGAAACGGTCATCAAACGATGACTTTTAGGCCTATCTTTGCTCTAATCCGCCACTTCTGAAGCAGTTATCCGTTAGTTATAAATTCAAAACGATACCACCATGACATGCATGCACACACGGTGAGCGCTGTTCATAAACATGGCGCAATGCATTGTGGGAAAGGAAAATCACAGTGAATCGCGGCCACGTTTTTTCAGCACCCTTCCATGCGTCCTTTCTCCGAGTTACCAGGGCAAGTGGTTTTAAAACATGACTTACTATCTGAACTTTAAACTGCCCGCTCGGTTGGGTCTGAAGCACTTGTCATCGTTACTTACCAATCCAAGTACGATACGACGCCATGTGGTGGGAAGCGCCATTTTGAACATTGCGAAATTAATGCAATGATTGCGGGATAGTATCACAAAGATACATTGAATTTGAATATCAAAGTGAATCGCAGCCACAGCATTTATCATATCATTATTAATGCTCTAAAGATTTGCAAAATATATACTTTTGGTTTCATATATCATAACCCTCTTAAGTTCCCACCCCCACTTGGCAAGATCGTCCCAATGCTCATATACAAACTATTGGCATTGGGTGCGTTATTGACAATTTTCATATTGGCAGCCAAGTCGATTGGGTATTTTTAAGAGGTAGCATCCAAAATATATGTGTGATTAGTGTTAAAGGAAGGTTAATGTGTCTAATAAATGTAATGTACAACATATATTGGGACTTTTCCAGAGTGAGCATTGCCTGAAAATGTAAATACAACAACAAACAGTTACCAGTTGTTGGTCCCGAAATATGGGTTTTGTATCAGATAGTGAAGTCGCCCTGAAGCAGTGAATTTAGGGTCAGCAATAGGCTGAGTGACAAGTGCCCCACTGCGTCAAAGACGAAGCTAAGTGGAGAATGTCGTCCAAATAGTAGAAACATGTCCGAAAGTACCAGCGGGTTTTTATATAAGCGGTAATGAATTCAAGATCAAGGTTTTACCAAATATATCTTATTGTGGAAATAGATCAGAAAAACATACGAAAAGAGCTATTGTTAGAAGCAACAACCATATATGATACATATTCCAATGAAATAATGTAATCTTAACCAATGAATTGTAGAGTGCCTGTTACTCTTTGTAGATTAACGCCATTGTTGTTGATAATTATGATGATATACACTGCATACTGGCCGTATATGGGGGGTGGCCCAACATATGATCCAAATCAAAGAGATGCTGCCAGCTGCCGAACTAGCTGGTGGCGACTTATGCTGTACATCACAAACTTTCTCCGCGCTGATCAGCAACATGATAATGTGAGTACAGCTAGGTAAAATACATCACAATGCATTACAGTTAATCAATATTTTAGACATTTCACTGCTTTTGTTTTGAAATCATCATTGTATAATCTTGTATTTAAATCATCAAATAGAAAAAAGATTAAACCAGCTCAAAAATATTGCAAGCTGTTTTAACATCTAATCTAATTATAGACTTTTATTATTGAAATAATAGCTATCTATATTTGAATTACAGAGATCTATAAATGGTTCAAATGTATTTAACATTCGATTTATAGATATGTAAAATTGAATTTTAGATGTCTTTAAAAAGGCCGAATTTCAGATATCTAAATAATTTCTAGGTATTTAAAATCTAATTTCAATGTGTTTAAAATGAGTTTTTAGATATCCATATTTTGCCAACTTATTAAGGTATCTAGAACAAGGTTATAAATAACTATAAAGATGGCCTACTTTTAATACATAGAAAATAATACTGCCACCTTATTGCAGCATATTCTGGTATCGGTGGCCTGTTCCTTGCTTGCTTCTCCTCACTTTTCAGGGGCCTATGCCAAATAGTTATTCTACTCGAAAAAATCTCTAAAATGTAGAAATATCAGTACACCAAGTTCTGATATAAAAATGTAATAGCAGAGAATGTGATTTTTAATGATAATTCCACAGCTCCCTACAATTTCATGTTGACTCTGGCGTGGTTTCATAACCAGGTCTGGCTGGCAATCGTGTGACATCAGTATGATTCATTTGTCTTCAATTTTGGGCATTATAGATGACATCAGATGCCAGTGGAACCGGTGCAAAATGTTAGTTTGTACATTTTTACCTTAGTATATTAGCAAGACATATTTCTATTATGTTATAATGGGACCTGCTTCTCGAGCAGAAACCACCAGCATACGGAGTAGGGGTAGCAAATCAGCCTAAATCGCACCAGAGACTATGGAGAGCAGTCATTATCACGTTGCTATGGTGGCCGTCGTCAAAAATATCAAAAAATGATTTCTAGATATCTTAAAAGATTGCCGAATTGTAGATATCTAAAATTCGAATTATAGATATCTAATAATCAATTTTCGATATCTTCAAATCTTGCGAATTATAGGTAGATATTACATATCTATTTTTTTTTATCTTGAAATCTCGAACAAAAGTCACGTACACTGGGGCCTGACCTAATCAGCTCCAAATGGTGATTTTAAAGTAACGAAGATGCAATGCATCTATAACCCAATTATGGAGATCGCACGTTCATTATAGAGCTTCATAAATGCTTTATGTAAATCGAAAGATATTTTTGAGCTCAAAAAAATTAAACTTCCTAATTAAATGTTCAAATGGCTTGCTACAAAATATGGCAGGTTTGTCTTCACAACTTTCAGTAAAATGATGAAAATTGTTATAGGAGTTCTCTGGTAGAACATTGTGTCATAAATAAGTGGAACTAAATCCCGACTCAGTTTATATACTGCGTAACCGTGTTGATATGCCACTCGCACATAACTACCTCTATTGAAACACTCTTTGTTTTTAAGAATAGGGATTTGGTCGAGTGGATATGTGCGTTTCCCAGTTCACCTAGGCGACTGGTGCCAAGGGCTGTAGGTTCGAGTCCCACTCGTGCCGAAAATAAAATGTTTGATTAAAACGAGAAACTCAATTTTTATCCTCAATTTTATGTTGTTTTATCAAATTGGTATATATGTGCCTAGTTTCTCGTTGTTTTCTCAAATAAGCAGCAAACTTATTGATTGGTAAATAATGGTCAAAGCTTTACTAAATACCACACTATCAACACCCTCCCCACCCCCACCACTCCTCACCCACGCCCTCTTAATATGATATGACCAAGAGGTAAGCGGGCTCCAGTGGTACCGCCTAAACGGTATGATCATAGTAATTAATGTACTAGAGACATTGCCGAGTTGCTGATGCAGATGTGCCCGAGACTTCTAATTTTCAAACACTCTCGCATTTGTGAATTTAGCTACTGTACGCCAGAAGTGTGAAGCCTATAAGGTAATAAATTCGAAGCTGCCATGGTGACCTCTGACTTTCCATGGGGTTTACGGGGCTACTGCTTGAAGGTGAAACTTTTATCCCCCTCCCTTAACAATAGAGGTTTTCAGCATATTCTTGCTTGGAATAAATTTTGGAAGTCAGAAATACAATCATTCTAAACATTGTGTAAATATTTGCCCTATTACGCTTCCAAAAATGCAAACTATCAGGAAACAATTACTGTTACATATGACCTAAGAATCAACGACAAGGGCAGAGCGTTTATATTCAAGACATTCTTGTCACCAATTTCTTAAACGTGGCCAATTATTGAATATTAGTTGCAAAAGTGTCATTTTGTCCTTGCAAGGAATATCTCAGCGTTGTTAAGTAGTTCAGAAAAACACTGCCCATATTCATAAATATCAACCAAACAATGACAGGAAAGAGATTCAAGAGCTCCCCAAAAAATCAACATTTACCTTTCAATACCAACATGAGAAAACAAATTTCACTTAGGACAGGCAGCCACCCATAATAAGCAACTGGTGGTTTTAAACCAGCCGCCTCAACCATTGAAATATTCACACATGCTTACATTAGTAGGGTGATATTTTTTGGGAACATAACAGCTTATATGTTAATATAAAAGCTTATCTAAGGTTTACAAATCTGTTTTTAGCAACCTAATTACCGTATAACTTATGAAACCATTTTGATTTGTTTGTACAATTACTTTCAACTCAGGAAATTATTCACACATATTAATATTTTTCAATATCTGATAAGTTTGCTGACCCAGACATTTTTTGTTCATGGTCTCGAGTGTGTTTTCCACTATTTGTTTTTCACGAAAAAGTAACAGTGAGCTTCAGATTATGTTTCTGTGGAGGTGTTACAACCTTTGCTTCATTTACACTCGTAAATATAATTTTCCTCTAGGAATGGCACTTTCAGAATAACAATTGTCCATATACAAAAATTGCAGAAATACTCATTATTTTCATCTCTAGAAACTTCCCCACTAGTTACAATTCAAATTTCTCAGGACACAATGAGACAATAGTAATATTAATGATAATAATAATAATAATAATAATAATAATAATAATAATAATAATAAAAATAATAGTAATGATGATGATGATGATGATGATGATGATGATGATGATGATGATGATGATGATGATGATGATGATGATGATGATGATGATGATGATATATAAATCACATTGGATACATCAGACCGACAGGCCTACCTGAATACCTTTGGACCTCAAAGACGTGTTCTTCCATGTGCCCATCATGGCGACTTCACAGAAATGTCTCTGTTTGCATTCTCGGGCCAAGTCCACCTGTTCAGGGCATTTTCATTTGGCCTGGCCATGGCACATCTGGTGTTCACCTGGTTTGCATGGGCTGTGGCCATGCACCTCACCAGAGCACAGTGTGAATTCATGTGTACCTGGATGACTTGGCTGATGTAGACACTACAGCACCTAGATTCACAGCACCAAACACAGACAGTTTTGGAACTTTGTAAACAGTAAGGCCTGATTATGAATGTCACCAAGTCCAGCCTAATGCCAGGACCGATCTTTTTCTTTCTCACCATCCAGGTCAATCTGGTCACCTTTATCTGTCATCCTTCAGAAGACAGGTTGATAGAGACTCCGGCTGATCCCCAAGGCATCACTAACTCACCAGGTTAACTCAGCCTGGCCCTGAAAGTTTCCCTGACCTCGATGGACCCTCGGGTTCCCCTGAGTCACCTATACTGTCCTCCCTTGAAGCACTGTCTGCTGGACAGAGGGTCGAAGGAGCATGTGCCGGTACTCCCAGAGGACTGCTGGTACCTCATATGGTGGACCAAGTGGGAGAACGTCATTTCAGGTCATATATTGATGCAACACCATTTCAGGTATAACTCATCATGTACACAGACTCATCTCAGTCTGCATGGGGAGCCCATGTGGAAGGATAGATGGCCTTGTGCCATGCACTCTGTGTCCCACCACATAAATTGGTTGGAACTGGAGGCAATACGCTTAGCACTCCTCCACTTTCAGGACCTAGTGGAGCACAAACACATTCTCGTTATATACACTATGCACAACCCCAAGCCATTCTCGATACTCTAGTGTTCCTACCGGCAGTTATAGCAAACTACGTGGTCAAGATTCAAAATGAGGCTGGGGTGGATCAGTGGACATGTTTATACAAAGGAGTAGGAAGCATGATGTGGAGTAGCTGTCCTGTTTACAAATATATTTGTTAAGGAAATAAAACTTGCAGAGTATAAGATATTTATGAATCCTTGATGAAATATTGTAACAATGTTGGCATCTATGCTAGTAAAGCGAGGCCAGTGCTGGATTTTTTGTGAGTTTAAAGCTTGGTGCTAGTTAGTCACAATTCCTGAAATTCAGGTAGGCCTGTTGGTTTGATGTATCCAATGTGATTTATATATCATCATCATCATCATCATCATCATCATCATCATCATCATTACTATTATTGTTATTATTATTATTATTATTATTATTATTATTATTATTATTATTATTATTATTATTATTATTATTATTTTAATGTTGAAGGTACACCAAATACAAATCTTTATATAGTGAAACCTCATTATAACGACACTCAGATATCCGACATATTCAACAAAAAGACACACATTTCATGGGGAAAAATTTGATTTTCTTGTTATTTGCTTCATTTATCTGACATGTTCAGTTATCTGACACATTTCTTAGAGATCAGATGGTGTCATTATAACAAGTCTTTACTGTACATGCATAAAGTTTATACCTCATTACCTGCCACGCCAACCTTTAGAGGCTTAAGCAAGCCTTCAGCTTATTGATTATATTGCATTTTATTATAGATTCAAGCAACACACGGGACTTGACCAGAGTATCCCTGACACTTTTGTAATATCTGATGTGTCATAATAAATTCAGTGATCTTCCTCGTGGCATGTGTCGCCATCTATGATTTAAGTGCACTGGACTTTGGTCATTGTTACCTGAATAGTTATTTGCATGACACACTTACTTGGTTACAGTGCATGGGTGAAATATGGTATTTGGGAGTGGATATGCAGCTGTATATTGTGGCCCCCTTATTCCTGATTCCTTTGTACAAGTAAGTTTTCAACTCTTTACTTTTCAGTGTGGAGTGACAATTTTACGTCAGACTTCTTATCCAAAGGGGGGATACATATTTATTTTGACGTTCATTACCTGTAAACTCCTTTGTTGTGTGAGACAGAAACCAGAGGCACAGACAGAGATGACAGAATTTATTACCGTTAAAGTACGAGAACAATTCCGTTAAAGCATTTAAAATTATGGCACACCATTACCAGAACGAGGTGGTAATGGTGTGGCATAATTTTAAATGCTTTAACGGAATTGTTCTCGTACTTTTTGTCAGACAAATATCACTGGTTATAGTTTGAAAATTGGATTTAGTCAGTGGAGAAAGTCTAAGAAAGGAAAAAACAGAAATAAAGAAGAAAGAAAGAAAGAAGGAAAGAAAGAAAGAAAGAAAGAAAGAAAGAAAGAAAGAAAGAAAGAGAAAAAGAAAGAAAGAACAGAATCTCTTAGTTTGCACACAAAAATAAATTTACAGTAGCAACAAAAGTTGTTTACTGCCGTGTATTCATTTTAGCTTTTGCATGTTCATCTGACACCCATCAGTGCACTGTCGGATAAACTAAAACATCAATATGAGCCTGGTTTGAATACCGATAAACTCAAAGAACACTAGAAAAGAAGATTTGCTTAGCAGCAAATGTGTCTGCCTGCCTCCAAAATGAGAACAGTTTAAGATGATTCATTTTTCCATTGTTCAACAAAATCTAAATTTTGTGTATTAGCTTAATTTGCATAAATTAAAATGGCACCACTGTCTATAATAGTGTTAAAGCTATTCAAGATCTTAATATGGTGTGTTTGCCTAATTTGCAAACATTCAAAGCCTACAACTTTGGTCCATGGTTCATTGAATGCAGCTACGACAAACCTACCAACTGAGGTTGGAATGGTACCTCTATGTATAATAATTTTGAAGTTCTTCAAGATATCCATTTTGTGTATTCGTCTTATTTGCATAAATTACAATTCTATAACTTTGGTTCGTGTATCATTGGATTATGTCACAAACCTATAAAGTAAAGCTGAAATTTCACCTCTATCTATAATAGTTTTTAAGTTATTAAAGATTTAAATTTTGTGCTTTCACCTTATTTGCATAAATTAATATTTTACAATTCTGGAACACTGGATGCGGCATTTTTACAAACCTACAAATTGAAGTTGGAATGGCACCTCTATGTATAATATTTTTGAAGTTGTTGGAGATATTAATTTTGTGTGTTCACCTAATTCGCATAAATTCAAATGTAACAATTTTTGTTCATTGGATGCAGCTATGTCACACACCTAGAATTTGAAGTTGGAATGACACCTATATCTGTAATACTTTTAGAGCTATTCAATATTTAGATTTAGCATATTTACAAATTTGCTTAAATTAAAATCCTACAACTTTGGTTCATGGTTCATTGGATGTGGCTTTTTCACTAATCTACAAAATCACTTGAAGTTGGAATGGCATCTCTGTGTATAATTGTTTTGGAGATATTCAACTTCTAAATTTTTCCGTGCTTCTTATAAGCATAACTTAAAATTCTACAACTTCCATTTACTGTCCACTATATTGGCAAGTGTCACAACCCCATACATGCACATTGAAATTTTATCTTTTTCTGCTTTAGTTTGGAAGATTTGGAGCTTTTAAATTTTTAATTGCCCCAAATTTGCATAATTTTAAACATCAACATCATGGCTGATGCAATCTATATGCACAATTTCATTGGTAGGTCAGTCCCCATGGCAAGTTGGGGGGGGGGGCAGAATAATTGTGTCCGAGAAACACTCCGGACAAATTTGGACGTAGATGATTAATGAATAAACTAGAAAAGAAGATTTGTTTCACAGCAAATCTGTCTGGGTGCTTGGTTCTTTTGATGTGGTCATGTCAAAAACATAAAATGAAGCTGGAGTGACACTTCTCTCTATGATAGTTTTGAAGCAATTAAGCATTTTAATTTTTATATTTGCCTAATGTGCAAAGTATAGGCCTTTGGGTTATGGTCTATTGGATGGGGCTATATTACAAATTGATTTTGGAATGGCCCCTCCATATATAATAGTTTGAAGTTAATCAAACTTTAGATTTCGTATATTCATCTTCTTTGCATAAATTTAAGATTATACAATTATAGATCATAGCTCATTGGATGCGGCTGTGTCACAAACCCATAAATTGAAGTTAGAATGGCACCTCTATGTATAATAGTTTTGAAGCTATTCAAAATTTATATCTTGCATATTCACTTAATTTGTTTAAATTGAAATCCTACCACTTTGTTCATGGTTCATTGAATACGGCTATACCAGAGACCTATAAATTGAAGTTGGAATGGCATCTCTACCTATAATTGTTTTGGACATATTCAACTTTCAATTTTCTTCATGCCCCTAATTTGCATAATTTGAAACTGTATAACTTTCATTTACTGTCCATTATATTGGCAGGTAATGCAAACTATATATATATGCACATTGAAATTTTATATCTATCTGCAATACTTTGGAAGATACGGAACTTTTAAAATTTTTATTGCCCCAAATTTGCATAATTTTAAACATCATGACTATTGTAAACCAGGTGCACAATTTTACTTGTACGTCAGTCACCATGGCAAGTTTGGTGGTTTTCGAAAAAATAGTGTACGAAAAAAAACCTCCGGACAAATTTGGTCGAAGGAAGGAAAAAATATAAAGCAAGAAAGAAGGAAAGAAAGAAAGAAAGAAAGAAAGAAAGAAAGAAAGAAAAAAAGAAAGAAAGAAAGAAAGAAAGAAAGAAAGAAAGAAAGAAAGAAAGAAAGAAAGAAAGAAAGAAAGAAAGAAAGAAAGAAAGAAGGATTCAGGATTCAGGATTCAGGATTCAGGATTTTTATTTTAACCAAATTATGTGTACAAAAGAATAGTAGTTTGGTACATACAAAGTATAGAAATAAGCAAAGTAGCATTTGAAGAATAAAACAGAAGAGAGTAATCCATAATTTGGTCAGGGGGATACACATTAAGATCTTTGACAGACCGCTATCATGTGTACCACCCTGCATGCAAATGACCATAAACTATTTATCAAAAAAAAAGTGACCATGTAACTGGTAAGACTTTTATCAAAAAGGCAGGGGAAATTCAGAATCCAAAAATATAATCAATTTGCATTACAAATATAGCAATTTTGAATGTTGCAAGACATTTCATACGTATCAATAAAATATTTCTTTATGTATTGAGAAAAACCAAAATAACTATGAGAATGTACCTTCTCTTTAACAACCTCAGATGTCGCATTTAAAACATTAACAATTTCATGTCTTATACACTTTCGAGCGAACGCATGTTGAGTACGTGCTACAAATAATCCCTTTCTTCGGGTGTCATGTTCATGAACTTGGGGGGTTGGTGTAATTGGAAATTGATAAAAATAGACAGGAAGCCGGTTGTTTTTATATTTGAAAAAAAAAATTTAGGATTTGAACTGTATGTATATCGACTAATTTGAGTAAGTTTCTGGATTTAAAAATAGGTTCAGTGTGTGCATTGTAATTACTATGATTGACAATCCGAACTGCTTTCTTTTGAATTTTAACTAATCTTTCTAATTTGTGACCCCATACAAGAAGACCGTAGTTAAAATGTGGCAGGATTAAAGAATTATAGATGATTTGGAGAATATTTGAAGGTAGAAAATTTTTTAATTTATTCATGATGCCGATGGTCTGAGAAATTTTTGAAGCTATTTTTTTAATATGACTGTCCCAGCTTAAGTGGGTGTCTAAGGTTAGACCAAGAAACTTGTATTCATCTATATGTTCAATGCTAACATCATCAATTTTAAGTGTAGGAGTTGAGACTTGTCGTTGCGGTTGGTGAAAAATCATGAATTTAGTTTTATCTATATTAAGAGAGAGCTTGTTCATTTTAAGCCAAGTACTTATCTTGTCTAGTTCAGAGTTAATGAGCAAGGATATTTCATCATTTGGTCCAGATATACTCAGAGGGCGCACAGCAGTACATAAAGTTGTGTCATCAGCATATATAATAAATTTAAATAAAGTAGAAGCTAAAGTTATGTCATTGACATAAGTCAGAAAAAGCAGTGGTCCTAGAATCGAACCTTGAGGAACGCCAGCATGGATATTTTTAGTGTCGGATTTGATATTATCAAGGACAACAAACTGTTTTCTATTATTTAAATAATTTTTCAAAAGGTCCAGGGCAGTACCTTTAATGCCATAATAGCTAAGTTTATAAAGTAGAATGTCATGGTCCAAAGTGTCGAAAGCTTTGGAAAGATCCATGAATATATTGACAGGAATTTCTCCTTTATCCATATCCAAAATTATTCTATCAATCAATTCCAGGGCAGCGAGTTCCGTAGAGTGCTCTTCACGAAAACCATACTGGCTTCTATATAACAAGTGATGCAGTTTGAAATATTCGTAAATTTGGTTATACAAAATTCTTTCAAAAATCTTTGAAATTGCAGGTAAAAGAGAAATTGGTCTATAATTTACCAGCAGTGAGATGCATCATCCTTTTTGTAGACTGGTACCACTTTAGCGATTTTTAACAAATCTGGAAAAATACCAGTCGTAAAAGACTGGTTTATAACAGTAGTTATGGCTCTTCATACTTCGTTTTTGATCTCCTTTAATAAGATCATAGATAGTCTGTCGTGACCAGAGCTAAACTTAGGTTTGAAAGAGTCAACGGTTTTTATAACTAATTCCTCCGTAATGAGGTTGAGCACAAATCTATGTTGGACAGGGTTCTATATATAATCTTTAAATGAGGCGTTAGCCGAGGTAGCAATTTTTGATGCTAGACAGGGTCCAATATTAGTGAAGTATGCGTTAAAGCTATTCGCTATTAAAGATTTATCAGTAATGGTCTCATTATTAATGCTAAATGAATCAGGAAAACCTCTCTTCTTTTTTAGTCGATTTAGGATATCGTTTATGGTCAACCAAGTATTTTTAATATCATTTTTATATCGTAGGAAACAAGATTTATAGTAGGGTTTTTTTTGCAACTCGAATATTGTTTTTTAGGATTCTATTATAGGTATTAAAATTTATTAACCGAGTTTCATATTCCTCATTTTCATAGGGTATTTCTTTCAGATGCTTATAAAGTCTATCTCTAGTGGCTATAGAACGTATAATTCCCTGGGTAATCCATGAGCTCTTTTTGTGTTTATGTTTATGATATTTTACTGATTTTACAGGAAAATGTCGATCTAAGGCCATAGAAATGGTTGAGTGTATGAAAGAATAAGATTCGTTAGGATCTGTTTGGAGATCAGTAGAAATATGATCATACAGATGGGCGTCTTGTAATTCTTTTTTTAAGTTTTGTGTGGCATCAGGTTGCCGATCCCGAACTTGAACAAATTTGGTGTTTTATCTTGTTTTATTTTAAAAGTATCTATGCATATAAAGTAGGGAAAGTGATCCGAAATTCTTGATATTATTACTCCAGAATTTGAACGAGTTATGTTGTTGTCTATTAGTTTCATAAGAAAATTATCAATAATCGTACCCCTCCGCTGAGAAAGCCTAGTGGGTAAAGTAATTTGTGGAAAGAAACTCAATGATGTAATAGTATCAAAAAAGCGACCAAACGCAGGTTTTTCGTGTATTTTTAACAGATCAATATTAAAGTCCCCGGCTATGACTACTTCATTCTTTTGTTTTTGTAAGGACTGGAGTAGAGGGATAAATTCATCAATAAATGTATCATAGTTCTCGTTTAAATCTCGTGGTGGTCTGTATATATTTCCTATAATTATTTTTTGTGCAATATCATTTATTTTTATTTCAACAAACTGACCTTCATATATCTCCAACCGCTGATAAACATCTACTACTCTGAAACTATAACAATTTTGGAGATATATGGCTAGGCCTCCTCGAGCGCTGCAGATTTTTCCCTGTGAGATTAGAGTATAATTGTCCAATTGTAACAAGGATGGATCAGAATCATTACTTAGCCCAGTTTCTTGTAGACAAAGAACATTAGGTAAACAACCTTGAATATCTAAGTTATGGAGAAATATTTTCAACTCATCAAATTTTGCACGTAATGATTCACAATTTAGACTGATTATAGTAAAACGGTTTCGCATATGTTTCAAGTGTAGAGTCAATTTGTCAATGTCGTAGTATGGTGACTGTTTTATTAATTTTGGTTCATAAGAATTTGGATCCTCTTCACTGTGAGGTGTGTTGGTTTCCAGTAATGTAGCCAAAGAATTTACGTCAACGCCCCCAAGGCCATCTAGGATACAATCAGAATTTGCCATATACAAATTGAAGTAAATCTACCGCGCAGTTCAACTCAAAATGTCCAAACATGACGCGATTCTGCACCAATAGCATAATCCAACATCTGAGGCAAATGTGAAATAAGGCACAAATAAACATTACCTGAACATCCTTTAACTCTAGGGGCTCGGATTTTAACCTTTTCCGTAGCCCGTAAGAAAACGAAAACAAAGACAGAGAATACATTCAAGGCTTTTAACAAGTAAAACATGTCACTTGTAAGCCCAGTCGAAATAAGGAAAAAATAAAACAAAACCAGAAGAGAAACAAACAACATAATAATAATCGTAGTGAGTTAGAGTGGATTCCTCACAAAATGCGAATTCATAACAAGCAAATTAATGCAATGATGAGACGTAACTAGGATATATAACATATTATAGAAGAAGGAAGGAATGAAGGAAGGACGAGGAGGAAGGAAGGAAGCAAAGAAAGAAAGAAAGACAGAGAGAGAGAAAGAAAGAAAGAAAGAAAGAAAGAAAGAAAGAAAGAAAGAAAGAAAGAAAGAAAGAAAGAAAGAAAGAAAGAAAGAAAGAAAGAAAGAAAGAAAGAAAGAAAGAAAGAAAGAAAGAAAGAAAAGAAATTGTCAGTAAACCTCATAGCCCGGCCTACTCAAGTGACTTGATTCATATTCTTCCGTCAGTTCTACCAGGTAGTCTGTCTTACGATTCCATCGGGTAACGCTCGAGTAATGCCAATTATGATTGGATATTTAAATTTCCAGTTTCAAATTGATTCAAGGTGGCTAATTCCTTTGTTTTTGTTTTGTTAATGTTTAGTTTTGTTTCGTTTTTGTTTTTGTTTGTTTGCTTTCTGGGGGTTGGTTGGTTGGTTGGGGGTTTTTTTTGTGGTTGTTGTGTATTTTTCTGTCTTTATATATATATATATATATATATATATATATATATATATATATATATATATTTATTTATTTATTTATTTTATCAGACGGGAAATTTTAAGACACCAGGCAGACAGATCACCTCGGGCCGATATGAACCGGACAGGGTTTGTTACTTTTCACAATGGATTCATATTCAACTCCATCTTCACCATGAAAGAGTGCTAGGACTTGTTTACGTCTGATGAAAGAGTCATGCTTGCTTACTAGTCCTTCATGTCTAAAACAGAGCTTACGATCAAACCCCGTCAGACGTAATTAACACTTGGGAGTCCCAGTCCATGACTTCATTCTTGCGAAACAATACTCACTTAACTCTTTCACTGCCAACTACGACTAAAATCGAACTGCTTAAAATGAACTGCTCTGAATTATGATAAGGGTATAAGTGTCATATTGTTGATTCACGTTCCAGTGTGCATGCCTTTCACTAACGTAGAATATAACAGTCCAAGTCAACAGCTTTCCTCGGCGCGGTTTTGGCGCAGTGCGCCCAAAGCGTGCCTAGGAAAGCTGTTGACTCGGTCCAAAATGTAGCAGGAGCAGCCGTTGGGCCACAAATCGATCCGAGAGAACAACTTGTCTCCTCTTTCATAGAAATGATGCTTTATCACTGTGATGTGCAACCAGGAGAAGCAAGGGTCTCTCTGACATCACCATGCCATGACATGTTTAAACTGAAATGTTACAGAGATTATCAAATGCAAATGCTGCCCACTTGTGCAACAGGTAACGTTGCAAAGGATGACCGCCACCGTGGCCACAGTCATTGATGGTATGGTTTAAAATGATCATGGGAGATTCGTCTCTACTTTTGGCCTTCAAAGAAAAATCAATTATCCTTGCGTGTATAGCCAGCGGTTCTAGCAGTTAAGTCATAATTATACTTGTTTGTGTTGCCTGCTAAACAGACTGTCTAGAGGGCGATATACTGTTGGCCCTCGCGGGGACTAGAGAAAGTCTGCTAAGGAGGCAAATGTATGTAATAGTGACAAAATTTTACATATGTGAAAATTATTTCTACACATGACATTAATAATTTTTCACATAACTGTTCTTATACTTTTGTACACATGTGTAGATCTTTTCACGTATTTGTGCAAAAGGTTGACAATTACGAATCGAATAAATACACATGTGTAAATTTTTTACATATAAATATACAAGACCATTTCACCTATGTGAAACAGTTTCACGCATATATGTGAAGCACTGTAACGCATATAATATACATATAATATTTTTCACATATGTAAACAAAATTACAATCTTAAATATGTGAAAGTTTTACGCATTATGTGAAAAAGATTCACCCATTGTGAAACATTTTGACATGCATGTGAAATAGATATATAATTACAGATATGTGAAAACTACTTTATATATGTAATGTAGCGCACATTTTTGGACAAGGTTTAACTCAAATAATGTTCTTTGTCAGTGCAATGTTAGTGAACTATATTGGCAGCGGAACAGAAAGTTCGAGTACTTTATTTTATTAAGATTGTTTGGTTAAATGCATAAATAAACTTGACAATATGTTGCTTTCAATCTCCTACCTTACCGCATGGAGAGTAAACAACATGAAGTGATAGTTGATGTATCTGATTACATACAATGATAAAAAGGAGACGAAAAATACAAAATGCAACTAGAATTATATGAGTGAGAGGTTAGGCTGCCTCTCCTTGTACCAGGCAATCCGTAATTTTATAAATTTCGCTTTTTCTCAGAGCTTATTTCACATTTTTGTATTTCTTACATTCGCAAAATAATTGTTAATTTTACATACGTCAAAAAGAATTTCACACGTGAAAATCGTTTTACATATGTAAATAATCATTTTTACATATGTTTGGATTAACACATATATACAAAGCTTTACACAGGTGCAAAAGATTTACCCATATGTTAAAACGATTTAACATGTGTATAATAGTCGACTAAATTCTATCACGGCTTACCAGAGAGTGCACCTCTTAATGTGGCAAATTATTTAATGAAAACGTGATAAGCTATTGGCACGAGCGTGTGCTGATAAGCATTATTTACTAATTGCATACTCGCCATAACTAACGGGTCAAAGGTTTGGTTTGTGTTCGGATCTTTACCCTCAAGATGGCGACAAAACCTGGATAAATTTACATTGAGCAGTCTTATTTGTGACGTTAATTGGGTGTGTAACGTATATCTGCTGCTCTTACATTCACACACACGCACACACACACACACACACACACACACACACACATACACACATACTTACACACATACATCTATACATACACATACCAGGGGAGTGGGGTGTGTGTGTGCTTATATTTAAATTCGTGTTATTCTTTATGTTCTTTCTAGAGTGCCTGTAGCCGGTTTGATCGTCTCATTTTGCTTTTTCGCTGTGCATTTTGTCTCTCAAGGGATACTGCTGACAAAAAAAATACAAGTAAGTAACACAGTGACCTACAGTGTACTGACTGAAACACCAAACAAAATACAAAATCAAGTTCACTCCAAATGGCCTTCGGTGCTTGGCGACTGCTGACATCGGCGTAATTCAACCTTAGTATTACAATGTTTATTATCATTAGATAGTTTGGGACTTTAAAACCTCAGTTATGAGTTACGCACTAATTTGACAAAAAAATTAATAATAAGGTTACATTAAGACTGAGTTCCTTGTCGCAGATGAAGCACATTCAACCTGCGCCAAGAAAAACTGTAAATATAAGCCATGCTCTCTTGACAGGACTCATGAAAATTGTTAATGATAATGATGATGATGATGATGATGATGATAATGTTATTAATAATAAAACTGATAATGATGATAATAAAAATAATGATTTAAGCAAAAATATTGAAGCAGGCAACACATTGCATTCGACCACTTTGCACTGTATAAGCGGAAAGGGTCAAACATATGTAGTCAAAAGTGGAAACATGATTGAGACCAGAATGGCTGGGATTTCAATGATCTCATTGTTCTTACCCAGGGATGGAGACAACAATGTTACCGACCGATATGACATATACCAAACACCCTATTGCAGGGTAGGACCATACATGGTAGGCGTATTTGCCGGCTTTTTATTGTACAAGACCAAAAAGAATGTGAAATTGAATAAGGTGAGTTCCTTAATATATATCTCAAATTTATTTTGAAAGCAGTTTATGTATTGAGAGCAGGTGCGTACTAAGGTATCGCTCACATTTTGAATGCTGATAGGAAAAGTACCAGGCACTTAAAGACTCTAATTTAAAAAGTGTCCGATCCTTCTCTTGCTCGGCCCGTGCATGGTCGTAACTAAGCTGAAAAATTTTCAAATAGTTCCTTCAGAACACCTTGTGGTTTAAGGTGGAACTGTACGTTTAAAACACAAGGAAGCGACAAAGGATGGGTGTACATACAACGACTGTCAACAATTAGAAAAGGTCAATTTGGCCGCTGCAAGAGTAATTACAGGAGCCACAGTTGGGACTAATCATGATTTTGATTTATCAGGAATTTGGAATTAAAAAATTATCAGAAAGAAGAAGGAAGAACAGATTAATCATTTTCTACAAAATTGAAATGGTGATGCACCTCAGTTTTTGAGAAATTTATTTTCGAGATCTGCTGGTCAGCGGGAATGATACAATGTTAGAACTGGTTATAACTTATCTTTAATTCGAGCTCGGACAATCTATTTAATGCATCTTTCTTACCGTCAGTTGTTCATATTTGCTAGGATTTACGGCCTGCCACTCGATATGCTGAGTATCTAGATGATTTTGAAAAATAAATTAAACCGTGATAGGCTATAGGGAGCTGTAGCTGAAATGTAGTGTATACCCAATCAACAGGCAGGCCTGGTGCAGTCACGTGATTGTAAAAGTATTCACTATGGCACTCCCCATTACCCGACTCTTTTAGTCTATCAGTGACGTCATGTCTTTAACAATTCACATTGTGTGGCTTTGGTGATCTTGATGTCTTCGTGCAGTGATGTCCTGTCTAGGTACTAGCGTCATTTTGTTGTATATCGTCTTCTTCTCTCTTACTTTTTCTGTACGCGAAAGGGATTTATATAGGGCGATGCCCTTTTTCCCAATCGCTCTTTTCAAATAAAAATATGTTTAAACCAAGGACGCGACAACCCTGGGTCTTCGACCTAAGGCCACCAAATAACACAGCTACGGGAGGGTTTGTTTAAGGGATTAATACCGCCAACGAAGGGTTTGTGCCTATACTCTGCCTAGCCATAAGCATTTGGGTTTGACAATAAAAGCCGATCTCAAATGGAACGAACTTATTAAGCAAATTGTCTTGAAAGCAACAAAGCAATGGAATATCATGAAATCTCTATAGTACGTTTTGGACCGCAAGACATTGGAAATTATTTACATATCTTATGTGCGACCTATTCTCGAGCATGCCAGTGTGGTATGGGACGGTTATACACTGGATGATGAAAACCGTGTAGAAAACATTCAGCTTGTTGCCTTACGGGTAGTCACCGGAACAATGAAAACTACTCAACAGGAGACACTTTCCAAAAGGCGTGAGAAATCCAAGTTGATTCGATGTACAAAATTATTCATAATTTAAAACCAAGTTATCTACGACATATCTTTCCAAATATCCCGTTGCCTGATACAACATTCAATTATAACACTAGCAGGCGGCTAGATTTCCCTCACTTTAGAGCTCGTACAGATATGTTAGATAAGTCCTTTTATCCTTCTGCCACACGCCTATGGAAGCTTCTTCCCTTAGATACTGGGAATGCCCCTTCCCTGTCACAATTTAAAACCAAAATACTGACTCCTTCCTTATGCCCAGTGAAAGACCCTTCTCTTTATTATATTGGTAAAAAAAATCTACTATATTATATGGTCGACTGCGTATGGCCAGCTTAACAAACATTTGTTTCAAATCGGTGTTAGAGATTCGCCAGATTGTGTGCGCGGTACTGGTGTCGAAGATGTTTTGCATTTCTTTTTCTCTTTTCCTGGATATTTAATTCCTCGCAATAAATTACATTAAGCTGCCATAAACTTTGCTCCATTCACACTTCAAACTCTGTATTTTGGTTCTGCTGCTTGTGGCCTTGAAAATAATAAGTTGACATTTCTCGCTGTTCAAGACTATATTGATGACACAAAAAGGTTTCAATTGGATTTCATTATAAAATTGTAGCACATGAAAGGTTCTAATGAATCAAGTTCCTGATGGAAATAACCGGCTCAGTGGATTCGTTTCATGAGTGCCCCACTATCTGTCTTGTCTTTGTTGTGTTCCATTCCTTCATCTATTGTTCTTTAGTGTAGTGTCCGTTGGCCTTGTTTTGTAATGCTTAGCTATATATATATATATATATATATATATATATATATATATATATATATATATATATATATATATATATATATATATATATATATATATATATAATGTAGGAATCCTACACAGCAGCGTACACTACACTGAACGTGTCTTGCTTCGTCTTGTCCTGTGATATTGTCTGATTTCTCAACAGGATTAATATAGGGCTTGCCCTTCTTCCCAAGTGAATAATAAAATATGTTTAAACCAATGGCGTTTTGCTCTTTAAACACCACACTTGTTGCGTTGTATGAATTGTTATATCCCACAGACTCATATGCTGTGGCATCATGGTGCCAAAATGTACTCAGTTTAAAGGTTTCACAAACTGTTCTGGTGATTAATCCCACAAGCGCCATAAACCAATCGACACCTATGCATGTGTGGTGGTCAGTACACAGATACTGTATGAGGGTCTCATTACATTAATTAATTTTGCCTGTAAAAAGTTTCTAACATCTTCAATTTTAAAAAGCCTGGTATATTACAGATATTGAAAGGCATACCAATAAAAAAGTTTTACACATTATGTTAATGTTGCTATAATTGACCTCAAAGTTACGTTGAAGATTGTACTTTTGACATGCATTACCCTACGCCCACAAGTGTCCATCCCTGCGATACCCTCTCCAGTCAGCTGGAGATTGGAAAACTCTGTGTTTTGCTGGTGTTTTGAAAGGAATTAGTTATGTCTGGGTGCAAACTCAGACATTGTATGTTTCCAAGAATTCTTTTCTGTCTTTCTTTCTTTCTTTCTTGATTGCTTCCTTTCCTTCCTTCCTCTATACGACCAAATTTTTCTCGGACACAATTCAATTATTCCGTAAACCACCAAACTTTTTATTGGTGACTGACCTACCAGTGAAATTGTGCAGATCGTTTAAAATAGTCACTTTGTTCAAAATAATGCAAACTATGAGAGTTAACATTTTAAAAGCTCTATATTTTCAAACCTTTTATAGAGTGACACAAAGTTGTCATTCACACATATAGGCTAGAGACATCTGTCAATGGCCAGTTGTTATGAATGTGATCATGGTTGCTTGTTTTGATTTGGAAAGGTCACTGGATTCATTGAGTGTGTGCCAGGTCAGTGACTTAGCCTGCTTTGCCATTGAGCCTACATGTTGCTGATCAGTGAACAGTGGTGTGGTCAGAAATATTGACGTACATACACTCACAGTTGAAAACAAGGGTAAAGCTCTGATGTGGTCTAGAAAGATCACAGAGAAGTAAGATGTGTGATTAATTAGAAAACTGTAGAGTACTGGTGAGAGTTCTCAGCATGGGTATATAAAGCAGCTCCCTTCATGACTGAGAGGAGAATTCTGAGATCTGCCAGAAGCTGTGTGTCGTCAAGCCAGTTGCACTGTGAACCATTGCTATATAAGGATACTCATTTATACCCGTGGACAGTGCCTTTGAGTGGACTGGTATATTTGGTGTTTAATTATACCCCATTGGAGAAAAAAAAACTGTACCTCTCTGGGATTTGGACCCCACCCTTTTCATGTTATGGATTGCTCCAAAGCATTTGACACACAGCATCATTGCAGACCCTCCACATTTATGGTGTACATGTGGTTTCAGTTGTAATTTTCCCCTTTTTACTCACCATTAACTCTCACTTTTATTTTCACACTGCTGGAAACCTTTCATTATATACTTCGAGACAACATTTACTTGTCATAAAATTCCAACAGATCCTTAGAGGCACACTCTGCAGACAGCACAGTTACTCTTAGTGCTGAATGATTTAAAAGAACATGGAGTGGAGGTACCCTATACTGAACTTGGAATGGAGACTTTCTATTGCACTTGGAATGGAGGTTTTCTAATGCACTAGCTTGAAAAGAGGCTTCTCATTACAGTGTGACGACAAATAACTGCAAAAAACATTGCATATAATAATATTTGACAACGTATTTGAAAAGGTCCCTTTATTACGTTAAAAATGTTCTGTTAAGTGGCACAGATAAATCCTATGCACATTGAGTACCCCTTTCATTGTCAAGTAATGTTTTGACAACTCTTTGTAGTAGTGTACATTGCGTTATAGCATACAGCCTTGAAGTAAGGAACTGTTTTAAGTTGATTAAGTTGAAGGAATGTAAAGGGAATTTAAACGATAGTTTTGCCACAACTGTCAGGATACAACGTAAAGTGTACATAACTTTAACAGTTGCATATTGGCTGTCATTGTTATTACTATGTCATAACTTTAACTTTTGTTTGCGAATGTATATAAAATATATGTGTAATTATATTTTATTACTTAGGTTAGACAGAGGCTTAATGTATCGTAGTTTTGCCATCTTGTATCTAATGTGCTGTTAATTGCGACTCATTGAACTTTAAGTGATACCTTGGTGCTTAAACAAGATAAACCTAATATTTATATATTGTAGCCCTTATTGGGAAGAGACATATTGTAATATGTGAAATATAAAAGTAATATTATTCTGATTTGTGACATTCCTGCAAAGATTTGTGACATTAAAATTAATCATTGTGATAGGTTTATATCTAAAATTCCTTTTTGTGATATGGATTATTACAAAAACAGCTCTAATTTGTGACATGTATCTAAGCAGGGGGTATTCATTAGCTTTCCAGTAATATGTACTTTTCATTAATTCAGACCAATAATCTTCTGTCTATCTGCACCAACAGGTAGTAGTCCCCCCCCCCAAAAAAAAATGTTTTTGTTACATCTTGTGTCATTAAGCTTAGACATAAACCTTGAACACTTCAAGCATACTACAGTTAGGTGTGTTATTCCGCTTTAGAATCATAGCAATAAACATTTTTCTAAGTGGTTCTATTATCCAAATTCTGCAAGCACCTAAACAGATTTGCTGTGAAACAAATCTTCTCATCCAGTTAATGACATATTCTTACACAGATGGCGTGACAGGCCTGTTATCATGGAACTGCACTTTCTTTACTCCCCAAGTCGTTTGCAAGTTGGTAGACTTTTCTGTACAATACTGAGCAATATTGTTACATCTGATTGCCAGCGACGACCAAACCTTTAATATTCAACTGTCATAATATAAGTTTATTACAGGTATAAATATGTGGCTGTGTTGGATAATAGGTACATATGGACTGAATGTGCCTGTGCTAATGACAAGTTTGTCAGGTGGCACACATGCATTGAAGTATTTCATTTTATTTTCGAAAGTTTCTTCTCACAGCGTCAGAAGCTTTTATTTTTAGTAACTGGTTGTGACATGCATATTTGAACTATTCTTACAAATAATGAACTTTTAAGAGGCAACTATGATCAAATGGCACCAAATGGACAACCTTCAAATTTTTGTGGAATCCGCCATCAAGAGTCCAACTTTTCTGGCTAGTTCATATTGTACATTCCCCTCCACCTTGTCGAGTTCGTATGTATGCCCCCCAGTACTGTTACCAGTGTCGAGATTCATTATTTGGTAGGTGAATCGCAATTCATTGATTAGTGAGATCATAATGTGGTCACTCCCCTTAAAACACACAATTTTGCCACATTCATACTGGAGAGCACTCAAGGGAAATCTTTTGGTCGCCATGTTGATAAAAACCGCCAAAGACTCCCCCACCCCCTTCCCGCACAACACCTTGCAAAAATTATAAATCTACGCTTCCTTAAAACCTTTACATGAATAAAACTCAATTGAAAAATTAAAAAGCTGTTATTACTCTATTTCTAAAAAGTCTGGGAGGTCGTAATAATGCCGGGAGGTGGTTGCACTGGTATTACGGCCTGTCAACACTGTGTTTCTATTAGTTGGCCCTTGGTTGCGCGGTAATATTATGATAGACTTGCGTTTAATGTCTGAAGAAACATTTCTCACTGATTTTACTCACATTATCCTGGGATATCGCCGTATTGCTCCGATATTAGGAGTCAAAATCAATATATCTTTCAACAATATCTTTAAAAATTCCTGAGTATAATGTGGCGCGCCCTGTGGTGTCAAACGTCTAGCCATAACGGTTCATTTTTTCAAGCAAACGTTGTAAAAAAAAAAAAGGGGGGGGGAGGTTCAGCACTAACCATTTATGTATCTAATCTGAGATAACACTTGACAATGACTTGTTTTATAACGCGTGAACGAACGATTTCAAAATGTCTGCATGCTAAAATTAAATAAATATTCCTGAGTATAACCCATGATGCTAAAACAGAGTGAACCATTGTTCTTCTATTTGCAGATGCGCCAATATATTACCACATGAAACAAATCAAGCACCTCCTTATTTTAACAAAATAACAAATTATTTACAAAACAAAAAATCAGACAAATTTGTGATGTCCTCATTTACATGGTGCAAAGTTGTAAATCTAAACTTGCGCTATTTAACATAGCATTTCCTGTTTTAACTGTTCTGGGAACGAGGTAATCCGGCTTCATATTTTCACAAAGCAAATGTTGTAAAGTGTAAAGACATTTACATGTTGGTAAGTCTCCTGCTGTCTTACTTCACCGATTTTTGTTTTGTGTGGATGGATCGTCGGCTTGTCTTTGTGCGGAGCAACACTTTATGGAACACACAAATCCGAGACCTGGAGCACTGACGTTTTCATTGTCTACAAGGCACTTCACAGACCTCCATGGGCGATAGGCGTTGCTTGGATAATTGTCGCTTACGTTCTTGGCTATGGTGGTAAAGTTCTTTTGAAGTCTTCTAATTCTCCACTTTTAATATACAGTTCCAGGAAGATTATCTCTCGAGGAAAAAATCGTGCCCTGACACCACACAAAATGTAATATCAGAATGACTTATAAAAAACAAATACATGTATTTAGGAGAGAAATTCGTGAAATAAAAGCTTGAGGTATAGTAGTTATTTACCCACCTAACCACACATTCATTCATTCATTCATTCATTCATTCATTCATTCATTCATTCATTCATTCATTCATTCATTCATTCATTGTGTCTCAAACTTGTAAGCTGCATTGTGTTTCCATATCATGCAACTTTGCAATTTGATTGAATACTAAACCATAGCAAACATGGTGCGATTAGTGTGGTTCCATCTAAGAGTGAGAGAAATCACCATTGGTAAATTAGATTTCACCGGTGCCAAAATGCAGTCCCTCCAAGAAAATGAAGAGAAAATTCTTATAGTTTGCGAGTTCTGCATTGTCCGTCACATGATATATGATGTTTGTCATGTTGTTATCCTGAGACATATTGGTTGTTTGTAACTACAGCTCAGCTTTGGTACAGTGTTGGGGCATCTCAGTCAGAGAGTGTAGGTAGATATTTCACTCACGACATAATAATAATAATAATAATAATAATAATAATAATAATAATAATAATAATAATAATAATAATAATAATAATAATAATAATAATAATAATAATAATAATAATAATAATAACCAACCCATATATTGTGAGGCCTCTCAAAATCAATAAAGTAAACATCAAGGGTTTGCGCTTGGAACTGCTACAATATGGCAATGAATAGATACCGAAACAATAAATTCATTTCTGGATAATTTGGGACTCTCTCTATATATGCATGTGCCCAAATAATGTCTGGACAATTTTGGACTGTCTATAGTCTTGATTATATGCTTCCAATAACTTCAGGTTTCAAGATTGATATTCTTCGAACAACAGGTTTTGGTACATGAAACGCTGGATTTTTGCAATGTGTCAGGTCAAAATGTGTAGGTACGTGACGAGCCAATCTCCACTTTGGTTCCTTTTTACTTGAGATACGGACAATTTCCAGAGCCATATCCTTGTCAACTTGCGTGCAATAACTTTTAAACTGGCGTCGGATCGGGTATGATATGTAAGAGTACGTGCTTTGGATATTTTCGCTATCCAATGAGAATACACATCTCTACCCCTGAAGAATTATGTGCATCAGATTGCGTATTCAGCTGAATACACAGGTTGATTTAACATGCAATCCAATGGGAATACAAATCTCTAGCCCTGAAGAATTCTGTGTATCTGATTGCGTATTCAGATGTATACACAGTAATTGGTAATTGTGACCTTTCCTATAGCAATGCATCTAGTGAGATAAAATTGCTTCACATATGGCTTTGCCGAGCCAGCAAAATCCAAAATATTTTAGGTATTAATTTATGGATATGTAGACAAATAGCATTATTGCTAAATACAAAAAACTCATTCAGGTGGTAATATGCAGCGGTTCTGCAGACAGACAGACAGAGAGAGAGAGAGAGAGAGAGAGAGAGAGAGAGAGAGAGAGAGAGACAGACAGACAGACAGATACATTGTGCCCAACTGACTTGGCCATGACATGATTGACAGTGGATGCAAATAAAGTTAAAGAGACAGGTCACAGGGCTTGACATTAAAGTGTGAGGTGATACTGCATATATGAAGTGGGAGCATGGAGAGAAAAAAAACCCTTCAAGATAAATATATGAAACTTTACCTTACCAGAAAGAGGATATTTAGTAGTATATCAGTGCCTTAACCACAAAAGAACGATGAACCTCCCTAAGTAACGTGTCAGCATGCATGGAAACTGTATGTGCTTTGTACATTCCATTGCTCAAAAGGTTGTACTCAAAAGAGATACGGAAGCTCATTGGTGTCAACCTAATCTCTGCTTTTTTCCTGTTATATCTTTTTTCTTGTTATAAGGAGAAGAAAATTTTGTTAGTACAACTTTTTTTCTTGAATCAACAATAAAGTTGTAATAACAAGACTTTTTTCTTTTATTAACAAGTAAAAGTCTTATAATACAAGAAAAAAAGTCTTAATAACAAGATTTTTGCTATGATATGATCACGAAAGTCGACAAGACATCCATTTTTCTTTTGTAGGCTTCATCAATGCTTTCCTCTCTTGAAATGCGTGGATCCCACTTGGTCGTCTAACATACGCCGTTTACCTGATTCATATAAAAGTGATATCTTACACTTACCGTACTGCGCGCACAGGGCTATACTTCACTAATTACACAATGGTGATTGTATTTGTGATAAATTTATTGAAAGTTGTTCTACCTGAAGTGATACACTTATTTACACACATTCTTCCAAAGGCTCCAAAATCAGGAAATTTGTTTCTTTTTTTAACAAAGTACCCAGGTTTTGAAATATTGTCACCGCTGTTATCACAATGAATATGGATAAGAGCGTGATGGTAGATGTCATCACAGAGCGCACATGTCATCACAGAGCGCACAAAGTAGAATTTACAATCGTAAATTTACCTTGACTTTTTACACAGTAAGCAAATGTTGTACAAGTGACGTTATATCCATGAGCATTTTGTTGTCTGTATGTTTAACCCCTGCGTTTTGCTGTAAAAATACGACAGGGTAATGAGAAGAGATCATATATTGTAAATTCTGCATTTTTTTATGGATACTGTAATGTACATTTTGAACCTACTTTGCAGGTATGGGACTTTTTCGCTGCTTCCGTGATTAGCTTTATTCTCGCATTTGTGGCAAGTTGTATGTTTGAAGCGCCCTTTCAACAAATGCGAGAAGGTAGTTACGGGCAAAAACCAATCGACACAGCATCCTTGTACCAAATCCTTCAGGGAATCTACCTGACAAAGACAACCCGTCATCCGACCGCATTCAATGCAACGGTATTTCTGCAGACATTCCGAGTAGTGATACATCCAGCAGGCTTTAGTGGGGATATGGTGACGAACCAAAATTCATGACCGACAGTGCATGCGCAAAGTTGGGAGGATGAGACTGTGAACAGCAGCGGTTGCATGGAATGCACGCTACACACAATGTGCTAGGAACAGTCATCTATTACGTTCTAGGTCTAAAAATGTTGGCCGTTCACACCTCTTATTTACGTTTTCGAAATAATTCACTGATGAAGAAGTGATATTTCTACCAAAATGGTCTGTCAAATTATGAAATTGTTCGTTGCTTGGATGACCTTTGTAAAATAAAACATCAGACCTCATTTTCAGACACTCGGTTAACCAGATTGCATGCAGTGGGAAGGTCACGTACGTGATGACCCATCTCACCTTCATGGAACAAAAAAATTCGAAATTCATTTCTACGCTTTTAATGGTAAAATCTAAGCTGAATGTAAAATATTATATATATGAGGCCTAAGTTCAATCATGCTACTACCGTTTAATCACTTTCATGTGAACTTATGTGGCACACAAGTGCAAGTAGAGCCACACACTGGCTGTCTGTAGTGTCTACGACTTGAAAATGTCGTCTGACGCAGGGTATCGATCTGTTAAATTCTTCCACTCGATAAACTGTAGAGATGTCCACGTAACTCTCATGTAACCAAAGCATTTAATTTCGTTCCTCATCTTACAACATTTTCGTTTCCATTATGTTGAAAAAGTATAAAAAGAAACAGCAGGTATATGCATATTAAGGTACTCTTCTTTTTCGAGAACGGAAATTTGCAAAGTGACAGTATTCAATGAAATAGAAATGTGCATAATGTAATTATGTCTTAGTGCGAACCCAGACATTTTGTTCTTCAATAATTCTTTTTTCCTTTCTTTCTTGTTTCTTTCTTTCTCCTGCTTAACTTGTCCGGAGTTTTTCTCAGACACTTTCATTCCAAAAACCACCCAACTTGCTGTGGTGACCGACCTAGCAGTGAAAACGGTCCATATCGTTTGGAATAGTTAGGGGCAATTAAAATTTTAAAAGCTCCGTATCTTCCAAACTATTGCAGATAAACACAAACATTCGATATGCATGCATGAGTTTGTGACATCTACCCATACATAGGACAGTAAATGAAGGTTGCAGAATCTTAAATTATGCTAATTAGAGGGGCATTGTAAAATTTAAAAGTTGAATATCTTCAAAACTATTGCAGATAAAGATGCCATTCCAACTTCAATTTATAGGTTTGTGGCAATGCGCATCCAATGATCTTTGAACCAAAGTTGTACGATTTTAATGTATGCAAATTAGGTGAATGTGCAAAATTGAAGTTGTGAATAGCTTCAAAACTATATAGATAGAGGTGCCACCCCAACTTCAATTTGTAGGTTTGTGACATAGCTGTATCCACTGAACCAAAATTGTAAAATTTTAATTAAGGTAAATAAGGTGAATACCCAAATTTTTTATCTTGAATAGTTCAAAAACCATTACAGATAGAGGTGCCAATTCAACTTTACTTTACAGGTTTGTGACATAGGTGCATTCAATGAACCATGAACCAAAGTTGTAAGATTGTAATTTATACACATAAGGCGAATACACAAAATCTATATCTTGAATAACTTCAAAACTATTATACATAGAGGTACCATTCCAACTTCAGTTTGCAGGTTTGTGACATAACCGCATCCAATCAACCATGGACCAAAGTGTTACGTTTTTTTATTTATGCAAATTAAGCAAATACACAAAATTACAATCTTGAATAGCTTCAAAACTATTATAGATAGTGGCGTCATTCACACTTTAGTTTATAAGTTTGTGACATGGCCACATTCAATGAAGCAAGAACCAAAGTTCTAACATTTTAATTTATATAAATTAGGGTAATACAAAAATTTATATTATGTTGAACAATGGCAAAGTTTAGACATATTTGCTGTGAAGCAAATCTTCTTTTTTAGCGTTTTGGACAGTCTTTCTGCAGGTAAATCTGGGATAGATCACTGTACGTAAAGTTTTATCGCCAGTTCATTCTGCCCCGTCCTTGCTCATTCACGTGCATGCTTGAATGAGCACCCCCTTCATATCTTTCTCTTCTGAGCATGGCGGGACGGATTTAGACCGACTGATGTGAACTTTTGATCAAACGTGTATTGCAATGTTCGAAACAATAACATTCGATTTGAATAAAAAAAGTTGAGAATGTCCATCCACCCAGGCTTAACTGAGTCTTTTCGAAAAAAGAACATCAAATACAATGAGACAACTTTAACACCACTCCAGCTGCGGTTCTTTGAAGTAGTGAAATATTTAAAATGAAAAATACATTACTAAGTACAGTTTTCGTTGGCACTGATAAATGTGAAGATGGGCTTCATCTTAAGTATCACAAAATACCGGTAAAATGTTACAATTATTGTACATTTCTATTGAAAACATGCGAAACATTTGTTTTAGAACGTGTACCAGGAAGAAAATGAAGAAAATGTTCAAAGTTGCACTCAACAAGGTATGCATGTTTTTTGTGGAGCGGACTTGGCTCATCTGTATCAGCGGAAGCTGGTACAATATGATTGGAACTGCGCATGTTGCTTGTCTATAAAAGGTGGTTAAGGTTCTGAAGATTACGACTGTCAGCGCTACTAACGTCATTCTCCCCTGCATAAGTGTGATGTATGGTTTGTCTATCTGGTCTTGGAGATCCCCCGGATTGTCTGTTTTCCTGTCTATTATGCCCCAGAAATACACATTCTAGTCGTAAAATGGGCATTTCAGTGAGAAGGGTAATGCAGAAAGCAACTATGACTCCCACGATGAGATGAGCTAGGTACAACATAGCCTGAAATTCAGACAAGCGAAGAAAATTAAAAGCAAGATTGTGGTAATCAAAATGATCGACAGTCAACCAATTACATTCTTATAACTACTGCTAAACCGACAGAATGGATTGCCTAGCTAAAGTTATTTAAACACCAGAAACACACACACAAACATACCTAAATCGATATACAAACGAATACACAAGTTCGCAAACCGTACGCGCAAAAGAAATAAAAGAATATTTAGAACGAAAAGTTAGATGGCCGCGGCTGATATCATGCAGGATTCGCAGTTATCAATGCGTTTTGCATATCTTAGTGAAGTATTTTCCCCTGACCGTTAATACATCAGACTTGTGAAATTCACATACCATGTTGTATGCACTGAAGTAAAGCGTCGTGCGGCTTGTCCAGAGAGTAAAATATATTATTTTATTATGGACAATATAAAGGGCGAAAGAGACACGCCCTAAAACCATCCACAGCTTCCATGACAAAATCTTATTTACCAAACCTGCAAAAAAGGAGGTAATCATTAACAATTCATAATGTATGCACAATGCATTTTCTCGCGTAACTGATAAATCGTTGACTGATATTTTGTGTTGAATTGCACAGATGACACACTAGCTTTCAAAGGTCGATCTTTAAGTATGAAGGCGAACTCTAGCCCTAACACCCTTTGCCATTGCATTTATGTAAAAAGATGGCATTCGTATAATGATCAGCAGTATGACAGGACTGCGATCACAATTAGTATACTAGTCATTTAAAAATATCAACCTGACACTGACCGTATAGGGTATTTAGAGTTGTACTTGACCTTTATGCACCAACAAAATAATCTCTCAGTTGAATGTGTGCTGCTGCACTTTTCAATACCAATCAGAACACTTCATCCTAATCAATAATTATGGACATGATACTTGCTTGAAATGACTATATCAGACTGTATGTACACGAAGAGGAATATGTCTGTATTTAACTTTTCCATGCTCTACAGTGCGGCACTGCTGATACAAATACCTGTCTGATGGGGAGGATCATGGGGCTTTACTCGCGTTTTCATAGATATACATATGCACGAAAGACATCAACGCTTAACACCTAACTCGTGCAACCTCGGTCAACATTTAAGAGAATTACCACCATAACCGTAAACACAGGCGACAATGATCCATGCTACTCCTATTCCCCATGCTGGTCTTTTAACAGTCTCATAAAAAATTTCAAAATTCTTGCTCCAGGTTTCCCTTTTGTATGGTCCAAAGAGCGCAGCTCCAATGAGAAACAGACTTAATATCCAGCCGCCCATTACCAGCAACTGCAATATTTAAATGTATTTGCGATGTTAAAAGAAATGTGTTATTTATAACAATATAATCAACGTTTCCTGCAGTAAATACACAAGTAAATTTAAATAGAACTTTTGGACCAAAGCTGAGAGTCTCGGTGAAAACCAGTTCTATTTTTTAGGTTCTGCAGAGTTTAGATGCAGGTGTCCATCATCAGTTGCATAACAATAAATCTCTCTTTTTTGCCTCTAGAAATGTCGGCCACAGAAAGAAAATATACTTGAAGATTAACAGAACACTGGCAAAACAATGTTGGTTAAACATAAATCTTGATGTTCATTGTGCCATCGTCGACAGTAGAGATAGGAAGGATTCCAGAGAGTTTCATGTTTCTTGTCAATCTTCGTATATCTGAATATGTCTGTAGCTTTCAAAAATTTAACTAATGACTTTACCAAGTAAAACTCATTCAAAATTATATAATAATTAAAAAAAACTCCATTGCGGTTATATTACGAAGAAATACATTAAGTTTCGACGAAAGGGTTCGCTAAAAAGAAAAAAAAACCCTCCTGTGAGGTTGGAGTGGTCGCCTAATCAACCTCTTCAAAATTGTCGCGGGAGGGCGGGTGAGGGGGGAGGTTACATTCTTGGAGTCTAGTGTCAGTCTTTCACTTCCTAACTTCTGCAATCACCGTGGCTTTGCTGCTCACTTTGTTTAATTTCATCTTGGTATCAGTACGGTAGAATAAATAGCCGACCATTGCGCCAACCATATAGACGCCAATCCTACACCATGCCATCCGCATGGGGTCTCGTGCATATATCAGATCCTTAGCGTTGTCACTAGTGGGTGAAAGATCAATGCAATAATATTAACGATGCCTCACACACAGGTCACAATAACATGAAGAGTTGTGAACCTGAGGTCGGTAAGGGTTGACATTCCCGACCGTGGTTCACAATTCTTCTTCTTGCCAAAGTCCATGCATAGGTATCAATGATTTAACAATATTGAAGATCATAGAATAAGCACTGTATGAAAATGACCTTAATGCTTTCTTTTTAGCCCAAAAGCATATTTCATGAATACAGAGTAACCATCTCTTGGTACTAGTGGATTTAATGTTTTGGTCTCTGTTCTGAAGATACAGTAATTGTGATTGCCATAATAATAATAATAATTTATTGAAATCTACCCCGTTACACAGGGGGCACCAGCGGACCGGGGTGATCCGCGGTGCGTTCAAGTACAGTGTATGGATCAGTAAATACATATAAAACACAAGTGAAAACTACAAACTAAAACAATAATGTTAAAACGTTAGTTGCCAGCAGTTTGTGCATGCTAGACATTTTCTAGTTGTTCACGTCGGTATTTCCAAGCCTCTTTTAAAAATACCCGGCAGACACCATCCATGTTTTCATCGCTTAGAAGCATATGTGCTTTTGTGTTGGGGGATGAGTTCACAAAGCTCACCCAAGTAGAAGGGCACACCGACCTAATACATGTTTCCAGGCTCAGAAGACATTTTGTTTGTAGGTCTTGGAGACCTTTACAAGCAAATAAGAAATGTTCCAAGTGTTCTTGCCCATTATTACATAACTTACATTTCCCGTCAGACAATCCCCAACGGGCCAAGTCCGTCTGAAGCCCTAGACAACCTGTGCGAGCTTTAAATTTCAATCTTCTACCTTCAAAGTCATCACAGGAGAAAAGGTACTTTTCTGCTAAAGTAGATTTTTTACAGAATTTATAAAAGGAAAGTGAACTTTTGTCATTTATTTCTTCGAAGAACTTGTTCTTAAAATTATCCAAACTTAATCTGTGGAAAACCGAGGGAAGGTCAACTTTCTTATTTGTAATGCCGTAATCTAAGCCTACGTTAATTAAAATACGTTTAATTTCATTAAAATAATTCCAGCATGATGACTTGTTATTTACAAAATTTGATTCCATGTCATCAAATATTTGCTTACACAACCTTGTATCCGGTACATCATGTCGTAGTCGTTTAAAATACTTAATCCTCAGTTTATCCAGGACCAGCCCACACGGTAGCCAGCCAAGTTCGCCCAATGTAGCAGTAATAGAAGGAGTACATTTGATACGTAATATAGCTCGTGCAGCTGCATACTGCATAGACTGAATAGATGACGTACTTGTCTTGGAGTTACAGAGCCATACGGCACATCCATGAGAAACTGATGGCATCAGAACACTTTTCCATAGACTGTCGCCAAAAGTAACCCGGTTTACATTCTCGTGTGATGCAAGGATGCTACACATGTATCCTACTAATTTAGACATTTTAGGCTTCAGATACGTACCAATATGTTTAGCGTCTGAAAGTGATTGACAAAATTGAATACCAAGATATTTGTACATGTTGCACTCTTGAAGGAGCGTGTCACCCAATAACCATATTCTTTTATTGTCTAACCTCTTACCAATAACCATGACCTTAGATTTAGCTCCATTAAATTTCATTCCCCATTTAAGTGCAAACGAGTTCGCTACTTCGAGCATTCGTTTAAGTTGATCTTGGTTTTCAGCGAGGAGTACTGTGTCGTCAGCGTAAAGTAGTGCTGGCAAGATCCGGTTTTTATATTGAATTCCCAGCATTTCGTCTCTTAACATATTGATTAGGTCATTCATTACGACTGAGAACAACGTAGGGGATAAAATACATCCCTGCTTAACACCATTCACGACATTAAACCAATCAGACTCGACAGGGCCAAAGATAACCTTATTTTCAACTCTTTCATATAATGCTCTCATAAGCCGCCATGCCTTGCCCTGGATTCCGATGTTCCAAAGTTCACAGAATAGACGGTCTCTATTTACGGTATCAAATGCCTTTCTGAGATCGAGAAAAGCAAGCCAAGACTTTTTACCTTCGTCTTTTCTTAGGCTGCACAAACCCTTAAGTACAAAAAATTGGTCTTCCAGACGTCGTCCCTTTCTATATGCCCCTTGTAATTCACCAAGTGTACCCTCATATTCTATATATTGCATAATTTGTCTTTCCATTACAGCTGTAAATACCTTGTAAACATTTGATGTCACAGTGATGCCACGATAGTTATCTAGAGATTCAGGTTTGCCAGCTTTAAAAATTGGCTTGATCATACCTTTAAACCAATCGTCCGGGAACATCTCACATAGTTTACATAAATTAAAAAGTTTTTCCAGCGTAATTACAATAGCAGGCCCACCGAATTTTAAAAACTCGTTTGGAATATCATCAAAACCGCTGGATTTCCCATTTTTTAACTTGGAGATGCATAGAGTTATCAAATCCTGGCTAATACGGACCTCTGCAAGACTATTTATGCTTTCAGTGCAATTACATAGCTTGCTTACCTTATCGCGTAATAACACATCAGACCTTTCGTTTGGTGACTGGCCACCAAGATTTTGCCAGTAAGAGGTAAGAACTTTGCTTATTTCATGGGGGTCATCAATGAGTCTATTTTCATTATTGGGATCACTAATTCTGATCGGATACGAATTATTTTTGTTAAGGCGCCGCAACATGCGCCAGTATCCCCTAGTGTTCTTAGACCCTTTCTGTGAATTGAGAGTTATAACTCTTATTTTATCTCTGATTTTCTTAGAATATATTCTGTCTTGAATTGCACGTTTCTTCTTGAAATATTCCTCCCACATGTCTCTAATTGCATCAGGATTAAAAGTAGTCTGCCTAGACCAGAACTTACAGAACTTGCTGGCCATGCGCCGGCTGTGTATCAGCGACTTTACTTCTTTGTCAAGATATTGACCAACTTTAACCCTTTTCTTTCCAATTACGGAAGTAGCCGTATCATGTATAATTCTCTTCCATGTCAGCCAAGCGTCGTTTACAGAGGTAAATTCTTCGCATTCAAAGTCAGCGAGGTGAGACGAGAGCTCCCGCTGAAAAACACCCCAGTCTTTAACATTTGCAATGTTCCATCGTAAATATGCCGGCTTTTCCCTTATTGAGTTACTCTGATTACACACATCTAAGTTGAACTTAAGATAGATGGTATTATGATCGCTCGAAATATCAAAACACCCCTCTTCATCAATAATCATGGAGTCAAGGTATGTGTACAGTTTGTCAGTTGCCAGAGCATAGTCAATAGTGGATCTCTGCGTACCTCGGTGCCAAGTATAAGTACCTTCACATAAAAGTGAACCATTCAGAACCTTTAAATCGGTGGTTTCAACTATATTCTCCAATAAAGTCCCATTAAAACTTTCCTTATTGTTTACTTTAAAATGTGACATTTTACCGTTGAAATCTCCCAATAAGAGGCATTCATAGCCTAAGTTCTTAAAACTACTTATATTCTCTATCAGTTCATTTGTAAGGGCCGTACTCACTTCTCTGTCGATGTTATCATTGGGAAAGTAGGTGAGACCCAGCATCATAACTTCTGAATTTATTTTAATTTTAACCCATAGGCGTTCAAAAAGATCACCAGCTGTATTTGACACATTAGCATCTAAGACATCAATTGATTTCTCAAGGAGAAACCCTAGACCACCACCTGATTTTTTCATATGACTAAGGCATCTTGCTTTGCCAACCCACCTATAATTATCGTGTAGAGAATCAAGAAGGTCATTATGTTCAGACTGGTGAAATGTTTCGACCATACCATATATATTGAATTTCTCTTTTTCTAATAGGTGTCTAAGCTCAACCCTTTTAGTGTTGCCTAGGTTTTGCACGTTGCAATATGCAACATAAAGATGTTTGGTGACATTTTTAGATTTACTTTTACTTAGACGGTGTCTGCCGCCTCTGTGGTGTCTAGATGGCACACTAGGGGTTGTGCTGGCCTTTACGGCACTGTCTTCTTGGCCGACCCCCTAATCATAATGTCTGCCATATCTTGCTGTATCGGAGTAATTACTGCCAAAGTCGTTTTGGTTTAATAGGTACCAGCAATGCTTCTTTTTATGGCCGAATTTTGAACACGACTCACAGCGTATTTTCGCCTCATGCCAACATGAAGGAGAGATATGATTTTTCTCGCCACATTTTCGACACTTCTTTTGAGAGTTGTCCCTATAATTGTCATAGTTGTAGCCTGTGGACCCTTGTTTGGTACCACCCGACGGCATGGAGCTATTGGCGGTATTTTGCTGTGGTCGATTGGGTCCACCATTCTTCTTTTGTCCCTTGCGGTTAGTAGTACCGTTACCGGTAACGTTGTGGCTTCTGCTCCAGTTTGATTGTCTGTTGAGGTTTCGCGCGGGTTTGGCGTCCCGTATTTCTAGATGGGGTAATCCAAAACTTTCGATGAGCTTTTTTGTGCCAAACTTTGACAAGTGTAATCCTGCCGGCTCGAGAGCACCTTCATTTATACAGGAGTCCCCTAGGCGGAATTTAGGGTCATTGTTTACAAATATATAGCCCATTTCTTTGCACAGGATGTCTAATTCTGCATTGACTAACTCTGCTCGCTCTTGTGCCTCTGTATTGTCAACACGTGGACATATGCTTGAAACCATGATGTTTTGCGCTATATTGCGGGCACCATGTGTCAGAAGTTTGAAATCACTGATTATACTAGTGATGTCACCAGATTTATCACAATCGTTAGTACCTGCGTGTAACAGCACACAGTCAAAGTACTTGTTTTTCTTTGTCAGGGCTTTATGTACTGTTTCTATGGTAGCACCACCGATACACGTTACTTCTGTGTCGGCATCACAACTTGCTATATCTCTGATGATGGAATCTCCTATCACTAAAGTACCGTGCCGTTTATCAGTGTGGACTGTTTTGTTTTTAACTAAAGTCCTCAATTCTGCATTATCCTTTTGTAGGTTTTCACACTGGGCAGTTTTTGCCGCCAGTTGCTTGACCAGGTCGGTGATATTTTGCTGCAAGTTATTTTGTAATTTTCGCATGTCTTTGAGTTCTTGGATAATGTCCTCTATTTTCTGGGGCAAAGAGCGACATGAGACACAATTCCAAAGCACCCCTGTGGTTGCTTCGTTTTCCCCCATACATTTGTAATGGAACCATCCCATGCATGATACACACTGAATCATAGATGTTTTGTGTTGTCTGTCATAGAGGCATTCCGCTATACACAGAGCCATTTGCTGTGATTTGTCTTTCGGGCCGGAATGTTTGCCGGACAATTCTTTGTTCACTGTGGTTTTGATACCGTCCTTGGTGCCAGTTTGCTTTGGTCTATTATTGCCATTGTTGTCTGATTTTTTCTTGCCAGGCTTTTGCTGTGATAAACACTCAAGGGGTTCCGTATTCTTGGCAGCGCCAGTGTTGTCTTTTCTCAATGCTTGTGTTTTTTTACCCTTGATCCGTTCTTTCACCTCTGTGACGGAGTCATTGATTGTGATAGATCGCGTATTGCTGGGACTGGCTGTGTGACTGTCTTGGGGTTTCACTGTAGTACTGGTGTCACTACGCCTAGGTCTAGGATCCGTAGCATTGATCCTGGCATTAGCATTAACACATTTCTTTTCCTTTTTTTCTCTTTTCCCCCTTATAATAGTGGGTGTTAAGAGTGATCCCTTTTTCACTGACTTTACTTTCGCTGGCGTTTTCAAGCTGGGGGGTGGTAGGGCAGGCTTCTCAGTGTCTTTCCGGGACTCAGAGCCCCTCCCTTTCTCATTACTTTCCTCTCTGCTAGGTTTTCTGTGGCTGGTCAGGCTTAGGGCGTGCAAAGCAGTGTTTTTCCTACGTAAGTTATACCTCCGTATGCCTGTGGCCCTTCTTGACTTTATGGTACTGTGTTGATGGCTATGAGCAGGGAGCCTGGGATTGGCAAGGCTCTTTTTATCACTTGGTACCTTTACGTTACTAGAATGTTCTTCATTAGCCTTCACGGGATCCTGGCCAGGGGTGGAAATCATAAATTGAGCAGGAGCAGAAGAATTCAACTTACTTTCGCATCCGGGTTGGTCGACAAGATGTTCTTCGGTTGGCGGAGTAACATTTAGAGCGTCCATATTCACATTTTGTTCGATACCTTCACTTAAAAAGTCAATGATAGATTCCTCACTCTCACTGCTCCCAAGCAACTTGTCTCCTACGGAACGTACTTTCCTAGTTGCATAGTCTTTGAAGCTCATCAGAGTTTGTTTGGGAGTACGGAATAGATCAACTATTTTCTTTGCAGACATCCTGGGATTGGCCAAAAATGGTTTTTGCCTGCCAGGAAATTATAATGTTCTTTGAGCTTGTCGTGTATCACCGTATCCACAAGATGTAAGTTATACACAAATCACTCTTTCATAAATCCATATGAGTATCTATATTTACACAGCGATATTTATTTCTATATATGCTATGAAATTATGCAGTTATCACAACAGTCTGACAAAGTCGTGTATTAGGTATTGAACTTAGATTTACAAGGTATTTCGTGAAAGATATTTTAAGTGCATTTGTCTGTAACAATTACAGCCAGATATACCCAGACACTTTGCTTTCTTCGCATACCCAACCTAACATTCTTCAAAAGAAAGTGCAGGGTTTTGAAATTTTTATGAAAGTTTGCATATAGAATCCGAATTCATAGACCAGGCCACAAATGTCATTACTACATGCAAACAAAACAAAACATAGATTTAAAAGCCGTAGCCCTACTCTGTTAAAAGTAAAATTAGAGGAATGACTATTAAGCATATAAAACATTTTTAAATATTGCAGCGTGCAAAAATAAATATTTTACAAGTACTGAACATTATGTTGATAAACGAAGCACAGACTGATCACGATCAAGGCAGGAGGACTAAACTTAATGAAGATTAATTGAAATTAAGTATCAACAGACAAAAAGAGGGACGATAAGTTATCGTGTATGATGGACTCCACCGGGAGACAGAGTAACAAATATTTAAAAAGACGTCGACTACAGAAGAAAAATTGTACGACTAAGTGCATAAATAAGTAAGACATAACAAACTCAAAGGACATTATGTTGATAAAGCAGAAGTTCTATAATTAAAAAAAAAAAAAAAGACTTAAATTGGGGTTTAATAATAATAAAGCAACGTGGATTTTCATACAGTATTTTATTTCTGACATGGATATTAGGAATTTGTTTTTGTCATTTTGATAGCCGTAAAATTGATGAGCCTCTGTTTTCACTAGAGTGTATTTGGCTGGATATTTTCTCCTAAACCTGTAAGTGATACATATTCTGTATAACCTATTTATTAGTGTAGATGGAAACTTGAGCACATAAAAAAGCAATTTTCGTATCAGATCATGACAGCATGTGGAGGCATTTTTTGTTCAGGGAGAATTTATGGCACAGACGTAACAGTACAAAATGTCATTTTAAAGCATTTTCTTAGAATATTATTTATTGGTTCAACTTTTGACTGAAAATAGAAAATGAAATCATTGGGTTTTAGACGTTTCAGTGGATCTTCATTGAAATTTCTGTATCATTTGACATCGGGAAAAAAATGAATATATGCTGTTAAGAATTCTATCAGTGCCTTATCAAATAATGAAACAAATACAGGAGTATGGCAAGAATCATTAGGCACTGCAATACCTAGATGAATGTTCTCGAATATTTAGGCTCTCATCCGAGTGGGCAATGGAAAGTCAGCGGTATTTTTTTTTTTTTTCAGTTCTCAATTTGACATACATGTATGGCACATGATGCACCATTATACAAAATAGGTCCTGTGGACTCAGAATTTGACAATATAATGCCTGTAAAGGACGTTATTGTGCACAGGTATTGGGAATATAGATACATAAGTGTGTTTGGGGATTTTTTTCAATATTTGATCTGATAAATATTACACTCAGAATATAAAAAAAAAAACCAATTTAGTAATCTTCAAAACAGTGAATTTTGATGTTTTACACACAGATAAGCGAGTACATGGTGAATACCAGTCTGCTTATTGCGAAGTAGTGTATCCGTGAAGAATTATATTAGCTCTTTTTACGTTCTTGAAAAGGGACATTATCGGAGAGCAGCAAACAGTGCATACGCTGGCTACATAGATTTTTTAAAACCCACTGGTCTGAAAGCATGCCTAGCTTACATTGAATTGGGTTTTTGTGATTTTTTCTGACACACGTGTATGATCTTTATTATTGCTGCATGCAATCGCATGGATATGAATATTTTGAATATCGAATAGAAATGCGAATTACAGATCTGAATATGCCAGAAACATCTCATAACCCAGGGCAGGCTCATTACTATGAGCTTTCACAGATGACAGACTTACATTAAGATAAGATTGGTGATTTTGTTCTGTCACAATTGTATAGAAATTTCACCCCGTGAGTGATTTCACATCAGTGATATGTCATTGTACTTACACAATTCGCTCCTTTTGAAGTATTCCTTGGGAAATAAAATGAACCGAAAAGAACAAGAAGGAAATGATCAGCCCAAAGATTGGAAATCTGGAAAAACAAGAACGCGCCCCTTATTCAGTAAAGCTTAATTAAGTTAGTATATGATTTAAAGATGATCCCTTGCGGAAATATGATAATTGGAGATCGAGTACGTGAGTCTTGTTCATAATTGTAAAAGGACGCGCTTTTGACCTTGACTTTTTCTTCCCCTTTTTGTCGTCCATTGCAGTGTACAGTTTACTCATAGTGGTAGTTATCTTTACGCAGACAACTTGTCCCTGCACTGGCTTTTCATCCCTCTCCTTTAAACTATCCAAAGATGTCTGTCAGCATTATTACAAACTCCTATAAATATTTGGAGAATATTACGGAGACCTAATTTACAACTGATACATGCATTCTTGGCGATCAATAAGACCGTCTGCATTTGGAACTGCCTACAACTCTCAATATACTCTACAGCATGTCTGAAACTTGGGGAAATAATGTAGAAATAATAATATTGCTGATATCCTCAAGGGTGATAAGTCCACGGCATTTAACTGTTTACTACGTTTATTCACGGTAACCAAACAGCATGTTCAAGCGCCCTTGGAAACGCAACTGACAAATGGAATTATATCTTAAAGCGAGTTCCACGGGAGTCTACTCTTGGACCTAACATATTTAGCAGTTCTTTTGACTGTGCATACGAAAGCAAGGTTTTGTGCATGCTAAATCGGTCTTTGAAAAAAGGTCACAGACTGTGGTACACATCTCACAACCTGGTGCGTGGACAATTCCTTCAGGGAAACCAACAGTATGATCTCCGCAGAGGCGGTTCAATCCCACTTATATTGTGTTTTACTGTACAACTATACAAGTCAACAGTATGTCAACCTGTTGATGCTCTGCTGTATAAATAATTATTCTTTCAGAACTGGTACTCAACATTACCGAATCGGCCACTGGATGAAATTGTAAAATTCATTTGATGTACACGGAGAGGAGTTCATATAAGTGCTCTGCACATTTTCTCCAATCCTTTGTCACTTGGTGAAATAAAATTGTTTAAACCAAATCAGCCACTAAAAATTTGAGTTGCCCGAAATGACCATCTCGGAGTTTTGTTTTGTTTTGTGTTTTGATTGTTTTTTTTTAAGTTCCCCCCCCCCCCCCGTTCTGTTTTGTTTTGTTAGGGGAGGGAGGGGGTCTTCATTATCAAATCTAAATTACAACAAAACCTAACGCTCATATATTCGCAGGTAACAATCTCCCATTACAAATTTCTCGATGGCATACTGAGTCGCATGTGTCGTCCGTTTCCTTCTTAATTTCACTACGGACGACATGAGCGATTGACCAGTAGCTTGCCTCGGAGCAGTCCAGACACATGGGTGACCAGAGTTGCCAAAGAAGCGGTTGACTCAGTCTCGAGAAGGTTCAAATTAATGGAAAAGATGTTTTCAACGCATAAAACAGGATGATTGCAAAGAATTATAGATTGCATACAAAATACTTACTTAAATAATGGAATGAGGAAGAGCGGAGCCACTAAATGCAGTTGCATATCTACACCCAAATAGTAAGTCTCCGACATGCACTGAAACGTTAAAAGTTCGTAAAACAAATAAGTGACTGACAGTAAACTGTTTATGTATCAATTACAGTGAGTTTTTTTTCGTTCAGTTTTCCAAAAGTTGAACAGTGACAGGTTTTACCGAATTCAACGGTTTTCCGCTGACACCCAGTGCACGCCTCAGTTACAGTAACTTCTCTCGAGGAAGTCTCAGACTCAGATGCAGACTCAGAAATATTTTTATTTCACCTATACAATGAGTGTAACGGAACAAAACCTAAAATATAAAAGGTAAAATATAAAATATAAATTGTAAAGTGTAAGATATAAAAACTGATTACTGGTGGGGAGACTTCACTTTTCCAAATACCGCTATCATGGGAGCCACCCTAAAGAGATAGTTTACTTTAAGATGTGCAGATTGACAATAAATAAATACAGGTGTAGTACTATAATGTTCCAGGTAATAAAGTCACTGTAAGTAATTACATTGAGGAATGAATAGCACTTCGGAATTAGAGTGATTTATGATTATTCTAAATTGCAAACATAACAGTTTGGCTCCTTGCATATATCAGTATACATATCAATAAAATACATTTTTGCATAAAAAGAGAAACGAGATTTACGATGAGAATGCGCTGCAATTTTTACAACATCTGGAGTGTTGTTCAATGTTTCTACTATGTCACATCTTATGCAATTTCTTGTGCTGACTAATCTAGTTCTTGTTTTAAAAGATTATTTTTATTTCTTGTCTGATAGCCATGAATTAGGGATACTGATTTTATACGAAGATTACTGAAGTATACTGGTAACTGCTTATTAACAAATTTGTAATAAAACTTAAGTTGTTGATGAAGATAAACGTCATTTAATTTTAACAATTTTAAGCTTTTGAAAAATTGGTTCTATGTGCGCGAGGTACTTACTATGATTTACTATTCTTGCTGCTTTCTTTTGTAATGAGACAATCCTTGAGCTTTTATGACCCCATGCTAATATACCATAATTTAGATGTGGAAGTTAAAGAGAGTTATAAATTATTTTTATGATATTCTGCGGAAGATATTCTTCCAGCTTACACATAATACCAATAGTTTGGGATACTTTTATTGCAATTTTGTCCAAGTTGGCATTCCAACTGAGATGTTTATCTAAAGTGATACCTAAAATAAAACTGTCAACGCATTCAATTTTTGTATTGTCTACTAGGATATCAGGCGTCGTTACCACTTTTTTAGGATTTGAGAAGACAATTAACTTAGTTTTCTCAGCATTTCAGATAGTTTATTTAATTTCATCCATTTAGTTATTTCCAACAACTCTTGATAATTTTTGCAGATATATTCCCTGTTAGATCGTGAGTTTGAAACACTTGTAGTGGGTTCAGAAGAGTTGTGTCGTCAGCATAAATTATTGGATGGAAAATTTAGGATATATAAGATAGATCATTTATACAAATTATGTACAGCAGTCGGCCAAGGAAAGATCCTTGAGGCTAGCCTGTTGTAATGTCCGCCAAAGAAGAACTGACACCATCAAAATCTACATATTGTTTGGGAGTAGTTAAATAATTTTGAAATAAGGGTAAAGCTGTGCCTGTTATACCATAACATTTCAGCTTTTCAAGTCGAACATTATGATCAAGAGTATCAAACGCTTTGGACAGATACATAAATATACATATTGGGCTATCACTTTCATCTATATCTATTAGTAGTCTGCCCACTAATTCAAGGCGGGCAAGTTCAGTAGAATGCAATTCTCTGACGATGATTTATTTTTAGTATATATTTTTTGTTTTAAAATATATTCATGAAGTTGATGGAACATAACTTTCTCAAAGACTTTGGAGAAGCTAGGCAGTATAGAAATTGGTCTGTAGTTATCAAACAAACTTGCGTCATCTCTTTTATAAATTGGGGTAACTTGTGCTGTTATAAGATTATCCGGAAAGATGCCAGTGGCAAGTGACTGATTTGTAATGAGTGTCAGTGGCTTGATGATTGCTGGCTTCATTATTTTTGTAATTTGATGGATATTCCATCATAACCGCTGCTAGTTTTACTTTTTAGGGAGTCGATAATTTTTTCAACATCATCCTCTGATACGCATTTGAAAGTAAACCTGTGTGTACTTGATGGTTGTAAATATTCTTTGAAATTGGCATTGTGTTCAAGATTTATCTGTTGAGCAAGTTTTGGTCCTGTATTGATAAAAAAAAAGCGTTGAACTTATCTGCAATGTTTTGTTTATCAGCAAGTTTTTCTTCGTTGATTTGAAAGAAATCTGGGATCTGAGCTTTCTTTTTTTGTTTTGTTTAATGCCTTTTTCATAGTTTTACATGTATTCCTCAAATTGCCTTTGTATTGTATTCCTCAAATCGCCTTTGTATTTATCAAAACATGTACTATACTAGATCTTTTTGGCTTAACTTATGTTGTTACAAAGAATATTATTGAATGTACTTAGGTTTGTATTACGCTGATTATATTCTTCACATTCAATATGGGTCTTTTTTAACTGTTTATATAATTTGTCTCTATGAGCAATAGCGATAATAATACCTCTTGTTATCCAACCAGACTTTTTGTGTTTGTGTCTGTTAAATTTCACCATTTTTGTGCGGAAGTATTTATCTAAAGCCTCTTTGCAAATTGATTCCAAAATTTTGTTGTTTCCTTTGGATCGGCATTTGGATTTATATCTAATTTTTCATAGATATTAGCTGTACTTATATCATTTAGAATGTCATTTTGAGAATTTGATCTGCATGATTTCACTTTTGTAAATTTTTGGTTAAAAACCCTTATATAATCCACAGAAATAAAGCATGGTTAATGATCTGAAATCCCGCTTGTTCAAATACTTGAAGTAGATGATTTGTTAAAATTTGAGAATTTGAGGAGAAAGTTGTCAATTTATGTACCTCTACGCCGTCAGAGCCTTGATGGTAAGGTAATCTGAGAAAGGAAACTAAGTGGGGTGACCTTGTCAAAATATGCGTTAACAATATTTTTCTCGTTAATTTTTAGCAAGTCAATAATGTAGTCCTCAGCAATGATTACTTAATGGCTAGAACGTATTTATCAGCGACATCCCTGGGTGGTCTGTATATGTTTCCAAGGACGATTTTCTTTTGAATTTTGTTGCTATAACAGGATTTAAAGAATAGATGCATGAACAATATGACACATTATTAATTTTACAAGAGGTAAATGCAGGCTGCAACGCCGAAATTGGACACTACTGATTTCTTTTGAAAAAATAATAGTTCTGCGAAAAATGTTCTGACAAGAAATCTATATAATGGCTCAAAAACAGTAAATTGCTGTGTATCTTTCCAACTTAAAAAGGCACAGAGAATGAACATAAAATTAATCAACCATTGTTTTCTGACTTTCTTTCATTCACAACACTCACAATATCTTCTGGCTTATTCCCATTGATAAAATTGTTGATATGTAACAGTACTTTCCACCAATTACGTCGACAGCTGTATGCATCTGACATTTTCGGATCGAAAAGAGGTCCATTTCCTATATATGGCCAGTAGGCAGTGTATATCATCATTACAATCATCAATGGTGGTGTCAACCTAAAATATGGGACAATGTTTGACAGGTGCTAAGTCTACAGGCTTTTAACATTATGGAACGTCATGTTGCAGCTACCGAAGGAAGGCATGGAATTGGGTACGTCATGTGAGAACAGCGTGGCAAATGTCAAATAACTTACGGGGCAATGCATGGGCCACTAACCAAAGCCTTGTACATAACGAGACCTTTCAATGGTGCATGTTAGATGTACTAAAATAAATTGTAGCAGCACGTGTTTCCTGTGCCATAAGAAGTACAAATGAATTAAGGTGAACACATTTATCCCTCCCCCCCACGTCTCCCAGCAGCAGGCTGATACCAAGGGAGAAGTTGCGTGTGGTGCCCTCTACAAGCGACATGCCCCAATTCATTATGTCCCTACATCAAGGGATAGCCCACGTGTGAAACCCAACCTTCCCTGGTTTTAAACCATCCAAAACCTGCTTGAGGCCAAATATCACCTGTTTATTTTTTTTTACCAACTTCAACCGGAATGAAAAACAATTCGTATTCGAATGAAATATTGGATGGGATCTATCAAGATATCATGTCCCAAGGTAATGGCTTCCAATGGCGTAGGTTGGGGACTTAGGCCTTTCCTGGGCTTGGGTTGGGCGCCCAACCCACGCCCAGGAAAGTCGTTGACTCAGGCGTAATTCACACGTGACAGAGTTTAAGTGCCAAAGAGAGTGGGCAGCTGCAAATACGCCCTGTCTTAATTTGACTGACTACATTGTAATAACAGCAAAATATGTATTTGTAGATTTAATTTTAAGACTTTCCAGCGGTGTAGGTGGTAGTTGAGTTGAGACGTACCTTAACTTTTTCAATGGATAGTTCAATTGCACCTGTATGGAGCTAACTCAGTGGGTAATGTTATATCAAACATAGACGATGAAATAAAATATCAGTAATGAAGAACGTATTCGAATGACAGATCTGCAGTTATAGAAAAACAAGTTAGACTGTTCGTAAGTATGTATCTATAACGATGGGATTTTAACGTACCGCCAGTATCGTTGACAATAGAAGCACAGAACGGTTTTGAGGCTCAATTTCCCTGCTTTCAAGACTCTCATGAAGAAATAACACGTCAGTGTTCCACTGCCAAAATGTACAACAAAGCCGTTAAAATGACACCTACAGATACAGATTCGTATTGTAATCTTTAACAAAGTTTACAATTTATAATCACAATCCTAGCCAGGGGATCTATAAAGTACATCATGCATCCGTTTACATGTCTGTCTGTATGTATGTATGTATGTATGTATGTATGTATGTATGTATGTATGTATGTATGTATGTATGTATGTACACTTATCAAGGCTATAAATACGTACTTCAAAAATGGAAACCTTTATTTACGAGAAAGAAGAAAACTAAAATCTTTGGTTTGCTCCGGAGCAAAGCGTAATCACACACAACGGCAGATAAGAACTAAAGATGTGTTATGTGGTGACATCCTGTACCTGGGTATCTGGCTGTCGTGTATTTTAAATACCCTGGTGCTAACGAGTACTATCCGCTACATTGTATGGCGATCAGCTTTGGAACAGCACATGCAGCTTCGGACACCACAATGCATTTATCAAAGAAAGGCACCAGCGCACCATGCCTCATTCAAAACATTGAAATTTAACAATACGTATTTTCACCAATACAAGTTAAATGATACAAAGCAAATTTTAAGAACAGACATAACTGGCAAAGCTGATGTTTTGAATTGCAGAGCTGATATTGAACAATGCATATGTTTACATCTATTTCACGGGTATAAATATATCAAGTCGGGTACCCCGAGGTTGCACTCAATATCCAGGTAACAGTCACATACACATCTACTCCGTACAGGCCACTTTTGACGAAAATCCAACAGTGCATATAACATGGATTTTTTTCCTTTTTAACACTGTGCAATGACAATGATAAGTGAGACAAAAAATTACCAGTCTGAGAGTATATTTTACTTACCTTACCAGGAAAAATGTATCGACCGCAAAAGATGAATTATAAATCGCCAGTGAGCCGAATGTCCTTGACCAATCGTCAAATGATTTGGGGTTTCCTGTAATGTTTAATATCAGTGCTTTAACTCACTCCACTCTGACAGAAGATCAAGTCTACGGTTTTCCTCGGCGCGCTGTGGACGCAATGCGCCCAGAGCACGCCAAGGAAAGGTGTTGACCATGGGCATGTAATTTGGAATACTCCTCCATGCAGGTTTCATAAAAAAAAAAAAAAGAAAAATAATCCCTAACTAAGTTAATTACAATTAGCAGACGGCATTTAGATATTAGCTGGAAAAAGCGCCATTAGGGTGGAATGAGTTAACAACGCTCAGCAACACTGAAAAGTTAAACACAGATAAATTGCTCGTTGCGGATGTCAGATGTTCCTTTCTTTGATTTCCCCAGATGCTCTGTGAGTGCAAAATTCATATGTATACACCAAAAGTATTTCCATGTATTTTAACATGCTGTTAGTCACAATACAAAACGAAAGTGCTGACATGCCAGTGATATACTAATGTCATACTTTCTAAAAGGAAACCCGGATTTACCTATTGAAATAAATGAAGCTATATTTGAAGCTATCCATTTATACATTATTCAAACTCGTAGATTTCACTTGTAATTCCTATTCCATTTGCTCCCGGGACCTACCACAACCTATACCGTATCTCTATGTATGATTTATTCCCGCTCTCTTATTATTATTATTATTATTATTATTATTATTATTATTATTATTATTATTATTATTATTACTATTACTATTACTATTATTACTATTACTATTACTATTACTATTACTATTATTGTTATTATTATTATTATTATTATTATTATTATTATTATTATTATTATTATTATTATTATTATTATTATTATTATTTCCGTAGAGTTGAGCAAAAATATGCCATCATTTGCAGAGAAATGTATCATATTTTATCCTCGTATTGTACTGTTTATTGTGTGTCTTGTATATACTTTGTGTGTCTTTTTCTTTGTCCTGGAGATCCTCTTGATTAGTCGGTTTTATTGTACTATTAGGTCATCCAGTTGAAATAAATATGTTTAAACTAAAACTACATATTCAAAATACTAGTTAGGTAATCTCCCGTTACAAAATGAGTGTGACACTCAAAATACGGTCGTAAGCAACTGTTGAAACCACCATGTAAAACAACTGATGGAATGACATGCACGTGCTGCTGACAGATTAGACTTGCACAAGCCCCTGGTGCATGTCTCTATTTTCCCTTCCCGCGGTCCCCCCCCCCCCCAGAAGTGCGATACATTTTCCCCTCCACAAAGTTAACTGTATAATATTATGCCAACTCAACGGTGTTATTATTATTATTATTATTATTATTATTATTATTATTATTATTATTATTATTATTATTATTATTATTATTATTATTATTATTATTATTATTATTATTATTATTATTATTATTATATTTAACTGGTCGACACTGTCGCCGTGTCGGTTTCAACAGTAGCAGCTATTGAGTCCCAGTCAGTTCTAATCCCATTATCATTGCGATTAGGCTGAGCGGAAAGTGGTCTTCGATGAATGCATGGTTTGTCACTGGCCACTCAAGCGAGACAAAGGTGACCGTCTCCCTCCGGCTGCCGACACCGGACGCCCTCCTCCTGACGCGGTGCATTGCAATTAATCCTTCATTACACGGTAGCTCAATTAACAGCTTTTGAAGAGGGGTGCGTTATGACCGCTCGCTTGTCTGTGTGACAAGAAACACAGTACACAGCCCGGCGCTAATCATCTGGAGTCAATGTTATCGGGTTATAGACACTTCCACGCCAAGTAGCTGGGTAACTTGAAGTTGAAGGGCCTACCTGAATGGTAACAGAACAAGGCTATGACGTGTTTCTACTTAAAAATTTATTTGCAATGAATTTCGTTTTAAATAAAATACGGAAGACAGTCCAGTGAGACTTGAGCAAGTCTACTGACAGATATATTCATATGGAATGGAATTATTGTATTCATCAATTAAACAATATATGTATGTATACATATATATATATACATATATATATATATATATATACACATATATATATATATATACATACATATCAGTCCGAGTGCGTGTGCGTGTCGCAAGAAACCATGACAGATTAACAGTTAAAAAGCGATGATTTTCAGACCAAATCTGGCCCTGCAAGTTCCATTGGGTAACCATTGCTGTTCCGCACATCTGATCCTGAAAGAGAGATTTTGCTTGTGGTCTTTACGTCTTTGATGCAAATGTGCCAGTGACAATTTATATACATTTCCCCTGCCTTGTTTTGTGGACATAACTGGCTAATAGCTAAAGGCTTCCTTAAACGTATCCAAAATTAAATTTATGACATTCCATTTCCCACAACGTAAACTTGAATTGAAAACATTAAAAGAATTTGATTTTCTGGGGCTGCGAATTCATGATATCTTAAACTGGAGTGCTCTCATAATATAAAAACAATAAATTGACTCTCCAGGATAATCGGGGTAACCCAGTAGCGCACTTTGAATCATTTATAATTCACTTTTCGTCCCATTCATACAATAGCATTTTTGCGCGGAGTGAACGTATAGGTAGCCTCTAAAAGAAAACCATTCACTTCTTATGCCTCTCCGACTTAAAAGCCCATGTTGAGCCTCTTTTCAAACGTTTAAACACCCTCATGGTCAAAGCAATTTTCTTCCAAAGCCAATTACTTATCATGATAAACATTTTAAACATGAACGTCCGGAATATTTCTCTATTTTTACAGCAATACCTGTAACTCATCAATACCCCCCCCCCCCAACGTCCCACGTTATACCACATCTGAACACCCTCAGCTCAAAATCGTGTTCGCTTCTTTGTACCTAAATAACAATCCCGAGGAATATAACTGATAAGCTTTATACACATTCATATTCAAGATTCACTAAATATAATAAAACACATCTTGTTTAACAGTATGCTGAAATAATGCCATAGCAAATTGTTTTATCATCAATAACTTATACTTTCTTTGTGTATACGATACTTTGAAAATTGGTGAAAGTTTTTGCTTATATTTCTGTAAACTGATATGTACTTTGTCGGTGACAAACTTCTGGCCTGTTGGGGGTTTTTTTTGTTTGTTTGTTTGTTTTTTGTTTTTTGTTTTGGTTTTTTTTTTTTTGTTTTGTTTTGTTTTTTGTTTGTTTGTTTTTTGTTTTTTTTACTCAACCTAAGCAGCTTTTACTATAGAAGATGATACATCCTTAGTTGGGGCCATCCTGACGTTTATGCTTCTCTGTGGGGATTTATTGTTACTTTGTTGTGTATGCTTGTAATCCTGCCGCATTACCTACCATATCTGTACCATGTATTAAGTGCTGTGTCAAGTAAGTCGGAGTCCGAGTATGCTGAACTTACTGTATCTGACCCTATTGTGCGAGAACGTATGCCACAGTACTATCCAGAACATAGACATTACACGCATGGCGTGCAGGATTCCAAGAGATTCTGACGAGGATCGCGCAGACATCATCTTTGGTAGATTGCTATAGACGGAAAACGAAACTAACACGTTCCGCATAATCAAACCAGCTGCAAAATAGGGATATACAAAAATTGAGCTATTAGATCAAGACATTTCAAGTAGGTAGGAAGCAAAAGGTAGGTAACGGTTCTGTGATCAGCGGACCTTGACTGCGCATACCAAATGACTATGTTTGTATGTTAAATCAACCTTAAATAAACCAGTCACTTTTGTAGCTGTGGTTATATGATTTTTTATGAGGTATTTAGTTATGCATCTGCATTTACTGTCTGAAATTTGGTGTTTCTATGTGCAATAGTTTTCAAATTATTAAGTTGCAAGTTACAATGTAAAGTAATGGGAATACACAACCCTAGCCCTCCACTGACTGCAGTGTCCTCTTTTGGGCAGTTCTTGAACCTTCTGCTTTTGCCCTTGCCTATTGCGTCCAAGTCACCCAAATGCAGTCTCAACTTAACACTGTTTGAGAACCACAAAATCGGCAGTATTTTCATCGTTTGCCACTTAAAAATCCCTTCTCGAATAGGTGTTGAGTTGTCTAGCTCTGTGAGCTTGGACATTACGCAAGAGATCATGCAATAGCAGATTCGTATTGATCTTTATGGTAGACCCTTCATTGCGATATTAAAGTCCCAGCTCTCGCGCTATCATTCTAAAGTTCAAGATTCACGAAAGCTACATTGAGGATTATGTCAATATAACACAAAAATGCAATTCCAGCTCATTTCTTGGAAACCACAATTATCTTACTCAATTTAAGCAAGCTGACGCAACTGGTTGGGTAGTTCCGAGTCGCCATACAAAAACTCGATTCACTAAATTCATCCTGCTAAGTTGGAGAACCAATTCCACTTCACCCATATAAACAATGAAGCAATATGGACCGAGTGGTACCTGCGGTCCTTTTAAGGAACTGGTTTAGCCGTTGCAGTGAATATTATTTTTAAAAATAAAACGCTAACAAAAAAGTCGTTGAAGTATAATCTGATGAAATAAAATTTATTGAGACAAGTTGCATCCCCAGCAAGCTTGAAGAGGCTTCATTCAACGTGACAAATCTGCATACAAATGCATTTGAACTAGTCCTCCTATACTGACCATGTAAATGGTCCATTTTTTCGTTATATAATCAGTAAGAATCATTGTTAACCATCAGGAAAATTATTGATATCAATGCCACTCAGAGAATAAAGTTATAACAGACTTCGTCAAGTAACATTATCAACGAATTTGAAGAGAATCCGTGCAGAAAGTGGTTTCAGTGAGAAAGTTGCATATTTCATCAAAACCCCCCAAAAAATGACAAAGAAGATAGATACAATCGCAGTATTCAAAAATTAAAAATTACTGGAGTGCAACCCAACATACTTGATAGAGACTCTCGCAATAATCATGACCCCAAACTTTTAAGAGAATCCGGTTTAGACTTTCTTGAGTGGGTGATGCATTTAGATGTATTAACATTGGTGTCCCTATCCTGACCATAACACGTATACTTATTAGTTGGTACATTTTTTTAATCGTCAAAAGTAAGATAATAACAGCAGCGCCGCTTATTGAACACACTTGATACCAAAGACGTCTTGCGACAATTCTACCAAACCTGAAAAGAGAACCCAGTGAGCGCAGTTTCAGAAGAAATCATCTTATTATAAGTGTGCCTAGCTGAAATTTATGAAACATAAACATAAGCTAAAAGCACAAAAATACGACTTGTGAAACTGGAACGTAAGTCCCACTTGCATGAGCTGGCGAATCTTCAGCACCGAGGGCCGGACCTCACCACGCTCTTTGGCTTCGGACTAAGCCAACAGAGCGTGGGGAGGTCCCTCAGGTCTAGCGAATCTACAGTCAGTGTGTCACAGCATTTTCCACCATCAATGTCCTACTGCAGTAAATCTGAATCTTTGCAAGCGTAGTAGGACTGTAGTTTGCTGAAGCCAAATTGTTGTTGCATTAACAGGTTCTAAGTCGTAAACCGAAGCGGAACTGAGACCAATTGAAAGATCATCGGGTCTCAATTTCGGTTCCGGTTTTGGTTAATATGTAAACGCCCAGCACCGTAAAAAGCGAGTGCAGCTTTAATCACTATGGGAAATATATATATATATATATATATATATATATATATATATATATATATATATATATGCTGACGCTCGCATCTTATATATACATATATATATACATATATATGTACATATATATATATATATATATATATATATATATATATATATATACGTATAAGCACATACTTACAGGTAATTATATATTGTAACAATTCCAACATAAGGATGGAGATCTAACCCTTAAAATTCGTAGCCAAATGGGGATGTAAAACTGTGATTGCTGCAGTCTAGTGCAGAATCCGACAAGATTCTTAAGTAATTCATTAAAAAAATAAATTAGCACTGTACTAAAGCCCGCCCCGGCTTTAAAAATTTCTTTAGCCAACGCAAAGAAAGATAAGTGTTTGATTTATTGACTAATGGCACCAGCAGTAACTGAGGCTGAAAAAAATACTTTGTGTGTTCTAAATATGTGTATGTATGTATGTATGTATGTATGTATGTATGTATGTATGTATGTATGTATGTATATATATATATGTGTGTGTGTGTGTGTCTGCGTCTGTGTGTGTGTGTGTGTCTGTGTGTGTGTGTGTGTGTGTACATGCAATATATAAAATAATGACTTTCCATGTAACTGGGAGTTTCCATTTTACTACGAATGTTGAAAAATAATGGATAATAAATCCAGGGTTGTATTTTAAACAAGTGGCATTATAGTATGACCATACACCGATAACGTTACCTGTCGAGTGTCCTGGGGTTTTGCATCTGGCTGCCAGTGATATGTAGTTTCATGTGCTATGTGTCTCCTTTTTCAAATAGAGAATGATGTGATGTGGATGTATGTTTTTTGTTTTGTTTTGTTTTGTTTTTGTTTTTGTTTTTGTTTTTTTTGTTTTTTTTGTTTGTTTGTTTTTTTTTTTGCCACTGTTATCATCACCATAATTATAATTTATATTGTTACCATCATCACTGTGATATTCATTGTCGTCGTCAGCATCATCATGACCGTTAGCATTGTCATTACCATGACCATCACTTTTTTTGTCACCACTGTGACCATCAGCATCATCATTATCACCATAACCGTCAGCACTGTCATCGCGATGGCGTTCATTACGGTTTTTTTTTTTTTTTTTTTTTTGTCACTATTGCCTCCATGACCATCATTGTCACCATCATCACCACGACCTTCATCATGATATTTGTCAGCATTGTCATCCACATTATTATCACCATGACCATCATTGTCCCTATCATCATCATCATCATCATCATCATCATCATCATCATCATCATCATCATCATCATCATCATCATCAGTGATTGTTGTTTCATTTTCATTTTCAGTTGACCCTTGCTCACCCAAGAGTTCAGGTGTAAAAGTGGCACATACACACTTGCTAGCTGTAGGTAGCACCTAGCGACCAGGTGCTACTGCCTGATCCACCACATTATTATTGATACTTTGTAATGCTGACGCTCGCATCTTAGACGATGCCTACAACATATTAGCTATAGCGTCAACGACCTCTTACCACAAACACGTGTAAATACAGGATATAACAAAACGGAAAATTACCCAATCAGAAGACTACTCAGTATCGAGTCAGCGTACTCAATTTTCTTCGTCAAACACTTCTGCGCATGTTCCCGTTGACGCATCTATTGCTTTTTTTATGCATCCCGGGTAATTTCAGCAGGTTTTTTTCACCAAAGTCAACTTACCGGGCTCTATGGAAATTATGTCAATAACTCAAGTCTGTTTAGGAAACGTTGTCAATAGAGTGTAATAAATGATAACTAACTCCCATTGTCGACAGCTTGATGGAAACTTGGCCGGGCAAAAACCCTTCTTGGCTGGAAATGGGTTTCCGCGGAATAGAAAAACTTTACAGATGTGAGGGTAATCTCAATAAAAATCGCAAAGTATGCAACATTTGTTGCTCATGTTGCGTGTTACCTTCATTAATGTCTGCAGTCACCAGTGACCAGGTCGCTTCTGAAAGCCTTCCAGATAGCATCTCACATTATGCCCCTCAGAGGCCCCGAAGCGCCATGTTGCCAATGAATGCTCAGATTTGGTGTTGTCGTGCAAAATTCCAACAATCACTCTCTGTATCCACAACGTCTTTGCCACAGGTTAATGCACTACTTCAATGGGAGTATAGAGATCTTGGGCACAGTACTTGAATTTGTGGAACAGTGTCTAACAAAAAGGAAGGCCCAGGAGGAAACCTAAACGACAGATGGATTCATTCAACTATTCAAGGTACAGCAACCTCCCCCATCTAGACTGGTTTATTGAATGGCCGCTAGAGGGACCTAACGACCAGGTGCTACTGCCTGAAACAACCGACATCATTATTGATTCTTTGTAATGCTGACTCTCTCATCTTAGGCTATACCTGCCACATATTAGCAAGAGTCATCGAGATCTTACCATTAATACACGTGAATACAGGATATAACAGAACAGTAATCATCCAATAAGAAGACTACTCATTATCTAGTCAATGTGCTCGATTTTCTTCGTCAACCACTACTGCACATGCGCACGTTCACACATCCATTGCCTTTATTATGCATCCCGAGAAATTTCTCTAGTTTTATTTGCACCAAAGTTTCAAACTTGCTGGGCTTTATAGAAATTATGTCAATAACTCATGTCTGTTCAGAAAACATTGTCGGTAAAGTGTAATAAATGATAACGATTGATGAAGTCGCATTGTCGACACCTCGATGGAACGTGGGCCTGAAAAAACATGCGTTTGGGGCTGGCAATGCGTTTCCATGGAATAGAAAACTTTACAGGTGTGAGTTTAACCTCAATAAATATTGCAAAGTATGTAACATTTGTTGCTCATGTTGCGTGTTACCTTCATTATTGTCTGCAGTCACCAGTGACCAGGTCGCTTCTGGAAGCCTTCCAGATCAAAACTCTTAGTATGTCCCTTAGAGGCCCCCAAGCGCCATGTTGCCATTGAAAGCTCAGATTTGTTGTTGTCAAGGGAGATTCCAAAAATCACTCTCCATACCCACTACGCCTCTACCACAGTTTACGACAATGTTTCAATGGGGATATAGAGATCTTGGGCACAGTATTTAAATTTGTGGAACAGTGTCTAATAAAAAGAAAGGCTATAGGACAGATGGGTTCGTTCAGCTGCTCAAGGCACTACGGGTTGCACCCCTAATTTGGCCACAGAGCGCAATGTCTAATGACCAGCACTGTAGGATTTAGCTTGACCAGAGTGGTGGAATTTGTGGTAGGCTGAAATCCGTTATATATAATTTTAATTCAGATTTTGCCATCATAAAATAGAGTGATTTGAATAATTAATATTGGGCATTTTTTTTCTGGGGTGGTCCGAAATTTAAAAGTGATAATATTGGGTGCAGACAGGTGAAAATCCAACGTGACTGCGTTCAGGTGGGGAAAGTCAAAAGTTTGGTGTTTATCATGTATGTTAATGCCTTTTATTTTGTAAGTGAGACTTGAAATTAATTGGTGAGCATAGTCTCCATTAAAGTTAAAGGTCTTACTCTCAGATACGCCAGGATGTGTTATAATGGCCGCCTATGGGAAATCCAATTTAGTGGTGCCACCTACGACCTCCCCCTTCTAGACTGGTTAAGTAAATGGCCGCTAGAGGAACCTAGCGACCAAGTGCTAGTGCCTGATCCACCAACGTCATTATTGATACTTTGTAATGCTGACTGTCGCATCTTAGGCTATGCCTACAACATACTAAATTTTGACTTCTTAAATGCAGTAAATTCAGTGTTCATAAGCGACTTTGAAACCGTGCGTCGGAAGGTCGATATGTGTGTTTTACAGCTATTGTAACAAGAGTAATTTCATTCAATTTCAATACCTACCTTTTCCTCGTTTTGGGTTCTCCTTACAATCACAATCGTGTTCTGCCATATCTAGATTCAGTTTTCCTCTTTCAAAGAAAAAGCCACGCGTTACCACGTGTAGTGGTGTCATGTGACCATCTGCCATGATGTGATGTTTGTGGTCATCGTCTGGTTGGAAGCCTTCATTATCCATCCCACGACGATGTGTTAAAACAAGTGTTTCGTCCTCTCCAATCTCAAAATAGTCCACAATGGTGCCGGTGAAAATAATTGCACCCAACAAACTCAAAAGGACACTGCAAGTAATAGGTAAGGAATAAATATGTGCATACTGCCAACATGGAATCCAACAAGCAAACAGTTGAATGTGTCTAAATGAACTGTTTGATGATAAATTAATTGATAACCTAACTATGCCTGTAGTTTATGGAATCTCCTCCAATATTGAATAATGAATCAGAATGAGAACAGATGGGAATGCACAATTCCTGATTATGTAACCTCTGACAGAAACAAATAGTGCGGTAATTATTACAGATCACACCGTGTTTCTTTGAATCATGACTGCAGCAGTGGATTTTTACAATCTACTGCAAAATTTGTATACATGTAGCATCAACGGAATATCACAATGGCCCCATTTGACTTGGAAATCATCGTGAGGATCAAAGTTTACGAACTGAAGTAAATAGGCGCAAGCGGAAAACACTCCCAAAATTGCAAAAAGTAAGAACCCATTAAAGGTACACCCCCTCAACTTTTTGTTTTTGGAGAATGTACATTTGAATCTTCGCATTTTGTCACTCTTACTTATCAATATTTTAATTACAGATCCAAAAATCACAGAAAGACGAGGACACCAACCCGTTTACATATTCAATTCCCACTTCACCAGTCTTGCCATGTTGAAAACGAATTCAGACTTAATATCAAATTTTAAATAAGAAACACAATAACCAAAAAATAGCAGGTCTGTACCTCGATCCCCCTGTTGACCTTCGTGACCTCAGGAGATCTCCCGCTTTTCAGGGGAAATTGAAAATTCTCCCGACCTCCCGCTTGCTACAAAAAACCTCCCGCCCACTGAGGGGTTTCAGTTAATATATATATATATATATATATGTGGCACTATGCTATACATAAGCTTGGCAGTTATTGTTATTTTTTAAGATTTAACTCCCCAGAATTCATCAGAAAGCACCATTTTTACTTGAAATTTGAAACATTTTCCCAGCCAGCCCCCCTCCCGTAACCCCCCCCCCCCCCGCTCGGTCGCTGCGACCTCGTGGTCTCCCTCTGGGCAACTCCCTGGGAGGGAGATTCTCCCTCTCTTGTACTCTCCTAGGTTAGAGCCTCTGTGACCTTGAAATCAGGTCAAGGACGGTCATGTGCAATCTGAGGTCCCTCGCATTCAATGCCATTCAAGCACACCAAATTTGGTTCAGGAACCTCTTTTTATTCTAACGTTATAGCGGTGAGAATGAACACGCAATGCAATAACAAATGCCACGTATAATGATGATAATATAATAGATACTTCCAAGCTTTAAATTGCCATATTCAGTTAAAATTGTATGAATAAAGTACTTCAGTGGCAGCTGTACTGCCATTCATATATTTTAAGTTTAAAAAAGGACAATTAATTACATAGCCATGAAAACGCAAAACTCCATACCAAATAATAAAGTCAAAGTGAAAAATGGACAAAGGTTGCAGTAGCTTACTGTAAATTCTACACTAAGTAGTGAAACCAAAGTGATATATGCCTGACCAACCTTGCTACAATAGCGGCAGAGTCCTTGGAAAATTCTGGTCCATTTTCCTCACAAGCAGAAACAGCTAGCCCTTAGAAATGAATATTAAATGTATTACAACACTTGGCTGCGTTTTGTTTCTTTGATTCAATATTGCTTTATTCTTTTATTTTTCGAGGACCTCATTTGCAATTGTATGTTAGATATGAAATGTCTTCATTCACAATATATATAAATTTTATCACAATATATATATAAATTTTATCAAAGAAATTTAGCTATTCACAAGTAAATATAATAGCTGCTACCCGTCTAATGAATATACACCGAAAGCTCGTCCTCTTTTCACAAACACAGTGACTGGGCTTGTGAACTTTCTTCATAGGGGCCACAACAGTTTAAGACTCTCGCGGAATATTGTGAATGCAATAAACTGGAAGAACTATGTAACTTACATGATGGGATTAAATCTTGGAGAATATCGTAAGAACAGGCCGCTGGCAGACACAAGCCCATCCAGATGTGATCCTGAAACCAGAAGTCAAAGATTGTTCAATGACGCATGACCCAAGCCACGATTTCCTGATAACAAGGAGGGTAGAGCTCCTTGCTAATAATGACAAAACCCGCTGCAATTTGCACCGCGAAATACTGTGTCGGGTATTGATTTTTTTACCCACAGGTATCCTACAGTTGTTATTTTTAGATGCTTGGGTACACCGCAGTTATTCGATATCTATATTGAACCATGCTTCTATATATTTTATAGTATATTCGGTATATTCTTCAGTGATTTCAGTTAAGCTACTGCTTTAGTTTTCTTTTGTTTTGGGAACTATTTGTTGACGCGTACTTGGACATTTGAAGTGTTCTCCACACTTGTTACAAAAACTAAGACTAAGGGATCCCAGCAGGCTCCCAACCTGAACTGCTTGGACTAGATTTCCCGAGCCATGATTTGATTGACAAAGAAAATCCGAAAACAAACGGACGTGAGTCATACAGTAGTAGATAAGGCACAGACTTAAGATATACACATGTTCGTATCAAAAATAATTTTAACACACTAAAAAATAATGACCAGCCCACAGGCCCGCAACGGACTCCTCAGTGATCAGATAAAAAGAAAGAAATAATAATAAGGGTTGGCAATAGGTGGCAGCAAGAAGTAAGCAATACGAATCAACAAAGAGAAAAAAGGAATATACTTATGTGGAACAAGGGCTGACTATCGAATGATAAATTACAAATTTTGTATCAATTAATATGCTGTTGAAAAGATGCATTACATTTCCCATCATTACATGTTGTACCAAGCAGACAGTTTTCCAGCACAAACTGCTGTTTAAATAATCTGAATGTACATATAATTTGAAACCATTACAAGATCCGTCAAGGTTAACACGGTTTATATACTCTGACCAGTTATCAATATTGTTATTGCGTAGTTTCTGTTTCAATAATGCAATATGCCTCCTACTAATATCAAAATTGTAGCCCATATTTTCAAATCCATGTTTTCAAATCCAAAATGATCCCATAATTTTTCCCACTGGAAGTGCCCAGTATCAGTTTCTAATAGTTGAATTTGCCTATAGGCCTTAGAAACAAATTTAGATGGTTCGAGTATATAAAGTCTTTGCCAATACTTGGCTGCGTAAGGTAGTATGTCAGCCAGGACAGGAAACTGGCCTTGTTCAGCTTGTACAGCTGGATTACATGATTTTCTATTAAATCCTACTGTATATTTGGAAAATTTAACAGCAACACTTTCAACAGGAATTTTTGCACATAAAAGGACAAGGGTTTGACGACCACCGGGTCCGCTGGAACAGAACCACTCTTCTCTTTCTGACGGTTAAAGAACGCGAGGGGAAGCTGTTGTGTTAAAGCACCTGCAAACAGCATTGTTTAAAAAGGAGGCACCAATCGGAGTCTTTGGCTCTTGTGTCACAACGAACAAGAAAATCACTCCGCGCTTCGCGCATCATGGTACTCGCAGTATCTCCTTAAAACAGGCTTTATGATAGTGATAAATTCTGAAACATTTTGTAACTGAATTGTTTTTTACCGCCAAATATATACAGTCCTTAGGGATATGTTCATCACGTGTTTCATCACGTAAACCACATGACTACAAATAGTCGTACCTTCAGGCAGTATTTTATCTGCAGATTTCAAAGTTGTGCACAAGAAAAATCCTCTTTGTGTATGCATGGAGCTACTATAGAGTAGCTCCATGGTGTATGTAAGAAGGCGCTTACCGCGTGGGCCCAGCAGTGTCGTCCTTTCAGAGTGCCTTCAAAGGTTCCGATCAACATATATGTTCTGTTTACTTGTTGGTGTATGGCTTTGCACTCATCATAATTAGCGAACCAAATTTTATTTCCTCGCAGTAATCCACTCTCAGGCTTTGCAGTGGCATCTAACACTAGAACACACCATTTACAAATATACACGGAGTAGGCAGGTGTAACATAACTACATTTTTAAAGGTGTAAACTCTTTATGTCGGCGAAATATTTCCGGACTATAAAGCATTTGATAAAATTTTCAACATTCTTATAAAAGTGTCGCGGGTCTTTTCTAATAGATGCCATTTCAGTGTTTGCATTTAACATCAATATCTTACATTTTGAATCAGAAAAAACGTAATAAAAGACAGCATGGTAGACTTGATTGTGTCCTCTCAACTTGAACTGTTTGTACTGCTCAACCCCCCCCCCCAAAAAAATACTCCATTGCCTCATTGATTCATCAATGACCCTAATCTGACCATGTTATCAAACAGAGTCAATCGCTTCTTGATACTAAAAGTCGTCACAACGAATTAAAAAGTGGCTATAACGAAATTTTACCTCATTATAGCGCAAAAAATGATTAATTGATATAGATAAACGTCCATTCACCGCAGACCATCTTGGGTGTTCTCGGAGGTTCAAAGTAAAATAAAATAAAATAAAAATAGAACATTATCTACATGCTCATTGGAGTTCTGATGATAATTTATCGGGGATAAATGCAAGACCTTGACTACTCAACAGAGAGCATACTAGTGTGGAAAGTACATCATTTCTTTGAAGTATGCATGAAGCTTACTATTCCATCATTTTCATAGTATGCATATAGCTAGGTATTCCATCATTTCTTTCTAATACGCATAAAACCAGTTACTCCACCGTTTCTTTCTTGTATGGTTAAACCTAACTAATCGAAAACAGGCGCCTAAAAAATCGCTGTTAGATCTTGAATAAGTATATGACTCATCTGATATACTTGTCAAAGAAGCTACACAAAGCCTTATACCATGTCAAAAACCAAGAACACAAGTGGATATCAATGCATATTATAATTAACAGCATGAAAAAACAATTTGTCTAAACTGAAAATTGAGTACAGTTGACGGCACGGACATTTATTATAATTTACCTTTTGCACTTAAAAAGTTTTGTTATACCACTCATATTTGATATGTATTCGCCCCCAAGGTGAAACTTTTATAAGCTCGGCCTGATACGTTATTTTTCATTACCACTATGACCAAGTCACACTGGGTATGATCTGTACCTCGTATAGGTTACAGACTACAGTTGTGATTGGCTGGTTGTGCATCCCAACGGAGATAGTCCGTAATTGTGAAAATACCGTGTTTTCAGCATGCTGTAGCTTCTGTTTAAATAAAGTTAGCTAAGTCAGGTTTGCTGCATCGCAGAGTTGCTTCATTGGAGGTCATATAGGTGCACTGTCTTCCAGGCCAGGTGGGAACTTTATGGTGGGGAAGGACAATGATGTGACCCTGGCAAGAGCACAGTTCATACACCTGTATAAAGCCGACATCCAGGTGTTGTTTTATATTTCAATTATCACAAATTAACGAGCTGGGAATTGTATGACAAAAATCCGTCCATATTTTTCTGACATTTTTATCTGTTAAATGCTGTTCACGGAATTTCAAAATACCAAAATGCTGATTTTTGAGACTGAAAAATGCTAATATGAAAAATAGAAGGATTTATAACTGTGGTCTGTGGCCTATTAGGGCTAACTCTGTATGTATTGGGACTCACATGGTCATGTTGTTATTCTATTATCGTTCATCAAGCAAGTTAAAATGGGAAGTCAGCACTTTTTGACATCTGCCTGGACAAGTTTGAGTGATCCTAACAACTTTTACATGGATGGAGCATGCAAGATATGGTCCTGGAACTGTAGATCACAAGGCAAATGGTTGGGGCTATGGTATTGTGTACCTCAGGCCAGCTTATGAAAGGAGAAAAGAAGTTTTACACCCACAGATCGGCTGTGAATATCAAGTTTAACAGTCTCAATTTTCTAAAAATTCATTAAGTATCACATTTATGTCACAAATCATCGTGCATAGACATGTTGCACCTATCAGTGGAACCACACTGCATAAATAATAACAGGATTTGCTGCAAGACATTTATCAAGTGCACAGGCTATACCTCCTTTGCTGACTGCTTGGTAGTTAGATAGCTTCCATAGCCCTTTGTATTTAGCGATACCTCACAGGTACCACACAGGTAATCATATGTGTGTATGAGAAATTAACAATGCTAATATGATATGAATAAATTATGCTAATCCCATTGATATGAAACTTAGTGACCCTGTGTTTCAAACTTTTAATTTTGTGGAATTGTCATTGTAGGCCTACAGCCTCCATTCATATGCAGAGCTGTTTATACAAAATCATGTCAAAGTGATTTTCGGCATACCAGAAAAAAATGCGCATTGTCTGTCAGTAGAGCTGTACAAATCTTAGGTAAAATGTAAAGTTCTTTGTTTTTGTTTTTGTTTCTCCCCCACCCCAACCCCCACCCCACCCCCTTTTATTTTTTTTATTTTTTATTTTTTTGGTAGACAAAAGCTTGTCATATATGTGTGTCATTTGACTGGGGTAAATCATTTAAAATCAGGCATGCTGACTTTGTTGAGCTGTTGAGTTCATCAGCATATTATTTTCACATAAAGGAATCAATTTATATCCATGAATGTGGATGACAGCACTTATGAACTGCAGATTTTATAACTTTTACCAAGCTAGTGTACATAGGTGGCAAAACATTTGAACTTCGACATACAACCACATAATATTATAAGAGTTTCAGAAAGTGAAACAAGGGGAAAAAAGTTAGCTTCCATTAAACACTTGCCTGAAAACACTTGCGCCTGATAATTGGATTGATAATTGGATGCTTATCAAATTTAAAATCAGAGCACTTGTGAATACAAATATGCATTTATGATATTGGAGTAACTGTACAAACTTTTGTCATTTTCTTTCTAATATGTGCACATACACCAGAAACCATGTCAATAAACCACAACTTATACAGTCTACTGCAGAAAAAAAGACATAGCACTATTGGTTTGTGGAAGCTGGATCACCCAACTGCCCCCCTAATGTTCAAACAAAGGGCGCGTTAAAATTCCATAATTTTAGTACCAAAAAACATAATTTGCTGAATACTGCTACTCTAATCTGTGACCTACTGGTCTTAAACTGTGCACTTTGATGGGCTAACAATGTTTAAACACTGAAACTGTTCCATTGTCTGCCATAATTCAGATTATATCAGGAAAATACTGCCATAATGACTGGTATTAGATGCTGACTTGGTGTAACTGATACTCCCCCCATCCGCCATTAATGCCTCAGCAGTGATAGATGTCATATTTTTTGTAGACAAATGTTACGAATCTATCCATAAATAGTAAAAAAATCACCAATTTCACCTAAAAATTCATAAAATTTTAGCAATATATTCAAATTTGGGGTTAAAATTAAGGGGTGGGGCATTGTAATTTGATCTCTCATTGTAATGGCAGGACATGCAGGCAAGTGATTATGGGTTTGCATCATAGCCCATTGTGTATCGTATTCATATTGGACAGAAAAGAATTGATTGGATGCAATTCTATAATTTTCCTCAAAATTTTAATTAATTATTTTATTTGTCATAAAAACTGATTTTTCAGATTTAAAGGTTGCTTGCAAAAAAGTTGATATTTTCTTTCATAATGAAGTTTGGTAAAGTTAATGCAAATCCTTTGCAGAAAACAAGTTGTGGCTTCAGTAAAACAAGTTTTAAAAAATTTGATAAGTCTATTAGGTTACAGACTACAGTTTTGATTGGCTGGTTGTGCATCCCAACGGAGATAGTCCGTAATTGTGAAAATACCGTGTTTTCAGCATGCTGTAGCTTCTGTTTAAATAAAGTTAGCTAAGTCAGGTTTGCTGCATCGCAGAGTTGCTTCATTGGAGGTCATATAGGTGCACTGTCTTCCAGGCCAGGTGGGAACTTTATGGTGGGGAAGGACAATGATGTGACCCTGGCAAGAGCACAGTTCATACACCTGTATAAAGCCGACATCCAGGTGTTGTTTTATATTTCAATTATCACAAATTAACGAGCTGGGAATTGTATGACAAAAATCCGTCCATATTTTTCTGACATTTTTATCTGTTAAATGCTGTTCACGGAATTTCAAAATACCAAAATGCTGATTTTTGAGACTGAAAAATGCTAATATGAAAAATAGAAGGATTTATAACTGTGGTCTGTGGCCTATTAGGGCTAACTCTGTATGTATTGGGACTCACATGGTCATGTTGTTATTCTATTATCGTTCATCAAGCAAGTTAAAATGGGAAGTCAGCACTTTTTGACATCTGCCTGGACAAGTTTGAGTGATCCTAACAACTTTTACATGGATGGAGCATGCAAGATATGGTCCTGGAACTGTAGATCACAAGGCAAATGGTTGGGGCTATGGTATTGTGTACCTCAGGCCAGCTTATGAAAGGAGAAAAGAAGTTTTACACCCACAGATCGGCTGTGAATATCAAGTTTAACAGTCTCAATTTTCTAAAAATTCATTAAGTATCACATTTATGTCACAAATCATCGTGCATAGACATGTTGCACCTATCAGTGGAACCACACTGCATAAATAATAACAGGATTTGCTGCAAGACATTTATCAAGTGCACAGGCTATACCTCCTTTGCTGACTGCTTGGTAGTTAGATAGCTTCCATAGCCCTTTGTATTTAGCGATACCTCACAGGTACCACACAGGTAATCATATGTGTGTATGAGAAATTAACAATGCTAATATGATATGAATAAATTATGCTAATCCCATTGATATGAAACTTAGTGACCCTGTGTTTCAAACTTTTAATTTTGTGGAATTGTCATTGTAGGCCTACAGCCTCCATTCATATGCAGAGCTGTTTATACAAAATCATGTCAAAGTGATTTTCGGCATACCAGAAAAAAATGCGCATTGTCTGTCAGTAGAGCTGTACAAATCTTAGGTAAAATGTAAAGTTCTTTGTTTTTGTTTTTGTTTCTCCCCCACCCCAACCCCCACCCCACCCCCTTTTATTTTTTTTATTTTTTATTTTTTTGGTAGACAAAAGCTTGTCATATATGTGTGTCATTTGACTGGGGTAAATCATTTAAAATCAGGCATGCTGACTTTGTTGAGCTGTTGAGTTCATCAGCATATTATTTTCACATAAAGGAATCAATTTATATCCATGAATGTGGATGACAGCACTTATGAACTGCAGATTTTATAACTTTTACCAAGCTAGTGTACATAGGTGGCAAAACATTTGAACTTCGACATACAACCACATAATATTATAAGAGTTTCAGAAAGTGAAACAAGGGGAAAAAAGTTAGCTTCCATTAAACACTTGCCTGAAAACACTTGCGCCTGATAATTGGATTGATAATTGGATGCTTATCAAATTTAAAATCAGAGCACTTGTGAATACAAATATGCATTTATGATATTGGAGTAACTGTACAAACTTTTGTCATTTTCTTTCTAATATGTGCACATACACCAGAAACCATGTCAATAAACCACAACTTATACAGTCTACTGCAGAAAAAAAGACATAGCACTATTGGTTTGTGGAAGCTGGATCACCCAACTGCCCCCCTAATGTTCAAACAAAGGGCGCGTTAAAATTCCATAATTTTAGTACCAAAAAACATAATTTGCTGAATACTGCTACTCTAATCTGTGACCTACTGGTCTTAAACTGTGCACTTTGATGGGCTAACAATGTTTAAACACTGAAACTGTTCCATTGTCTGCCATAATTCAGATTATATCAGGAAAATACTGCCATAATGACTGGTATTAGATGCTGACTTGGTGTAACTGATACTCCCCCCATCCGCCATTAATGCCTCAGCAGTGATAGATGTCATATTTTTTGTAGACAAATGTTACGAATCTATCCATAAATAGTAAAAAAATCACCAATTTCACCTAAAAATTCATAAAATTTTAGCAATATATTCAAATTTGGGGTTAAAATTAAGGGGTGGGGCATTGTAATTTGATCTCTCATTGTAATGGCAGGACATGCAGGCAAGTGATTATGGGTTTGCATCATAGCCCATTGTGTATCGTATTCATATTGGACAGAAAAGAATTGATTGGATGCAATTCTATAATTTTCCTCAAAATTTTAATTAATTATTTTATTTGTCATAAAAACTGATTTTTCAGATTTAAAGGTTGCTTGCAAAAAAGTTGATATTTTCTTTCATAATGAAGTTTGGTAAAGTTAATGCAAATCCTTTGCAGAAAACAAGTTGTGGCTTCAGTTAAACAAGTTTTAAAAAATTTGATAAGTCTATTAGGTTACAGACTACAGTTTTGATTGGCTGGTTGTGCATCCCAACGGAGATAGTCCGTAATTGTGAAAATACCGTGTTTTCAGCATGCTGTAGCTTCTGTTTAAATAAAGTTAGCTAAGTCAGGTTTGCTGCATCGCAGAGTTGCTTCATTGGAGGTCATATAGGTGCACTGTCTTCCAGGCCAGGTGGGAACTTTATGGTGGGGAAGGACAATGATGTGACCCTGGCAAGAGCACAGTTCATACACCTGTATAAAGCCGACATCCAGGTGTTGTTTTATATTTCAATTATCACAAATTAACGAGCTGGGAATTGTATGACAAAAATCCGTCCATATTTTTCTGACATTTTTATCTGTTAAATGCTGTTCACGGAATTTCAAAATACCAAAATGCTGATTTTTGAGACTGAAAAATGCTAATATGAAAAATAGAAGGATTTATAACTGTGGTCTGTGGCCTATTAGGGCTAACTCTGTATGTATTGGGACTCACATGGTCATGTTGTTATTCTATTATCGTTCATCAAGCAAGTTAAAATGGGAAGTCAGCACTTTTTGACATCTGCCTGGACAAGTTTGAGTGATCCTAACAACTTTTACATGGATGGAGCATGCAAGATATGGTCCTGGAACTGTAGATCACAAGGCAAATGGTTGGGGCTATGGTATTGTGTACCTCAGGCCAGCTTATGAAAGGAGAAAAGAAGTTTTACACCCACAGATCGGCTGTGAATATCAAGTTTAACAGTCTCAATTTTCTAAAAATTCATTAAGTATCACATTTATGTCACAAATCATCGTGCATAGACATGTTGCACCTATCAGTGGAACCACACTGCATAAATAATAACAGGATTTGCTGCAAGACATTTATCAAGTGCACAGGCTATACCTCCTTTGCTGACTGCTTGGTAGTTAGATAGCTTCCATAGCCCTTTGTATTTAGCGATACCTCACAGGTACCACACAGGTAATCATATGTGTGTATGAGAAATTAACAATGCTAATATGATATGAATAAATTATGCTAATCCCATTGATATGAAACTTAGTGACCCTGTGTTTCAAACTTTTAATTTTGTGGAATTGTCATTGTAGGCCTACAGCCTCCATTCATATGCAGAGCTGTTTATACAAAATCATGTCAAAGTGATTTTCGGCATACCAGAAAAAAATGCGCATTGTCTGTCAGTAGAGCTGTACAAATCTTAGGTAAAATGTAAAGTTCTTTGTTTTTGTTTTTGTTTCTCCCCCACCCCAACCCCCACCCCACCCCCTTTTATTTTTTTTATTTTTTATTTTTTTGGTAGACAAAAGCTTGTCATATATGTGTTTCATTTGACTGGGGTAAATCATTTAAAATCAGGCATGCTGACTTTGTTGAGCTGTTGAGTTCATCAGCATATTATTTTCACATAAAGGAATCAATTTATATCCATGAATGTGGATGACAGCACTTATGAACTGCAGATTTTATAACTTTTACCAAGCTAGTGTACATAGGTGGCAAAACATTTGAACTTCGACATACAACCACATAATATTATAAGAGTTTCAGAAAGTGAAACAAGGGGAAAAAAGTTAGCTTCCATTAAACACTTGCCTGAAAACACTTGCGCCTGATAATTGGATTGATAATTGGATGCTTATCAAATTTAAAATCAGAGCACTTGTGAATACAAATATGCATTTATGATATTGGAGTAACTGTACAAACTTTTGTCATTTTCTTTCTAATATGTGCACATACACCAGAAACCATGTCAATAAACCACAACTTATACAGTCTACTGCAGAAAAAAAGACATAGCACTATTGGTTTGTGGAAGCTGGATCACCCAACTGCCCCCCTAATGTTCAAACAAAGGGCGCGTTAAAATTCCATAATTTTAGTACCAAAAAACATAATTTGCTGAATACTGCTACTCTAATCTGTGACCTACTGGTCTTAAACTGTGCACTTTGATGGGCTAACAATGTTTAAACACTGAAACTGTTCCATTGTCTGCCATAATTCAGATTATATCAGGAAAATACTGCCATAATGACTGGTATTAGATGCTGACTTGGTGTAACTGATACTCCCCCCATCCGCCATTAATGCCTCAGCAGTGATAGATGTCATATTTTTTGTAGACAAATGTTACGAATCTATCCATAAATAGTAAAAAAATCACCAATTTCACCTAAAAATTCATAAAATTTTAGCAATATATTCAAATTTGGGGTTAAAATTAAGGGGTGGGGCATTGTAATTTGATCTCTCATTGTAATGGCAGGACATGCAGGCAAGTGATTATGGGTTTGCATCATAGCCCATTGTGTATCGTATTCATATTGGACAGAAAAGAATTGATTGGATGCAATTCTATAATTTTCCTCAAAATTTTAATTAATTATTTTATTTGTCATAAAAACTGATTTTTCAGATTTAAAGGTTGCTTGCAAAAAAGTTGATATTTTCTTTCATAATGAAGTTTGGTAAAGTTAATGCAAATCCTTTGCAGAAAACAAGTTGTGGCTTCAGTTAAACAAGTTTTAAAAAATTTGATAAGTCTATTAGGTTACAGACTACAGTTTTGATTGGCTGGTTGTGCATCCCAACGGAGATAGTCCGTAATTGTGAAAATACCGTGTTTTCAGCATGCTGTAGCTTCTGTTTAAATAAAGTTAGCTAAGTCAGGTTTGCTGCATCGCAGAGTTGCTTCATTGGAGGTCATATAGGTGCACTGTCTTCCAGGCCAGGTGGGAACTTTATGGTGGGGAAGGACAATGATGTGACCCTGGCAAGAGCACAGTTCATACACCTGTATAAAGCCGACATCCAGGTGTTGTTTTATATTTCAATTATCACAAATTAACGAGCTGGGAATTGTATGACAAAAATCCGTCCATATTTTTCTGACATTTTTATCTGTTAAATGCTGTTCACGGAATTTCAAAATACCAAAATGCTGATTTTTGAGACTGAAAAATGCTAATATGAAAAATAGAAGGATTTATAACTGTGGTCTGTGGCCTATTAGGGCTAACTCTGTATGTATTGGGACTCACATGGTCATGTTGTTATTCTATTATCGTTCATCAAGCAAGTTAAAATGGGAAGTCAGCACTTTTTGACATCTGCCTGGACAAGTTTGAGTGATCCTAACAACTTTTACATGGATGGAGCATGCAAGATATGGTCCTGGAACTGTAGATCACAAGGCAAATGGTTGGGGCTATGGTATTGTGTACCTCAGGCCAGCTTATGAAAGGAGAAAATAAGTTTTACACCCACAGATCGGCTGTGAATATCAAGTTTAACAGTCTCAATTTTCTAAAAATTCATTAAGTATCACATTTATGTCACAAATCATCGTGCATAGACATGTTGCACCTATCAGTGGAACCACACTGCATAAATAATAACAGGATTTGCTGCAAGACATTTATCAAGTGCACAGGCTATACCTCCTTTGCTGACTGCTTGGTAGTTAGATAGCTTCCATAGCCCTTTGTATTTAGCGATACCTCACAGGTACCACACAGGTAATCATATGTGTGTATGAGAAATTAACAATGCTAATATGATATGAATAAATTATGCTAATCCCATTGATATGAAACTTAGTGACCCTGTGTTTCAAACTTTTAATTTTGTGGAATTGTCATTGTAGGCCTACAGCCTCCATTCATATGCAGAGCTGTTTATACAAAATCATGTCAAAGTGATTTTCGGCATACCAGAAAAAAATGCGCATTGTCTGTCAGTAGAGCTGTACAAATCTTAGGTAAAATGTAAAGTTCTTTGTTTTTGTTTTTGTTTCTCCCCCACCCCAACCCCCACCCCACCCCCTTTTATTTTTTTTATTTTTTATTTTTTTGGTAGACAAAAGCTTGTCATATATGTGTGTCATTTGACTGGGGTAAATCATTTAAAATCAGGCATGCTGACTTTGTTGAGCTGTTGAGTTCATCAGCATATTATTTTCACATAAAGGAATCAATTTATATCCATGAATGTGGATGACAGCACTTATGAACTGCAGATTTTATAACTTTTACCAAGCTAGTGTACATAGGTGGCAAAACATTTGAACTTCGACATACAACCACATAATATTATAAGAGTTTCAGAAAGTGAAACAAGGGGAAAAAAGTTAGCTTCCATTAAACACTTGCCTGAAAACACTTGCGCCTGATAATTGGATTGATAATTGGATGCTTATCAAATTTAAAATCAGAGCACTTGTGAATACAAATATGCATTTATGATATTGGAGTAACTGTACAAACTTTTGTCATTTTCTTTCTAATATGTGCACATACACCAGAAACCATGTCAATAAACCACAACTTATACAGTCTACTGCAGAAAAAAAGACATAGCACTATTGGTTTGTGGAAGCTGGATCACCCAACTGCCCCCCTAATGTTCAAACAAAGGGCGCGTTAAAATTCCATAATTTTAGTACCAAAAAACATAATTTGCTGAATACTGCTACTCTAATCTGTGACCTACTGGTCTTAAACTGTGCACTTTGATGGGCTAACAATGTTTAAACACTGAAACTGTTCCATTGTCTGCCATAATTCAGATTATATCAGGAAAATACTGCCATAATGACTGGTATTAGATGCTGACTTGGTGTAACTGATACTCCCCCCATCCGCCATTAATGCCTCAGCAGTGATAGATGTCATATTTTTTGTAGACAAATGTTACGAATCTATCCATAAATAGTAAAAAAATCACCAATTTCACCTAAAAATTCATAAAATTTTAGCAATATATTCAAATTTGGGGTTAAAATTAAGGGGTGGGGCATTGTAATTTGATCTCTCATTGTAATGGCAGGACATGCAGGCAAGTGATTATGGGTTTGCATCATAGCCCATTGTGTATCGTATTCATATTGGACAGAAAAGAATTGATTGGATGCAATTCTATAATTTTCCTCAAAATTTTAATTAATTATTTTATTTGTCATAAAAACTGATTTTTCAGATTTAAAGGTTGCTTGCAAAAAAGTTGATATTTTCTTTCATAATGAAGTTTGGTAAAGTTAATGCAAATCCTTTGCAGAAAACAAGTTGTGGCTTCAGTTAAACAAGTTTTAAAAAATTTGATAAGTCTATTAGGTTACAGACTACAGTTTTGATTGGCTGGTTGTGCATCCCAACGGAGATAGTCCGTAATTGTGAAAATACCGTGTTTTCAGCATGCTGTAGCTTCTGTTTAAATAAAGTTAGCTAAGTCAGGTTTGCTGCATCGCAGAGTTGCTTCATTGGAGGTCATATAGGTGCACTGTCTTCCAGGCCAGGTGGGAACTTTATGGTGGGGAAGGACAATGATGTGACCCTGGCAAGAGCACAGTTCATACACCTGTATAAAGCCGACATCCAGGTGTTGTTTTATATTTCAATTATCACAAATTAACGAGCTGGGAATTGTATGACAAAAATCCGTCCATATTTTTCTGACATTTTTATCTGTTAAATGCTGTTCACGGAATTTCAAAATACCAAAATGCTGATTTTTGAGACTGAAAAATGCTAATATGAAAAATAGAAGGATTTATAACTGTGGTCTGTGGCCTATTAGGGCTAACTCTGTATGTATTGGGACTCACATGGTCATGTTGTTATTCTATTATCGTTCATCAAGCAAGTTAAAATGGGAAGTCAGCACTTTTTGACATCTGCCTGGACAAGTTTGAGTGATCCTAACAACTTTTACATGGATGGAGCATGCAAGATATGGTCCTGGAACTGTAGATCACAAGGCAAATGGTTGGGGCTATGGTATTGTGTACCTCAGGCCAGCTTATGAAAGGAGAAAAGAAGTTTTACACCCACAGATCGGCTGTGAATATCAAGTTTAACAGTCTCAATTTTCTAAAAATTCATTAAGTATCACATTTATGTCACAAATCATCGTGCATAGACATGTTGCACCTATCAGTGGAACCACACTGCATAAATAATAACAGGATTTGCTGCAAGACATTTATCAAGTGCACAGGCTATACCTCCTTTGCTGACTGCTTGGTAGTTAGATAGCTTCCATAGCCCTTTGTATTTAGCGATACCTCACAGGTACCACACAGGTAATCATATGTGTGTATGAGAAATTAACAATGCTAATATGATATGAATAAATTATGCTAATCCCATTGATATGAAACTTAGTGACCCTGTGTTTCAAACTTTTAATTTTGTGGAATTGTCATTGTAGGCCTACAGCCTCCATTCATATGCAGAGCTGTTTATACAAAATCATGTCAAAGTGATTTTCGGCATACCAGAAAAAAATGCGCATTGTCTGTCAGTAGAGCTGTACAAATCTTAGGTAAAATGTAAAGTTCTTTGTTTTTGTTTTTGTTTCTCCCCCACCCCAACCCCCACCCCACCCCCTTTTATTTTTTTTATTTTTTATTTTTTTGGTAGACAAAAGCTTGTCATATATGTGTGTCATTTGACTGGGGTAAATCATTTAAAATCAGGCATGCTGACTTTGTTGAGCTGTTGAGTTCATCAGCATATTATTTTCACATAAAGGAATCAATTTATATCCATGAATGTGGATGACAGCACTTATGAACTGCAGATTTTATAACTTTTACCAAGCTAGTGTACATAGGTGGCAAAACATTTGAACTTCGACATACAACCACATAATATTATAAGAGTTTCAGAAAGTGAAACAAGGGGAAAAAAGTTAGCTTCCATTAAACACTTGCCTGAAAACACTTGCGCCTGATAATTGGATTGATAATTGGATGCTTATCAAATTTAAAATCAGAGCACTTGTGAATACAAATATGCATTTATGATATTGGAGTAACTGTACAAACTTTTGTCATTTTCTTTCTAATATGTGCACATACACCAGAAACCATGTCAATAAACCACAACTTATACAGTCTACTGCAGAAAAAAAGACATAGCACTATTGGTTTGTGGAAGCTGGATCACCCAACTGCCCCCCTAATGTTCAAACAAAGGGCGCGTTAAAATTCCATAATTTTAGTACCAAAAAACATAATTTGCTGAATACTGCTACTCTAATCTGTGACCTACTGGTCTTAAACTGTGCACTTTGATGGGCTAACAATGTTTAAACACTGAAACTGTTCCATTGTCTGCCATAATTCAGATTATATCAGGAAAATACTGCCATAATGACTGGTATTAGATGCTGACTTGGTGTAACTGATACTCCCCCCATCCGCCATTAATGCCTCAGCAGTGATAGATGTCATATTTTTTGTAGACAAATGTTACGAATCTATCCATAAATAGTAAAAAAATCACCAATTTCACCTAAAAATTCATAAAATTTTAGCAATATATTCAAATTTGGGGTTAAAATTAAGGGGTGGGGCATTGTAATTTGATCTCTCATTGTAATGGCAGGACATGCAGGCAAGTGATTATGGGTTTGCATCATAGCCCATTGTGTATCGTATTCATATTGGACAGAAAAGAATTGATTGGATGCAATTCTATAATTTTCCTCAAAATTTTAATTAATTATTTTATTTGTCATAAAAACTGATTTTTCAGATTTAAAGGTTGCTTGCAAAAAAGTTGATATTTTCTTTCATAATGAAGTTTGGTAAAGTTAATGCAAATCCTTTGCAGAAAACAAGTTGTGGCTTCAGTTAAACAAGTTTTAAAAAATTTGATAAGTCTATTAGGTTACAGACTACAGTTTTGATTGGCTGGTTGTGCATCCCAACGGAGATAGTCCGTAATTGTGAAAATACCGTGTTTTCAGCATGCTGTAGCTTCTGTTTAAATAAAGTTAGCTAAGTCAGGTTTGCTGCATCGCAGAGTTGCTTCATTGGAGGTCATATAGGTGCACTGTCTTCCAGGCCAGGTGGGAACTTTATGGTGGGGAAGGACAATGATGTGACCCTGGCAAGAGCACAGTTCATACACCTGTATAAAGCCGACATCCAGGTGTTGTTTTATATTTCAATTATCACAAATTAACGAGCTGGGAATTGTATGACAAAAATCCGTCCATATTTTTCTGACATTTTTATCTGTTAAATGCTGTTCACGGAATTTCAAAATACCAAAATGCTGATTTTTGAGACTGAAAAATGCTAATATGAAAAATAGAAGGATTTATAACTGTGGTCTGTGGCCTATTAGGGCTAACTCTGTATGTATTGGGACTCACATGGTCATGTTGTTATTCTATTATCGTTCATCAAGCAAGTTAAAATGGGAAGTCAGCACTTTTTGACATCTGCCTGGACAAGTTTGAGTGATCCTAACAACTTTTACATGGATGGAGCATGCAAGATATGGTCCTGGAACTGTAGATCACAAGGCAAATGGTTGGGGCTATGGTATTGTGTACCTCAGGCCAGCTTATGAAAGGAGAAAAGAAGTTTTACACCCACAGATCGGCTGTGAATATCAAGTTTAACAGTCTCAATTTTCTAAAAATTCATTAAGTATCACATTTATGTCACAAATCATCGTGCATAGACATGTTGCACCTATCAGTGGAACCACACTGCATAAATAATAACAGGATTTGCTGCAAGACATTTATCAAGTGCACAGGCTATACCTCCTTTGCTGACTGCTTGGTAGTTAGATAGCTTCCATAGCCCTTTGTATTTAGCGATACCTCACAGGTACCACACAGGTAATCATATGTGTGTATGAGAAATTAACAATGCTAATATGATATGAATAAATTATGCTAATCCCATTGATATGAAACTTAGTGACCCTGTGTTTCAAACTTTTAATTTTGTGGAATTGTCATTGTAGGCCTACAGCCTCCATTCATATGCAGAGCTGTTTATACAAAATCATGTCAAAGTGATTTTCGGCATACCAGAAAAAAATGCGCATTGTCTGTCAGTAGAGCTGTACAAATCTTAGGTAAAATGTAAAGTTCTTTGTTTTTGTTTTTGTTTCTCCCCCACCCCAACCCCCACCCCACCCCCTTTTATTTTTTTTATTTTTTATTTTTTTGGTAGACAAAAGCTTGTCATATATGTGTGTCATTTGACTGGGGTAAATCATTTAAAATCAGGCATGCTGACTTTGTTGAGCTGTTGAGTTCATCAGCATATTATTTTCACATAAAGGAATCAATTTATATCCATGAATGTGGATGACAGCACTTATGAACTGCAGATTTTATAACTTTTACCAAGCTAGTGTACATAGGTGGCAAAACATTTGAACTTCGACATACAACCACATAGTATTATAAGAGTTTCAGAAAGTGAAACAAGGGGAAAAAAGTTAGCTTCCATTAAACACTTGCCTGAAAACACTTGCGCCTGATAATTGGATTGATAATTGGATGCTTATCAAATTTAAAATCAGAGCACTTGTGAATACAAATATGCATTTATGATATTGGAGTAACTGTACAAACTTTTGTCATTTTCTTTCTAATATGTGCACATACACCAGAAACCATGTCAATAAACCACAACTTATACAGTCTACTGCAGAAAAAAAGACATAGCACTATTGGTTTGTGGAAGCTGGATCACCCAACTGCCCCCCTAATGTTCAAACAAAGGGCGCGTTAAAATTCCATAATTTTAGTACCAAAAAACATAATTTGCTGAATACTGCTACTCTAATCTGTGACCTACTGGTCTTAAACTGTGCACTTTGATGGGCTAACAATGTTTAAACACTGAAACTGTTCCATTGTCTGCCATAATTCAGATTATATCAGGAAAATACTGCCATAATGACTGGTATTAGATGCTGACTTGGTGTAACTGATACTCCCCCCATCCGCCATTAATGCCTCAGCAGTGATAGATGTCATATTTTTTGTAGACAAATGTTACGAATCTATCCATAAATAGTAAAAAAATCACCAATTTCACCTAAAAATTCATAAAATTTTAGCAATATATTCAAATTTGGGGTTAAAATTAAGGGGTGGGGCATTGTAATTTGATCTCTCATTGTAATGGCAGGACATGCAGGCAAGTGATTATGGGTTTGCATCATAGCCCATTGTGTATCGTATTCATATTGGACAGAAAAGAATTGATTGGATGCAATTCTATAATTTTCCTCAAAATTTTAATTAATTATTTTATTTGTCATAAAAACTGATTTTTCAGATTTAAAGGTTGCTTGCAAAAAAGTTGATATTTTCTTTCATAATGAAGTTTGGTAAAGTTAATGCAAATCCTTTGCAGAAAACAAGTTGTGGCTTCAGTTAAACAAGTTTTAAAAAATTTGATAAGTCTATTAGGTTACAGACTACAGTTTTGATTGGCTGGTTGTGCATCCCAACGGAGATAGTCCGTAATTGTGAAAATACCGTGTTTTCAGCATGCTGTAGCTTCTGTTTAAATAAAGTTAGCTAAGTCAGGTTTGCTGCATCGCAGAGTTGCTTCATTGGAGGTCATATAGGTGCACTGTCTTCCAGGCCAGGTGGGAACTTTATGGTGGGGAAGGACAATGATGTGACCCTGGCAAGAGCACAGTTCATACACCTGTATAAAGCCGACATCCAGGTGTTGTTTTATATTTCAATTATCACAAATTAACGAGCTGGGAATTGTATGACAAAAATCCGTCCATATTTTTCTGACATTTTTATCTGTTAAATGCTGTTCACGGAATTTCAAAATACCAAAATGCTGATTTTTGAGACTGAAAAATGCTAATATGAAAAATAGAAGGATTTATAACTGTGGTCTGTGGCCTATTAGGGCTAACTCTGTATGTATTGGGACTCACATGGTCATGTTGTTATTCTATTATCGTTCATCAAGCAAGTTAAAATGGGAAGTCAGCACTTTTTGACATCTGCCTGGACAAGTTTGAGTGATCCTAACAACTTTTACATGGATGGAGCATGCAAGATATGGTCCTGGAACTGTAGATCACAAGGCAAATGGTTGGGGCTATGGTATTGTGTACCTCAGGCCAGCTTATGAAAGGAGAAAAGAAGTTTTACACCCACAGATCGGCTGTGAATATCAAGTTTAACAGTCTCAATTTTCTAAAAATTCATTAAGTATCACATTTATGTCACAAATCATCGTGCATAGACATGTTGCACCTATCAGTGGAACCACACTGCATAAATAATAACAGGATTTGCTGCAAGACATTTATCAAGTGCACAGGCTATACCTCCTTTGCTGACTGCTTGGTAGTTAGATAGCTTCCATAGCCCTTTGTATTTAGCGATACCTCACAGGTACCACACAGGTAATCATATGTGTGTATGAGAAATTAACAATGCTAATATGATATGAATAAATTATGCTAATCCCATTGATATGAAACTTAGTGACCCTGTGTTTCAAACTTTTAATTTTGTGGAATTGTCATTGTAGGCCTACAGCCTCCATTCATATGCAGAGCTGTTTATACAAAATCATGTCAAAGTGATTTTCGGCATACCAGAAAAAAATGCGCATTGTCTGTCAGTAGAGCTGTACAAATCTTAGGTAAAATGTAAAGTTCTTTGTTTTTGTTTTTGTTTCTCCCCCACCCCAACCCCCACCCCACCCCCTTTTATTTTTTTTATTTTTTATTTTTTTGGTAGACAAAAGCTTGTCATATATGTGTGTCATTTGACTGGGGTAAATCATTTAAAATCAGGCATGCTGACTTTGTTGAGCTGTTGAGTTCATCAGCATATTATTTTCACATAAAGGAATCAATTTATATCCATGAATGTGGATGACAGCACTTATGAACTGCAGATTTTATAACTTTTACCAAGCTAGTGTACATAGGTGGCAAAACATTTGAACTTCGACATACAACCACATAGTATTATAAGAGTTTCAGAAAGTGAAACAAGGGGAAAAAAGTTAGCTTCCATTAAACACTTGCCTGAAAACACTTGCGCCTGATAATTGGATTGATAATTGGATGCTTATCAAATTTAAAATCAGAGCACTTGTGAATACAAATATGCATTTATGATATTGGAGTAACTGTACAAACTTTTGTCATTTTCTTTCTAATATGTGCACATACACCAGAAACCATGTCAATAAACCACAACTTATACAGTCTACTGCAGAAAAAAAGACATAGCACTATTGGTTTGTGGAAGCTGGATCACCCAACTGCCCCCCTAATGTTCAAACAAAGGGCGCGTTAAAATTCCATAATTTTAGTACCAAAAAACATAATTTGCTGAATACTGCTACTCTAATCTGTGACCTACTGGTCTTAAACTGTGCACTTTGATGGGCTAACAATGTTTAAACACTGAAACTGTTCCATTGTCTGCCATAATTCAGATTATATCAGGAAAATACTGCCATAATGACTGGTATTAGATGCTGACTTGGTGTAACTGATACTCCCCCCATCCGCCATTAATGCCTCAGCAGTGATAGATGTCATATTTTTTGTAGACAAATGTTACGAATCTATCCATAAATAGTAAAAAAATCACCAATTTCACCTAAAAATTCATAAAATTTTAGCAATATATTCAAATTTGGGGTTAAAATTAAGGGGTGGGGCATTGTAATTTGATCTCTCATTGTAATGGCAGGACATGCAGGCAAGTGATTATGGGTTTGCATCATAGCCCATTGTGTATCGTATTCATATTGGACAGAAAAGAATTGATTGGATGCAATTCTATAATTTTCCTCAAAATTTTAATTAATTATTTTATTTGTCATAAAAACTGATTTTTCAGATTTAAAGGTTGCTTGCAAAAAAGTTGATATTTTCTTTCATAATGAAGTTTGGTAAAGTTAATGCAAATCCTTTGCAGAAAACAAGTTGTGGCTTCAGTTAAACAAGTTTTAAAAAATTTGATAAGTCTATTAGGTTACAGACTACAGTTTTGATTGGCTGGTTGTGCATCCCAACGGAGATAGTCCGTAATTGTGAAAATACCGTGTTTTCAGCATGCTGTAGCTTCTGTTTAAATAAAGTTAGCTAAGTCAGGTTTGCTGCATCGCAGAGTTGCTTCATTGGAGGTCATATAGGTGCACTGTCTTCCAGGCCAGGTGGGAACTTTATGGTGGGGAAGGACAATGATGTGACCCTGGCAAGAGCACAGTTCATACACCTGTATAAAGCCGACATCCAGGTGTTGTTTTATATTTCAATTATCACAAATTAACGAGCTGGGAATTGTATGACAAAAATCCGTCCATATTTTTCTGACATTTTTATCTGTTAAATGCTGTTCACGGAATTTCAAAATACCAAAATGCTGATTTTTGAGACTGAAAAATGCTAATATGAAAAATAGAAGGATTTATAACTGTGGTCTGTGGCCTATTAGGGCTAACTCTGTATGTATTGGGACTCACATGGTCATGTTGTTATTCTATTATCGTTCATCAAGCAAGTTAAAATGGGAAGTCAGCACTTTTTGACATCTGCCTGGACAAGTTTGAGTGATCCTAACAACTTTTACATGGATGGAGCATGCAAGATATGGTCCTGGAACTGTAGATCACAAGGCAAATGGTTGGGGCTATGGTATTGTGTACCTCAGGCCAGCTTATGAAAGGAGAAAAGAAGTTTTACACCCACAGATCGGCTGTGAATATCAAGTTTAACAGTCTCAATTTTCTAAAAATTCATTAAGTATCACATTTATGTCACAAATCATCGTGCATAGACATGTTGCACCTATCAGTGGAACCACACTGCATAAATAATAACAGGATTTGCTGCAAGACATTTATCAAGTGCACAGGCTATACCTCCTTTGCTGACTGCTTGGTAGTTAGATAGCTTCCATAGCCCTTTGTATTTAGCGATACCTCACAGGTACCACACAGGTAATCATATGTGTGTATGAGAAATTAACAATGCTAATATGATATGAATAAATTATGCTAATCCCATTGATATGAAACTTAGTGACCCTGTGTTTCAAACTTTTAATTTTGTGGAATTGTCATTGTAGGCCTACAGCCTCCATTCATATGCAGAGCTGTTTATACAAAATCATGTCAAAGTGATTTTCGGCATACCAGAAAAAAATGCGCATTGTCTGTCAGTAGAGCTGTACAAATCTTAGGTAAAATGTAAAGTTCTTTGTTTTTGTTTTTGTTTCTCCCCCACCCCAACCCCCACCCCACCCCCTTTTATTTTTTTTATTTTTTATTTTTTTGGTAGACAAAAGCTTGTCATATATGTGTGTCATTTGACTGGGGTAAATCATTTAAAATCAGGCATGCTGACTTTGTTGAGCTGTTGAGTTCATCAGCATATTATTTTCACATAAAGGAATCAATTTATATCCATGAATGTGGATGACAGCACTTATGAACTGCAGATTTTATAACTTTTACCAAGCTAGTGTACATAGGTGGCAAAACATTTGAACTTCGACATACAACCACATAATATTATAAGAGTTTCAGAAAGTGAAACAAGGGGAAAAAAGTTAGCTTCCATTAAACACTTGCCTGAAAACACTTGCGCCTGATAATTGGATTGATAATTGGATGCTTATCAAATTTAAAATCAGAGCACTTGTGAATACAAATATGCATTTATGATATTGGAGTAACTGTACAAACTTTTGTCATTTTCTTTCTAATATGTGCACATACACCAGAAACCATGTCAATAAACCACAACTTATACAGTCTACTGCAGAAAAAAAGACATAGCACTATTGGTTTGTGGAAGCTGGATCACCCAACTGCCCCCCTAATGTTCAAACAAAGGGCGCGTTAAAATTCCATAATTTTAGTACCAAAAAACATAATTTGCTGAATACTGCTACTCTAATCTGTGACCTACTGGTCTTAAACTGTGCACTTTGATGGGCTAACAATGTTTAAACACTGAAACTGTTCCATTGTCTGCCATAATTCAGATTATATCAGGAAAATACTGCCATAATGACTGGTATTAGATGCTGACTTGGTGTAACTGATACTCCCCCCATCCGCCATTAATGCCTCAGCAGTGATAGATGTCATATTTTTTGTAGACAAATGTTACGAATCTATCCATAAATAGTAAAAAAATCACCAATTTCACCTAAAAATTCATAAAATTTTAGCAATATATTCAAATTTGGGGTTAAAATTAAGGGGTGGGGCATTGTAATTTGATCTCTCATTGTAATGGCAGGACATGCAGGCAAGTGATTATGGGTTTGCATCATAGCCCATTGTGTATCGTATTCATATTGGACAGAAAAGAATTGATTGGATGCAATTCTATAATTTTCCTCAAAATTTTAATTAATTATTTTATTTGTCATAAAAACTGATTTTTCAGATTTAAAGGTTGCTTGCAAAAAAGTTGATATTTTCTTTCATAATGAAGTTTGGTAAAGTTAATGCAAATCCTTTGCAGAAAACAAGTTGTGGCTTCAGTTAAACAAGTTTTAAAAAATTTGATAAGTCTATTAGGGCTAACTCTGTATGTATTGGGACTCACATGGTCATGTTGTTATTCTATTATCGTTCATCAAGCAAGTTAAAATGGGAAGTCAGCACTTTTTGACATCTGCCTGGACAATTTTGAGTGATCCTAACAACTTTTACATGGATGGAGCATGCAAGATATGGTCCTGGAACTGTAGATCACAAGGCAAATGGTTGGGGCTATGGTATTGTGTACCTCAGGCCAGCTTATGAAAGGAGAAAAGAAGTTTTACACCCACAGATCGGCTGTGAATATCAAGTTTAACAGTCTCAATTTTCTAAAAATTCATTAAGTATCACATTTATGTCACAAATCATCGTGCATAGACATGTTGCACCTATCAGTGGAACCACACTGCATAAATAATAACAGGATTTGCTGCAAGACATTTATCAAGTGCACAGGCTATACCTCCTTTGCTGACTGCTTGGTAGTTAGATAGCTTCCATAGCCCTTTGTATTTAGCGATACCTCACAGGTACCACACAGGTAATCATATGTGTGTATGAGAAATTAACAATGCTAATATGATATGAATAAATTATGCTAATCCCATTGATATGAAACTTAGTGACCCTGTGTTTCAAACTTTTAATTTTGTGGAATTGTCATTGTAGGCCTACAGCCTCCATTCATATGCAGAGCTGTTTATACAAAATCATGTCAAAGTGATTTTCGGCATACCAGAAAAAAATGCGCATTGTCTGTCAGTAGAGCTGTACAAATCTTAGGTAAAATGTAAAGTTCTTTGTTTTTGTTTTTGTTTCTCCCCCACCCCAACCCCCACCCCACCCCCTTTTATTTTTTTTATTTTTTATTTTTTTGGTAGACAAAAGCTTGTCATATATGTGTGTCATTTGACTGGGGTAAATCATTTAAAATCAGGCATGCTGACTTTGTTGAGCTGTTGAGTTCATCAGCATATTATTTTCACATAAAGGAATCAATTTATATCCATGAATGTGGATGACAGCACTTATGAACTGCAGATTTTATAACTTTTACCAAGCTAGTGTACATAGGTGGCAAAACATTTGAACTTCGACATACAACCACATAATATTATAAGAGTTTCAGAAAGTGAAACAAGGGGAAAAAAGTTAGCTTCCATTAAACACTTGCCTGAAAACACTTGCGCCTGATAATTGGATTGATAATTGGATGCTTATCAAATTTAAAATCAGAGCACTTGTGAATACAAATATGCATTTATGATATTGGAGTAACTGTACAAACTTTTGTCATTTTCTTTCTAATATGTGCACATACACCAGAAACCATGTCAATAAACCACAACTTATACAGTCTACTGCAGAAAAAAAGACATAGCACTATTGGTTTGTGGAAGCTGGATCACCCAACTGCCCCCCTAATGTTCAAACAAAGGGCGCGTTAAAATTCCATAATTTTAGTACCAAAAAACATAATTTGCTGAATACTGCTACTCTAATCTGTGACCTACTGGTCTTAAACTGTGCACTTTGATGGGCTAACAATGTTTAAACACTGAAACTGTTCCATTGTCTGCCATAATTCAGATTATATCAGGAAAATACTGCCATAATGACTGGTATTAGATGCTGACTTGGTGTAACTGATACTCCCCCCATCCGCCATTAATGCCTCAGCAGTGATAGATGTCATATTTTTTGTAGACAAATGTTACGAATCTATCCATAAATAGTAAAAAAATCACCAATTTCACCTAAAAATTCATAAAATTTTAGCAATATATTCAAATTTGGGGTTAAAATTAAGGGGTGGGGCATTGTAATTTGATCTCTCATTGTAATGGCAGGACATGCAGGCAAGTGATTATGGGTTTGCATCATAGCCCATTGTGTATCGTATTCATATTGGACAGAAAAGAATTGATTGGATGCAATTCTATAATTTTCCTCAAAATTTTAATTAATTATTTTATTTGTCATAAAAACTGATTTTTCAGATTTAAAGGTTGCTTGCAAAAAAGTTGATATTTTCTTTCATAATGAAGTTTGGTAAAGTTAATGCAAATCCTTTGCAGAAAACAAGTTGTGGCTTCAGTTAAACAAGTTTTAAAAAATTTGATAAGTCTATTAGGTTACAGACTACAGTTTTGATTGGCTGGTTGTGCATCCCAACGGAGATAGTCCGTAATTGTGAAAATACCGTGTTTTCAGCATGCTGTAGCTTCTGTTTAAATAAAGTTAGCTAAGTCAGGTTTGCTGCATCGCAGAGTTGCTTCATTGGAGGTCATATAGGTGCACTGTCTTCCAGGCCAGGTGGGAACTTTATGGTGGGGAAGGACAATGATGTGACCCTGGCAAGAGCACAGTTCATACACCTGTATAAAGCCGACATCCAGGTGTTGTTTTATATTTCAATTATCACAAATTAACGAGCTGGGAATTGTATGACAAAAATCCGTCCATATTTTTCTGACATTTTTATCTGTTAAATGCTGTTCACGGAATTTCAAAATACCAAAATGCTGATTTTTGAGACTGAAAAATGCTAATATGAAAAATAGAAGGATTTATAACTGTGGTCTGTGGCCTATTAGGGCTAACTCTGTATGTATTGGGACTCACATGGTCATGTTGTTATTCTATTATCGTTCATCAAGCAAGTTAAAATGGGAAGTCAGCACTTTTTGACATCTGCCTGGACAATTTTGAGTGATCCTAACAACTTTTACATGGATGGAGCATGCAAGATATGGTCCTGGAACTGTAGATCACAAGGCAAATGGTTGGGGCTATGGTATTGTGTACCTCAGGCCAGCTTATGAAAGGAGAAAAGAAGTTTTACACCCACAGATCGGCTGTGAATATCAAGTTTAACAGTCTCAATTTTCTAAAAATTCATTAAGTATCACATTTATGTCACAAATCATCGTGCATAGACATGTTGCACCTATCAGTGGAACCACACTGCATAAATAATAACAGGATTTGCTGCAAGACATTTATCAAGTGCACAGGCTATACCTCCTTTGCTGACTGCTTGGTAGTTAGATAGCTTCCATAGCCCTTTGTATTTAGCGATACCTCACAGGTACCACACAGGTAATCATATGTGTGTATGAGAAATTAACAATGCTAATATGATATGAATAAATTATGCTAATCCCATTGATATGAAACTTAGTGACCCTGTGTTTCAAACTTTTAATTTTGTGGAATTGTCATTGTAGGCCTACAGCCTCCATTCATATGCAGAGCTGTTTATACAAAATCATGTCAAAGTGATTTTCGGCATACCAGAAAAAAATGCGCATTGTCTGTCAGTAGAGCTGTACAAATCTTAGGTAAAATGTAAAGTTCTTTGTTTTTGTTTTTGTTTCTCCCCCACCCCAACCCCCACCCCACCCCCTTTTATTTTTTTTATTTTTTATTTTTTTGGTAGACAAAAGCTTGTCATATATGTGTGTCATTTGACTGGGGTAAATCATTTAAAATCAGGCATGCTGACTTTGTTGAGCTGTTGAGTTCATCAGCATATTATTTTCACATAAAGGAATCAATTTATATCCATGAATGTGGATGACAGCACTTATGAACTGCAGATTTTATAACTTTTACCAAGCTAGTGTACATAGGTGGCAAAACATTTGAACTTCGACATACAACCACATAATATTATAAGAGTTTCAGAAAGTGAAACAAGGGGAAAAAAGTTAGCTTCCATTAAACACTTGCCTGAAAACACTTGCGCCTGATAATTGGATTGATAATTGGATGCTTATCAAATTTAAAATCAGAGCACTTGTGAATACAAATATGCATTTATGATATTGGAGTAACTGTACAAACTTTTGTCATTTTCTTTCTAATATGTGCACATACACCAGAAACCATGTCAATAGACCACAACTTATACAGTCTACTGCAGAAAAAAAGACATAGCACTATTGGTTTGTGGAAGCTGGATCACCCAACTGCCCCCCTAATGTTCAAACAAAGGGCGCGTTAAAATTCCATAATTTTAGTACCAAAAAACATAATTTGCTGAATACTGCTACTCTAATCTGTGACCTACTGGTCTTAAACTGTGCACTTTGATGGGCTAACAATGTTTAAACACTGAAACTGTTCCATTGTCTGCCATAATTCAGATTATATCAGGAAAATACTGCCATAATGACTGGTATTAGATGCTGACTTGGTGTAACTGATACTCCCCCCATCCGCCATTAATGCCTCAGCAGTGATAGATGTCATATTTTTTGTAGACAAATGTTACGAATCTATCCATAAATAGTAAAAAAATCACCAATTTCACCTAAAAATTCATAAAATTTTAGCAATATATTCAAATTTGGGGTTAAAATTAAGGGGTGGGGCATTGTAATTTGATCTCTCATTGTAATGGCAGGACATGCAGGCAAGTGATTATGGGTTTGCATCATAGCCCATTGTGTATCGTATTCATATTGGACAGAAAAGAATTGATTGGATGCAATTCTATAATTTTCCTCAAAATTTTAATTAATTATTTTATTTGTCATAAAAACTGATTTTTCAGATTTAAAGGTTGCTTGCAAAAAAGTTGATATTTTCTTTCATAATGAAGTTTGGTAAAGTTAATGCAAATCCTTTGCAGAAAACAAGTTGTGGCTTCAGTTAAACAAGTTTTAAAAAATTTGATAAGTCTATTAGGTTACAGACTACAGTTTTGATTGGCTGGTTGTGCATCCCAACGGAGATAGTCCGTAATTGTGAAAATACCGTGTTTTCAGCATGCTGTAGCTTCTGTTTAAATAAAGTTAGCTAAGTCAGGTTTGCTGCATCGCAGAGTTGCTTCATTGGAGGTCATATAGGTGCACTGTCTTCCAGGCCAGGTGGGAACTTTATGGTGGGGAAGGACAATGATGTGACCCTGGCAAGAGCACAGTTCATACACCTGTATAAAGCCGACATCCAGGTGTTGTTTTATATTTCAATTATCACAAATTAACGAGCTGGGAATTGTATGACAAAAATCCGTCCATATTTTTCTGACATTTTTATCTGTTAAATGCTGTTCACGGAATTTCAAAATACCAAAATGCTGATTTTTGAGACTGAAAAATGCTAATATGAAAAATAGAAGGATTTATAACTGTGGTCTGTGGCCTATATATATATACAGTATGTATTGATGTATAACTTCTCTCTGTTCCGCGATTGTACTGTGAATAAAATATATACTTTTAAATGAAAAAAAAAAACAGCATTCAAGTATATACTCACTTGTAATATCCGGGTGTGCCAAGTCATAGAGACACTCGATGATATAACCGAGATCGCTGTACTTTTTCCGAAACTTATCTATATTTCCATGCATATAGGACAATAGATTTACCATCTGCAGTTCCCTTTTGAGATGTTTGTTCCGTGAAGATGTAGCGGAGTCCATTCTAGAGTAGTGAGTGCTTGGTAATGGCGGGTCCCATGTCAAATACTTCTGGTTGACTGGCGAATGTGCCAGATGATTTCCATCTTTGTTCTCGCCTTTGGTACAGCGAGTAATACATAAAGAGAAAAACAGTATGAACAATATTCTTACTAAACCAGTATGCATTTTGAAAGTATGGTATTCGCAGTATCATGCGTTGCTTAAAGTCAAGTTTAGTTTGATATACGCATTCTGAAACCAGAAAAGAAGATTTGCTTTAAAGCAAATCTCTCGATGTGCCTACAAAGGAAAGTTGCCTTGCAAATTAAGATTCTTAAAGCAAAGTTACAGAAAATATTAAATTAAAGACAAAAAAAACTGTGGCAAAATAAGGCTCCTGGCATGAAAAAATCTGCTGGTAAAAAGGAAATGTCAGAAAAAACGAAAGAAAGAAAGAAAGAAAGAAAGAAAGAAAGAAAGAAAGAAAGAAAGAAAGAAAGAAAGAGACAGAAAGAAAGAAAGAAAGAATGAAAGAAAGAATTCTGGATAAAACAGAATGTCAATTGTCAGCAAACAAACAAGATTTGGTCACGTAATGAAAAACTCTACCTTATTCTAGAACTGTACACTTATTGCAGCTTTGATTCATTTTTGGATCACTGTGGACATTTTAATGTGGACTGGAGATAAAACAGTTACCATATGGTGCATAAAAGGGTTATGTGTGACGTAAGTGTAAACAGTAAATCCTTGTGATGTACATATACAGGTTAATGACTGCTGGTGACAGATCACGACCTGATGTAGGTCTGGACTATCACAAATATTTACAAGTCTACTGTTTTTACTCATAATTTGCATCATTTCAACTTCACTTATGGGACAATACACTGCTCAGAGGTTCTAGCCTGAGTGGCATCGGAGTGATAAGCTGTGGACAAAATTGATGATGGACAAACCTCGGATGTGAGGTCAGAATGTCATATGTACGCATTTAAACTTTTTTCAAGTCCCCTTAATATGTATTAATTAAAATTCTATGACTTTTGTTCGTGATTCCCTGGATGCGACTACAGCACAGACTTATGAATTGAAGTTGGAATGACACCTCAACCTGTAATGACTTTAAAGATATTCAACATTAAAACTTTTCCCCTATTTAGCATTAATTAAAAATCCACAACTTTTGTTTGTGGTTCATTCTATGCGCCTATAGCACAAGTCTATGAATGTGAGTTAGAATGGTGTCTTTACCAAAACCAGTTTTGAAGATATTCAAGGTTTGAATTTTCAAATGGCTCTAATTTGCATAATTTCCAAAGCCTGTCAGCCAGACTTTCTGTATGGAAATATAATCATGACAAGTTCGGAATTTCTACGTAAAATAGTTTTTAGATAAAATGTCGGACAACTCTGCAAAGAAAGAAAGAATGAAAGAAAGAAAGAAAGAAAGAAAGAAAGAAAGAAAGAAAGAAAGAAAGAAAGAAAGAAAGAAAGAAAGAAAGAAAGAAAGAAAGAAAGAAAGAAAGAAAGAAAGAAAGAAAGAAAAGAAAGAAAGTAAGTAAGTCTGTGTTGGTAAACAGACATAAATAGGGTATTAATAGTATCATGTGATGGTCAGAAGTCAAGTTTTCGTTGATGATTCATGATGATTCATTTTTAATCTTCTGGGGCATAGTTTTTTTTTTCTTTTTTGTTTGTTTTTTTTCAGTAGAAATCGATGTCCTTGCTGTAGTCTGAGCTACGCGAGTGACGTCTTGTGTCTTTGTCTATCAAGAAACTTATCAACAAAAAACACAAGTCCATGCCAGTTCACTGTTTAGAGACCTCTGGCTTTGCATGACTTATAGGTCAGTATTGACCTCTGTATTTCATTTCAATAAAATCGTTACTTACTTACTTACTTACTTACTTACTTACTTACTTACATGACCCACGCCAGGTAATTTCAATCAATGAAATGGACATGTCAACATTTTTTCCATGTAACCAAAAGGACGCCAAACTTGAAAACTAACATTCTTGGCAAACATACTGCAACATCATTCCCTCTTAATCGTGCTACAACATTGTTCCTTCTTGATCATGCTGCAATATCATTCCCTCTGAATAATGCGACGATATTACTCCCTCTTAATCATACTCAAATATGATTCCCCTTTCTGTGGAAAAAAAGTTTAATCTTTTACGCTATTTACTTCAATCAAAGGTGTCAGATGATAATTCATGATGATTCATTTTTAATCTTCTGGGGCATAGTTTTTTTTTTCTTTTTTGTTTGTTTTTTTTCAGTAGAAATCGATGTCCTTGCTGTAGTCTGAGCTACGCGAGTGACGTCTTGTGTCTTTGTCTATCAAGAAACTTATCAACAAAAAACACAAGTCCATGCCAGTTCACTGTTTAGAGACCTCTGGCTTTGCATGACTTATAGGTCAGTATTGACCTCTGTATTTCATTTCAATAAAATCATTACTTACTTACTTACTTACTTACTTACTTACTTACTTACTTACATGACCCACGCCAGGTAATTTCAATCAATGAAATGGACATGTCAACATTTTTTCCATGTAACCAAAAGGACGCCAAACTTGAAAACTAACATTCTTGGCAAACATACTGCAACATCATTCCCTCTTAATCGTGCTACAACATTGTTCCTTCTTGATCATGCTGCAAAATCATTCCCTCTGAATAATGCGACGATATTACTCCCTCTTAATCATACTCAAATATGATTCCCCTTTCTGTGGAAAAAAAGTTTAATCTTTTACGCTATTTACTTCAATCAAAGGTGTCAGATGATAATTCATGATGATTCATTTTTAATCTTCTGGGGCATAGTTTTTTTTTCTTTTTTGTTTGTTTTTTTTCAGTAGAAATCGATGTCCTTGCTGTAGTCTGAGCTACGCGAGTGACGTCTTGTGTCTTTGTCTATCAAGAAACTTATCAACAAAAAACACAAGTCCATGCCAGTTCACTGTTTAGAGACCTCTGGCTTTGCATGACTTATATAGGTCAGTATTGACCTCTGTATTTCATTTCAATAAAATCATTACTTACTTACTTACTTACTTACTTACTTACTTACTTACATGACCCACGCCAGGTAATTTCAATCAATGAAATGGACATGTCAACATTTTTTCCATGTAACCAAAAGGACGCCAAACTTGAAAACTAACATTCTTGGCAAACATACTGCAACATCATTCCCTCTTAATCGTGCTACAACATTGTTCCTTCTTGATCATGCTGCAATATCATTCCCTCTGAATAATGCGACGATATTACTCCCTCTTAATCATACTCAAATATGATTCCCCTTTCTGTGGAAAAAAAGTTTAATCTTTTACGCTATTTACTTCAATCAAAGGTGTCAGATGATAATTCATGATGATTCATTTTTAATCTTCTGGGGCATAGTTTTTTTTTTCTTTTTTGTTTGTTTTTTTTCAGTAGAAATCGATGTCCTTGCTGTAGTCTGAGCTACGCGAGTGACGTCTTGTGTCTTTGTCTATCAAGAAACTTATCAACAAAAAACACAAGTCCATGCCGGTTCACTGTTTAGAGACCTCTGGCTTTGCATGACTTATAGGTCAGTATTGACCTCTGTATTTCATTTCAATAAAATCATTACTTACTTACTTACTTACTTACTTACTTACTTACTTACTTACTTACTTACATGACCCACGCCAGGTAATTTCAATCAATGAAATGGACATGTCAACATTTTTTCCATGTAACCAAAAGGACGCCAAACTTGAAAACTAACATTCTTGGCAAACATACTGCAACATCATTCCCTCTTAATCGTGCTACAACATTGTTCCTTCTTGATCATGCTGCAATATCATTCCCTCTGAATAATGCGACGATATTACTCCCTCTTAATCATACTCAAATATGATTCCCCTTTCTGTGGAAAAAAAGTTTAATCTTTTACGCTATTTACTTCAATCAAAGGTGTCAGATTCATTGGGAAAAACAAGCAGCAAGATATCAAGATCGTCAGATATCCTTAACAAATTAAACCGAATATTACCAATTAGTGCAAAATTGAAAATTTACAATTCTCTTATATTTTCTCATATGAATTATGGGATTTTCGTATGGGGCTTTAAATGCTCTAAGTTAAACACCATACAAAAGAAAGCTATCAGAGTTGTATCATGTAGTATATATAATGCTCATACAGATCCTTTATTTAAAAATTTGAGATAATTTAAAGTTGAGGACACCTTCACAATTGCCAAAATAAAATTTTGCTATAGATATTTAAATCGAACACTTCCACTTAGCTCGCAAAATTTTCCATTGTTTCCGGGTACAGATTTACATACGCACGATATCAGGCTTGCTCAAAATTTATTTACATATCAGTATAATCACAGTTTCGCGAGAAATTGTCTTAAGTTTGATCTAACTGATATAATTAATTCATTACCATCCAATATTTACGATAAACTTTATACTCATAGCTTACAAGGATTATCTAGCTATGCAAAAAATATGTATATTCAAAATTACCAATAAACTTGTGTCATTCCTAATTGCTATATATGTGCCAACCAGGAATTATAGTATTGAAATGTATAAATTATATTTGTATTTAAGACATAAAAACATAATAATTAATAGAAAGTATTTTTATTTTAAGATTAAGCCATATCAGAGTAATTGTCACTATTTGCTTGGAGGTGGCCCTCCTAATAGCGACATAAATTTGTCTTAATGACGGTCTCCTCGATCAACATACTTTAAGCTTTTTATTTGTTTAATAACACATAATTATGATTTTTTTTCTTATGTATGTATTTTGATCTAATAAAATTATCCTGATTCCTGATTCCTTAAGATCTCCTTTTGTATCCAATCAGCTAAATAACTGTGGTGGTATTCACAGAGGCCTTAATCCAATGTTCAAACAGACAAACCTTTACAAATAATTTTACCGTTGAAATGAAATTATTCATCCACAGTTGAATAAGCAAGGCGGTGGGAGGTCCGCAGAGGATGAATAATTTGTAGTCGCAACATACAAATGTGTTTAAATTTAGCTCGTGGTAAGTAGTCGCAAATTATCTTTTGTGATAACAAAGTATTAAAACTGAAGTTTCCTCACAATAAGAACTTCAATCTAATGTAAAAAATGCAACCATGGCGTGTGATATTTCTACAAATTGTAAGGTACATTGACCGTCCAAATTGTTCAATGTCTGTCGGTCTTGATCATATGCGCCATCACATTTTCAACTTTGCTTTGATTGATATTCATTTTTATGACTTACACGCGTGTATGACTGAAGCAGTCGCCCTATGGAATAGTAATACCAGTGGTGTTTTACCTACATTAGGATAACGTTGAGGAGTATGAAATGGCAGTGTTACTTCAGGGTAACAGGTTGGATACTTAGCAGGAATCAACGCTTCAAGATTGCTTATGGCAAGAAGACTTACACACCAATGGCCCTGATCACCAGTTGCAGCAAATTGCTGCGTGCAAACATTACCAGAGGAATCCTCTTTAAGGGATTTGTGCTATCCATCTTTTCAGGACAACGCCACAAAATAAAACGAACAAAAAACGAACAAAACAAAAAACAATAACAACAAAAACAACAAAACATAAATATAATGCATTTAATTGTTATTCTAAGACACGGCATTGCTCGCAGTTGAGGCTTTTGGGATAATTTTTTTGTTTCGTGACCACGGAACGGCCGTGTCTGGAACCAACAACCTTCGGCACCAATCACCCAGCCGAAAATGGGACATGCACATGTCTTTCTTACCACTTTGATTTTGTTCGTACAAAGATGACAGTTTGGAGTGTAGAGTGAAATGGGAAGTTGTACCAAATATTTCCAGCCAAGTGGAAGTGTTTTTTTGTCATATTCAGGAGCATTGTTTCAGATACTATGCAGCAGTGATTTTTCAGCGAAGTAGATTAATTTACTGGTCACACCATGCTCATTATGCTTGACTGTTTTATTATTTTCCACCCAAGACCACATTGAAATATAGACCTAACAACATCTCCCTACATAATGCATTTATAACTAAATGTGGCTTTTTCATAAACCGAAAATAACAGCCCAGATTAGCCTTTAAAAGGTTCCTGCTCATTTTGTTATAAAATTGTGGCATTTTGAAGCAACATATTTTGCTTTCAAATCATTTACGTTCCTTTTTTTTTAGCTCAGCTGACCTGTCAGTCAGCTGAGCTTTCGTGAGGGTCTCTTGTCCGTCGTCCGTCCGTCCGCCGTCCGCCGTCAACAATTCATATTTTCGACTTCTCGAAAACCGTCAGCCAGATTCACTTCAACTTGGTGGGGATGTCCCTCGGGTGGGTATATCCCAAGTGTGTTCAAATGATTACGGTCCATTGCTTTTTGGCTTTTTAGATTTTTTTAGGATTTTTTTTTGGGGGGGGGGCAAATCTTAAAAAATCTTCTCCGAAACCGCTCACCAAATTGCTTTAAGATCACACAGAGACACTTCTAGAATCTCCTAGTTCTAAATTTTTTCACCAGGTGGCGTTGCGATTTTTTTTCTTATTTTTTATGATTTTTTGTGTGTTTTTCCTAATTTTGACTTCTACTCCAGAACCGTCACTCAGATTAAGCTGAAACTTTGTGGATATGTTCCAGGTGGAAGGGTAAAACAAAGTTGTTCACTAGGTGGCACTGCTGTGGATTCCTGATTTTTAACGATTTTTAACGGTCAATGCAGCTTTCTTATTGATTATTATAATGCAAGTCAATGGGCATTCTAATGCTAATTCACATTTTTGATCTCTTCTCCAAAACCGTCATCCAGATTGACTTCATACTTGGAGGCAATGTACCTTGGGTGGGTTTCTACCAGATCTATTAAAATGGTCACGCTTCATCGATTTTTTGGATTTTTAATGAATTTTTTTTTTGGACAAATCTTAAAAAATCTTCTTTTGCACAACCGCTTACCCAATTGATTTGATAAGACATAAGAACACTCATAGGGACTCCTAGTTCTTAATATGTTCACCAGGTGGTGCTGATTTTTTTTCAATTTTTTAATGAATTTTTGTGTGTTTTTGATACTGGTGACTTCTTCTCCAGAACCCTCACTCAGATTAACTTGAAACTTTGTGGATATGTTCCTTGTGAAAGGGTCAAGCAAACATGTTCACTAGCTAGGTAGCACTGCTGTTGATTCCTGATTTTTGATGATTTTTTTCAATTCGGGTACTTATCGGTAAATGCATCTTTTCTATTGCTTACTGTGCAAGTCAATGAGCATTCTAATGGAAATTCACATTTTGGACTTCTTTGAAGAAACTGGCTGTCAGATTCACTGTAAACTTGGTGGCAATGTACCTTGGGTGAGTCTTTACCATGTTTATTCAAACGGTTTTTGGATTTTTTATAATTTTTTTTCGAAAATCTTTTTTAAAAGTTTTAATAGGAAAGTTTAACATGTGAATTTTTTGTGATGGTTTGGACTGGAATAATTTTTGCCAAATTTGTACCAAACTTGTTAGGGATGTACCTTTTATAAGTGTCTACATATTTTGTGCAAATGGTCATGCTCCAGTGATGTTTGGACCTAGACCTCATTCCCAAAGGTCACAGGACAACTGACACGAAATTTACTGTTCACTTGATAACTTGAGATCTGTTTTGAGTTAGGACTTTGATGTTGCACATGTTAATGTTGCTCTATGAAGGCAGTATATGAGTGACCTTGACCCCATTTCTGGGGTCACAGTGCAAAATACGTGAATTTTACTCTTCACTATAACTTGAGAACGTACTTGAATTGGAACTTTAATGTTTCACATGTTAGTGTTCCATAAAGGTCAGACCTACTCAGAAAATGTGTGACCTTGATCCTATCCCAAGTTCACAGAGCTGCAAGCGTGATGAATGTCTAGGTCAGCTGAGCATGGGCTGTTCACACAGCCCTCTTGTTTTAACTTTGCTATCACTACACCCCCACCCCCACCCCCACCCCCAGCAAATGCTATTAACATTATAAATTCAGAGGAATAATTCCATGCATATTATTTCTTTTGACTGACACCATAAATAAATAAATAAATAGATAAATAAATAAATAAATAGATAAACAAATAAATAAATAAATGAATGAATGAATGAATGAATGAATAAATAGATAAATAAATAAATAAATAAATAAATAAATAAATAAATAAATAAATAAATAAATAAATAAATGAGTGTCTAGTTCGACATGGTTTGTAGCAAAACATGTGCATGTCCTGAAGCAGGAAGAAAACAGGCGGCCACTCACTGTAGTTATGGACCCAACACAGCGCAAGTCACACACGTAAGATGATGACAACAAACCTCCAGGGGTGTTTTGTTAAACATTAGCAAAACGACATTTTAACATCTCGAGATTAACGTTTGACACCTTGCATGAAAAACTTATTTTCATAAATGACATCGGACAACATGAAATAAATACATATCAAAGTAATACAACTGTGCCCATGCACTATAATACCGAAGAAAAAAACAACAGCTATAGGCATATGCTGCAGATACAAGAGTACATGATGAGCGTTACATTTTCAACTCCAACATATGAACTTCTAATCTTGTGTGCAAGACTGTTGAAATAAAATGCAAACAAAAACACCTTGAATTGGCAAATGCCCTGATAACAGGCACTTTAATTATACACTTCACACATGCATATGTACAATGTCCAAATGAATCTCAAAGATATATGTCAAGTCGACCTTGATTGACAAGTCACTTGAAAGCTGCAGAACAATTTGTTTGTGACCTAGTGTTGACCGGGTGGACGCTCAGCTCACGACACCACACACGGCTGCACCGTAAACTTAAGCATAACCCGATGTCCCTCGGTATCGATAAATAATCGATATCTTGGAAATATTGCCAAATATTTATTATGATACTTCAACTGTAATTTAGGAAGGCTCTGGGTTTCAGTTTCAACAGCTGTCATGATAGCTTTTAGAAACGTAGAAGTTTCGAGTTTATCTTCATGCACGACATTTCAAACACTATAGCAAAACTAAAGAATATGCCATAAAGGAACCAAAGTCTTTGTCTAAAGCTTTGCAGGTTTCATACAGGTTTATATGCCACTTTTCTGACTTAAAAGCAACACACTACACCTGTCCCCCAGAGAGCTCTTCATCAAGATGACACTTGGAAATATTTCTACAAAAACTTGCAGGTGGAGTAGCCTCCCGGCACTAAGACAGCTGTCGGCCCGCCATTGTTGAACAACACCTGGATTAGATGCGAAGTCCTATGAAACTAACGGCTCGTGTCCAATTTAACTTTCTTGTCAAAGACACTTTTAAAAAAGTCGTAACAAAGATACTTGAAAGTCGAGTGGACCAGAACTGCCTTCATGAAAATCTCCAATCTGCATATCGATCATGTCGGTCGACAGAGACAACCCTACTTTGTATCCATCATGATATTACAACAGCTCTGGACATATATGTTCTGTTGCATTGGTAATGCTCGACCTGTAAAAGGCATTTGATGTGATTGACCTCGGTGTCTTGTTTAAAAGCCTTGAGTACACATGAGGTGTCTCTGGTGATGCATATGGATCCAACCGTGACAGACAGAAGACAGCGGGTCGTTGTTGGTAATGTTTCTTCCAATGAACCGAAGAACATCTGAAAATAATTCTGATATGGAACTTCTTATATTATGCTGTTGTTTATACTCAGTGAACCACTTAATATAACTATTTCAGGACATCAGAACTTTCATCACGGAAAATAACATGTGCCTTTTTAGTCAGACACCGGATTTGTGTCATCTATTGCAACACTTTTGTGTCTCCATTCTATGCACAAAAAAGAGGTTTCCCTGTCAAAATAGGATTTCATCATGCTAATATGACATATCTCTTTGCTTGTTTCCATGTTTGGTGGGTTAACTACACATATTGACTGAGTTAACCTTTTTGTGAAAAGTATAAGGATTTACACACTTTGCCTGTAAAGGACTACATGCAACAGGTCTCAAAGGCATATCGCCTGGTGAAAATAGCCACTTTCCCTTGCATTCTTGTCATAAGAAATCACATTCTGTTTGGCACCATTAAATTTTTGAACTTCTTTGCATGCTTGCTGTAACCTGCATTCGACTGCTGCCACAGAAGTCATTCGTGCATTCGAGTGGCGTCTTCAGAATCTGGACAACACTAGTTTGAAAACTTCAGTGAACCTCTTATTCTATATACTAGTTCAAATTGACTAAAAACCTGGCAATTTATTTGAGACTATTCTAATTGCACACAATAAAAATGTAATTCGATACCCAAGTCCTGAGCATTTCCAGTACAGTTAGTTAGCACAAATTAGCGCTCTGAATGATAAGAAGATAGGTACTTATGTTAGACATCCAGTCCTGTGGTCTTTCAACACATTCGGAACATACCATCACTCAAATTGTTTCCTACGCCTGACCATCTGAGCTTTCGTAAATCTAACCTAATGAAAAACTAGGTCAAAGCTGATATAGAAGCTGTTGCTTCCAGGGACCACGTAACTGCTCCAGACCAGTTACAAGGTCATTATACATTGCTCTGGTCTAAAGCAAAGGACCAACGCAATTAATGATGAATTAACAATGACAGTATCACAGATTTCAAAATATTGGAATGTGTATAAGTGATGTAAACTTGACCTTTTCATTTGGCATACCTATGAGTTGATAGGTACGGCCTGTTTTCCAATGCAAAAGCGAAAAATATCTGTATGAATTCCTGGCTAGAACTGTGTTGTCAAATTTATTCTCTGTTTGCTATTTGCATCATATCAATGTTGCTCATTCCTGTTTGAGTGATAAAAATATCAATATTTATAACCTTGCACCTTATACATGCAATACCATTTTTCACGTGATAACATTCTATCACTTTACCAGTTTTCTGGTTTGACCTGGCACTAATCCATGCTGTTCTCAGTGAAGAGTCATCCTCCTATAAAGACACAATGTTTTGGGTCTCATAAATGGAGCTATATACCTTTAATTCTAGCACATGCTGCTTTGTCTAATCATTATGGAATTTATTTTGACATCTGGCTTTTAAAAGTGCCCTACGCCATTCATGTGGAATTTTAAGACGATTTTTTTGTAGTGAAGTATTTGCTTTTGTCCCCAAGAGGCCTTAACCCAAAGTGTGACTCAACTTCATTACAGGCGCATCTACTCTGAAGCTTCTGATGCTATATCCATCAATTTCCCATTGGTAGATAGTGTCTGTAGTTTAATAGGACTTTTAACTTTTTTCTTTTTTGTTTGTTTGTTTTTTGAAGGGCGGAGGGGGTGTTTTTCTTTTTGTTTTTTATGCCAACTTGTTTTCATTTAAGTTTAATCATCTTCGGATTTTGAAACGCAGCCTTTCCTGGCGCAGATCTTTTCATAGCCTTTGTTGGTTAAAATAAGATCGATTGAACAGCCTCCTTTCTCGCGGTTTAACCCTGCTGAAAACAAAAACACTGGTTTCATTCCATTTACGTTACTACTATTATCGCATCACATGGATCGTATTAATGTTATTATGTCACAAGTATGTAACTTCTAACGTGGCAACTATCACTCCGTAAATTCAAAAAAAAAAAATCCACAATAGAGCAGCTTGCAATATATGCCATGCTTCCTTTGTTTTCTCAAGGGATATATTTGTCACCTGCTTACACATATATCCCTGCTTTAAATTTCTATGGCTAAATTTCAACACAGGACTGATTTGCTTTGGTGAATACATTTTAAAATACATTTATATTCATGAAAACAAAGAAGGCATGGTATAAAAAGGATACATCCCTTGTTCTCGTGATTTATCTGGAATCCTGCTATTTTAAATCCCTACGCTTCGCTCCGGGATTTAAAATAGCAGGATTCCAGATAAATCCCTTGAACTTGGGATGTATCCTGTTCTTAACATCCCCAAGACCAATAGTGGCTTTACAGATTTATAACATCTGGCAATTAAGTATTTTTTTCACAGCCGTATGTATATATATATATATATATATATATATATATATATATATATATATATATATATATATATGTGTGTGTGTGTGTGTGTGTGTGTGTGTGTGTGTGTGTGTGTGTGTGTGTAATGCTTGTTTTAAAAATAGAACATGAACTGAAATAAGACAGTTTTGGGGGCAGTTTACACTCAATTAATGAGCGGGTATCAGGCTGTCAGGGTTCTAGCCCTTAAGAAAACTAAATACAGTGATAGCAGAGCCGCTGACCAGCGACTCCACTGAAAGTCACGCGACCTGTCTGATTTGCCGTCATTCCTGACACTTTCTTCCATTTTGAAGAAGTGAAACATTAAGGATCGCTAGACAAGAAGCTAAAGAAGATTTATATTCTCTACATGCGATGAAGAAACATCAAATCCAATCAAAGTTGATTGAAAGGGTCAGAACAAGTCCAAGACTAAGTCAGATTTTTTGGGTATTGTCATGTAAGGCACCACATGATGCGGAAAATAGCCTTCTATCTTTTTAGAATAGTAGTTTATACTAATTTCGAAACTTTTGGGTGGGGGGGGTGTACATTGGTGCAAGAGGCCATTTTAGTTCGATTTGAAAACTTGGACTTGCCCCTGTTCTCACAGTGACACAGGCCAGATTGTTTTGATCGTCTGGTAAGGCAGTTCCTTGAACCCAGGTGAGTTTTAGATAATACAGGGCTGTCCAACTGGAGCATTGTAGCAAAATTTTGGTACAATGCTTTTCAAAATTGCTACAAATTTTCTCAAAAATAAATGTTTCTCATGTGAAGAAGTGGAAAAAATGCTACAAGTAAAGAAAATTTTGCTACAGAGATTTTCAGTTGGACATCACTGTAATATGTGGTGATCAAAGTATTTTATTATCATAATTAATATTACTTTTTTCTAGAGGTAATATATGTCTATTCAAATTAATCTGCAACAATATTAGTGCAGAAAAATGGAAAAATAGACTGGATGGACTTAACCTTGTTTTCACGCCAACACATTTTACATTGTTTCAATACTGGTATTAACATGCTTACCTGAACTTTGGACTTTATTGACTACACCAATATTTACAATGGTAATCTGTCACATACATACATACATACATACATACATACATACATACATACATACATACATACATACATACATACATACAAACAACAAGAACAATAACAACATTGAAATAGAAATACAATGGGATACACATTACACATACACAAATGCAACAAACAATTATATATTATGAAGCAATTAAGCGAGTAGAAAAAAAATAGATAAAGGTAATTTGATGTCATAGAAGTCCGTTGATGTCTGTACATTCTTTTAGGTAAAAAGCAAATTTTGAAATCAATTCTGTATCGTTTAAACTCATTATGAATATAAATAAGTGTTCATCGTCAAAGCTATCTAAACATGATTAAAAGGATCTGCATATCCAGAGGAAGCACTGGTCCTGCTGAAGTTTGCGAAAGTTAACATCAAATTAGAAACTAATTATTATGAATAAAGTGAGTAAAGTTCATCAATAACCCTCACAGTTTGCCAAGGTCACTGGTGATCAGGGAAATGGTAGGCCTAAGCTATACAATACTCATCTGTCCATTAAATGGTTTTGCCAGGGGGGGTGTTCACATATTACATAACGCTTTGGGGGTAATTTCAAACACCCCGACCCCTTTTGTTACACTTTTTACATATTAACTCTTTCAGTGCTAAATTCGACTACAATCGCATTTATTTATATCACTTTAATAATATCATATTCACATTCTTCATGCGAAGACCTTTCATTCGAGTACCAACAAAAATATAGGGTTATGTTAGCACATTCAGGATAACGTTTGTTCTAGGTAAACAGCTTTCCTCGGTGCACTTTGCACGTATTGCACGCAAAGTGAGCCTTGGCTAGTTGTTGGCTTAGTCTTTCAACTTGCACCGAAAGAATTAAAAGGAGCTCCAAACAGCCACCCTCACCACCTCGAGCGTTTCTTAATTTTTTATTTGTGAACAGCCCCCAGCTAGAATAACGTACACTATACTGGTAGAGTTCATAGATGAACTTCAAACTATAGTTTTACCTTGCAATTACAGAAGTGGTCTGAAAGACAGGGTCAAATAATGGGGATCCCAATGGGTAGCCAACAGAGGTCACAGGGTCGCAGATTTACAAGTGTCTAGGTTATGTGGTCACTTTTAGCAAGGTGGTATGTCACAGACACAGGTAGGAATTAGCAAAAAAATAATGTTTTAGGTCACCAAGTCGCCAGTCGCAATATACTAATAATACAATAATTTTTGTTAGCAACATTTTAACTGAATAAAAGTCAATGTTGCTTCCTTGAATTGAAATTAAAATCCATTTGTTACATCACTTTATTGTAACAGTTCCAACTCACCCATTATTTTCTATGAATAATGAGGTGCTGTCGAAGTACCACAGTTCAAGTCCTCGGTCTTATTATTTTCTATGAATGATGCATTTTTTGGTAATTAACCTATGCATATTATAACTTTCTACGAAATGGAGTACTAGAACATGAATCAATTTAAATCATTATATTTGCTGCAAGTCCCATTAGTGACTCCACTGTTTTGTTCCAATGATCATTGTTTTCTACAATTGATGAGCTGCAAATGAAAGGTTCAACATTGATTCAATTGCCGTTGCAAAGTTTCATAGTACAAACAATAGATTTTAAATCGCTCAATCACCTCAGAACCACTGTATTTGTTGTAAATAACGAGTCTTGGCCTAAGCATCATTATTTTCTATAAATGAAGCACTCCTCGGTGCTTAACATGCTTAAAATCACGCATAACAACCTTACAACTTGTTACTGATGTGCATTAACAAGGCTAAGTCCAATGGACTCAACATTTTTTTGCAGAACCATACACCCACAAATTCATTTATTTCATTTCATTTTTCTATTCTTCTATGTACAAACACACAATTCACTGAAATTACATAACTACAAACATATCTTACCATTTATGGCCCGAAATTAGGGTGTATGCCTACTTTTTTTTTAAGTTAGTTTTTGCTCTTTTCCTCATAATGGTAAAAATGGACTTAGCCTTGTTTTTGTTTTAGCTCCTTCAATCATATTTAGATTTGGGAAGCTTCAGGAAGACGTTCCTTTGAAACTGCCTCCACGCCACAAAAGATCGATGGGGTTGGAAAACAATGGCACCACCAAAATGGGGAACAAATAATAAATTTCCTGCAGCCATTCCACCCAAGTAATTACAAGGTGTGAAAAAACACACTGCAGACGATTACCAGAAGGATGGAAAAGTATCATGGAATTCCCAAGAGGTCTCTTAAATGATGCCTTTAAAAATAGAACCACCATCTAATGGACTCCTAGAATGATACCTTTAGTAGACGTACATTAATTAAGGTCATGATCGTACAGCAATACTCGATCATTTTCCCCTGAATTCCGGAGGTTTTTGCTCGAATAACGTTTCCATAGATGTTTATCATTTGTTGCACGAGACAAACATTGTATCTGTTGATTCAAACTTGATCCAGTCCAAACAGGTATACTCATTGCACGAGCAGAATGATTGGTGATATTTTGAAAAGTAAAGCTTGCTCCGAAATGTTTTCCCCCACATAAGATTAAGTGTTCTTGTCTGTTTCTGGCACTACATGTAGTATCAAACATCATGAGTGTCGGGCTCCAGATGGGTATATGGCAACTTGCAACCTTCGATTAATGTTTGAGGTCAGGTGACCAATGATCTATACGAGAGAATTCGGCGACTTGGATTTGGGGGGCTTTGTGACGTGGACACCTAAAAAAGAGAAAATTAGTGAAATCTACGAAATCAACACAGGAACGGCAAGAATTCTTCAAAGCCCTCCACACCCACAATTGGGTCTCGCTAATAAAACAATGTAAACTAGAAAGGGTTTGCTAGACAGCAAATCTGTCTGGGTGCCTTCAAAATGAGAACAGTTTGGAGCTAAACTCTGCCATTGTTCAACATAATCTAAATTTTGTGTGTCAGCCTAATTTGCATAAATTGAAATGCTGCAACTGGTTCCTTGGCTTTGGCCATATCACAAACTTATAAACTGAAGTTTGAATGACACCACAATCTATAATAGTGTTGAAGAGCAATATTTTAATTTTATGTATTTGCCTAACTCGCATAAATTAAAAGCCTACACTTTGGATTATGGTTCATTGGATGCGTTCATGTCACTGTCGGGCCATAGGGAAACCAGAAAATGACTGGAGTAAAATGGTTCAGTAATAAATATGTAGTTCCTGTATTTTTCCAGGACAATAGGTATCCCCGTTGTGTTTTCCTCACGGATGGAAAAGTGTTAGGTATTCGGCTTTCCGGAGTCGTTGCACACCGATTTCCAAATATCTTCAGGATATAGTTTTCTTAATACGCTGCACAATTTCTTTTCCCCATTCATTTCTGGGTGTGAACCCAGACATTCATTCATTCTTTCTTTCTTTCTTTCTCTCTCTCTCTATCTCTCTCTCTTTCTCTCTCTCTCTCTTTCATTCTTTACGACTAAATTTGGCCAGAGTTTTTCTCGAGCATAATAGTACACAAAATCTAAATCTTGAATAACTACAAAACTATAATGCATAGAGGTACCATTCCAACTTCAGTTTATAGGTTTGACATGGCCACGTCCAATAAACCGTGAGTCAAAATTGCAGCATTTTAGTTTATGCTAATTAGGCTAATACACCAAATTTAAACAATGTTGAACAATGGCAAAGTGCAGCATTTCAAACTATTATCATTTTGAAGGCACCCATACAGATTTGCCATGAAGCAAATCTTCTTTTCTACATAAGCTCTGTGTCTCATAACTTAAGCGTTGAAACTGGTAGATATATGGAGCAATGCCTAAAGATGAAAGGCAATGTTTATACTCTAAGTGTAACGAAATCAGAAATGTTAAGAAGAATTTCACCTAATAATGGAATATCCTTTATATAACAACTACAGACAAAAATAATATGCCATTTCTACCGTGTGTAATTGGTGCACATTTGAGTGCTTATTAACAAGTAGTTAAAATGTGATAAGAAAACTGTCTGAATTTTGTTGCAATGTATTTTGTGAAAGAGCCAACTATCTTGAATCATTACGTGGAAATGTGACCACTCATACTGAAAATATGTTAAACTATGCATGTAATTACTGTGGGCCTATTTTTCAGAAAATAATGGGAAAGCAGGAGGATTTAATTTTTTGAACTATAGGTAGATAAATAGGTAGACAGACATGCAGGTCTACAGACAGACAGATTATAGATAGACAGACAGACGGACAGAAAGACCGATAGATAGATAGATAGATAGATAGATAGATAGATAGATAGATAGATAGATAGATAGATAGATAGATAGATAGATAGATAGATAGATAGATAGATAGATAGATAGATAGATAGATAGATAGATAGATAGATAGATAGATAGATAGATAGATAGATAGATAGATAGATGTGAAACTGCGTTCACATAAGCCACAGGACTCAGGTGAAAATCCCCAATAATAAGGCCCAATATATTGTTTTTATTTTTTTATTTGTTTATTATCAGCGCCCGCCCCTAAATTTTTCACCCACTGTTTCTAGCTTTTTTTTTTATTTAGTCACAGTCAAACAAAGGTCGGTCCAATCATAATTTTGATAGAATTAACCCGTTTTCGTGATTTACTGGATAGAAAATAAAAAATAAAATCCTCTCACTTTCCCATTATATTCTGAAAAATATGATGAAAAAAAATCTATGGACCCTGACTGAAATTATAGACGGGTAATAGGTACCTGTGGCAGTGCTTGTGACTATGTTCAGCTTCAAACATGAACCATAATGGACCCCAGCGTGTACGGTTAACTGTCAGTGAGTTAAGTCAAAATTGTCATTATCGTCAGTTACGCTGCACCAGGGTTGCATTTAATCATTGCTACTAAGCAAATTATTCTGGACAAGACCTCAGTGTAGATTGCCAACCTTCCAGAATCATTCTGGAGATTCCCAAAAAATTAAGGTTGGAAATTGATATAAGTTGAGTAATTTTAACCTTCCTCCCAAAAATCTGAGATTTTGCTTTAATATTTCATCTTGAGAAAATATAATCTCCATTAAATCTGCCCTCTTTCTTCCGAATTTACAATTGGAATTGGTTAGCAGCACGGCAGAAGTGAGCATAACAAAGTCCGTTAAGCTCTTGTTGACAGTAGTGAGACTAAGTTTCAGGGTATTGTAAACGAACAATCAAACAACTTACCCGAGATGCCAACTGCCCCTCAACATCAGGGACTGTCCCAGAAATTAGCTGAAATTTTAACCAATGTACAGTGTTTGTCCCGCTTTAAAAATGAGTATTTTCTTATATATTCTTTGTTAAATATGCTCTGACAGCCTCTGTCCCAGATGTTCTCATTTAAATGTCCCTGAAATGACATTTTGAATGTTGGCATCTCTGACTTATTTGAGAGAGAGAGAGAGAGAGAGAGAGAGAGAGAGAGAGAGAGAGAGAGAGAGAGAGAGAGAGAGAGAGAGAGAGAGAGAGAGAGAGAGAGACAGAGAAATTCACATTTACAACTAGAAAAGATTTGCTTCAAAGCAAATCTCTTTCTGCACCCCACCCCCCCCCCCCAAAAAAAAAAGAACTTGCACAAATTTAAATGCTACAACTTTTGTTAGTGGTTTATTGGATCCGCCTTCAGCACAAATCTGTGAAATAAATTGGGAATGCATGGCACCTCTGTCTGTAATACTTTTGATGGTATTCAACATTGTAAATTTTCAAGAACCCCTAATAAGCATAAATTAAAATTCTACAATTTTTGCTTGTGGTTCATTGGCTGTGCTTTCAGTACATACTTAGGCCCTATATGAATATGGAAGTTGGAATGGAACCTCTATCTATAATAGTTTTGAAGATATTCAATTAACATTTAACTTTAAGTTTCGAAGTGTCCAGTTAGCATTGAACAAATTCAGTTGTAATGTATACGTGTCAGCAATTGATGCGCATTCTCAACAACTGTATCTGATTCAATAGAACTAACCACATTCGGGCCATGTACCGGTACTCGGTTCAATACTTTGGAAGCCAGTATATGGATAGAAATTTTCAAATGGCGCTAATTTGCATAATTTTCAACCAGTTGATTATTCCGAACGATCTGCGAAACTTCACATAGCCTAGGCTATGGCCTATGCCCCGAATGAGCAACATCCATGCCAAAATTTGAAGATTCTTGTTCAAATGTGATCTTAATCAACACAAAAATGAAGAAAGAAAGAAAGAAAGAAAGAAAGAAAGAAAGAAAGAAAGAAAGAAAGAAAGAAAGAAAATTATCAGTGTAGTTAATATCACTATTATAGTATTAATATTATCAATATCAGTCAGACTCAGAGATGAGACTTGAGAGATACCAACTGCCCCTCATCATCAATCCACATCAGCTGGCCTGGACAATACCTGAAATTAGCTAAAATTTGACCAATTTAAAGTGTTCGTCCCGCGTTGAAACTGAGCATTTTCAGATGTATTCTTTGTTAAATATGTTATGTCCCTGATGTTCTCACTTTAAAGTCCCTGAAATGATATTTTGAACGTTGACATCGCTGCTATCGTGACGCAAGTCCGATAAGATATACTTCCATGAGCAACAAAACACGTCACAGGGGAACCCTGAAAGCGACCAAAGCAAACACCAATCAGGACGGAGTACTATAAATAGCCTCTTATTTATGCGCCGCCATCTTGTAGTGTGGAGCATAATGTTTTGCAAGGTGCACGGTGAGGACATGGACGTGTGATGTTGATAACGATATGTGAAACAATAACAACACACAAAGTAGCTGAGTGCAACGGAAGAACAAAAGGTGCAACAAAGGTTTCGAACAACAATCAAGCATACAGAGAAGCTGACATCTGTGAATACAGTGCAGAACAGAGAAACATTCTCAGTGTCGCTGAGCATTGCCAAGGTCAAGGTCGTTGGGTTGCCGACACTATCCGTATCAGCAGATAAATGTGTCCTGGTCCACCACACATGTTGTCTGTTACGACGCTCGGGGATATTACCTGCGCTGCATAACTAAACAGTGTGATAACTTGTGACGAATTCAAAATGTCTAGACCACCAAACGAAAATGTGACCACTTATAAACTGGTGGTAGTCGGGGATGGAGGTGTTGGTAAATCTGCTTTGACAATTCAGTTTTTCCAAAAGATGTTTGTGCAGGACTATGATCCCACAATCGAGGATTCGTACATTCAACACACAGAAATAGATGGACAGTGGTGCATACTAGATGGTAAGTTACAGAGGGTATACTGGCACACCAGCTCAGGATTAGGCACCAGGTAGTGGACTACAGTAATGTTATATTGGGGATACTGTATTATACTGGCGGTGTGCAGTCACTTCGTCCACATGCCAAGTCGTCCCCAACCAACTCGTCCCCCACACATGTCAAATCGTCCCCTTCTATGTCATCTCGTACCCACCATTTCGTCCCCCCGGCTAAGTTCACATTCAGCATAGCTATTTGCGTGAGCGACCGGTGTAATATTATATGTAATGATTTTTTAAAAATAATTGATTTCTTGTGTTTTGTGTTTTTTTCATTGACGTATAAGATCATGAAGTGAATGAAAAAAGTATATAAAATAAATTTGCTTATATAGACTAAATTTACTGTGATTTTAGTTCTAATAATGGTACTTTACTATGATATTGTTATTTTTTAATAAATTTATCTATTTGACTAAATTTATACTATTTCAGTTTCTAGTGATATTGTATATTATGAGTACTTTACTGTTATTTTAGTTCTAATAAATGGTACTTTACTGTGATATTGTTATTTTTGGTAAATTTATCTATTTATGTGATCCCTGTTATTATTAGAATGTGTCGGTGTAAGGGGCTAAATTGTGAATGGACATCATGCTGATAGTGTGTGTATATCCCTCATATCCATAGAAAATATTGAAGTCTGCTGATACAAGCTTCTGAAAAAAAAAGCTTTAAACGCTGATTAAAAACAATACCTTTTTTGTCGGACGATGTTTATACCATAATTACCTTTGTATTGCAATTATAATAAAGTCTACAATTTGATAATATAATAATAAACAGGGGACGAGTTGGGTAAAAAATGGGGATGAGTTTGCATTGACGGGGATGATCTGGCTTTCGGGGACGAGTTGGTTAGGGACGACTTGGCATGTGGACGAAGTGACCTACATTCATACTGGCACAGTAAAAATGTGGCCACACGCATAGTACAATATTTTCAATATATTATCAAACATACTTAAAAGACCGGTCCAAGTTTGTGGCCACATTTTAAAAATGTAAACACAATGTCCCAGTAATGTACTTTAACGGAGTTTCCCAAAGAATCTAGCCCCTCTGCTCTGGCTATGTTCATGCCTGCTGTACGCCGAGTTTCGCCCGCCAACAACCACCGTGTTGTCGCCCTTAATTCCCCTATAGCACCCTGTGGAAATTCCCAGTATCTCTTCCCCCTATTTATTCAATTTATTTCGTTACCGGATCCCGTTACCTTCCCTTATTAAAACGGCCCGCATGCATCAAATCCAAACAAGTGAAAGCAAACAGCGTCGAATGGAAGATTACCGGAAGCCATGAGGACGTGCATGCGCATTGGAACCGAATTACAGCTGCTACCAATAATTAGTACACTTGTGAGAACATAGTTTCCATGAATTGTATGCATCAAGATAGCTTCAAATGTATTGGACGGAATAAATTTGATATATTTAAATAAACCACATCAATTTAATATTGAATTTATATTTGTTATTATTTATTCCGTCTGGCATTTAATACTCGATCACTTTGTTTACATGTATATGCTAACAAGGTGCTCCCTGTAATCTGATATATGCATACGCGGTAAAGAGTCTCATTGAGCGAGTCGGCGGAGAAGGAAACATGGTTCCCGCAATGCCAATGACAATGTTGCCAAAGCGATATGTGGTCCCTTACCATTTAAGGCAAGGTAATGAGGGGCCCGTAATGAGCTTAAACTGGAATAAATATAGCAGATAAAATCAGGAAATTTATTTGTGGATACTGCCAATATGTCAACACGGGCCTCAATACGGAATTAATCGTAAGATAGCACGCTGGGAACACCCTGGCCCAGATTCTTTCGGAAACTTCGTTAAAGTACAGTGATGGCACATTGTTTTTATATTTTTAAATGTGGCCACATTTGTGGCCAGACTTGTGGCCACAAACTTGGACCGGTCTCTTTAAGTATGTTTTATAATGGATTGATAATATTATACTATGCGTGTGGCCACATTTTCACTGGGCCCGTATAATACAGTATCCCCGTTATATTATACTGTAAATTGCATTAATTTTGCTGTACTCTAATTTTTGCTTATTTCGCTGAGGGCACCAAACCGCACAAATAAAAACACAGTGAAATAGTATTTTTTAACGGTGTTTGAATAGGAATTATGTCCATAACAGTGAAATGTCAAAAATACAAAAACTGTAGAAATTTATACATGCAAAAATAAAGCAATTTACTGTACAATATTCTAAATCCTTCTATTTTATATATAGACTGACTATTTTCACAGTACCAACTGCCGTTTAAATAGACCAGCTGGCTATTTTCATGGTACCGTCATTTTGGCAAGAATTCTATCTTCATGGTGGGTTTCAACCAATCAGATGTAACTGGGTCACTGTGATGTATTTCGGGTCCACTTTCAATGACCTCATTCGACTTTAAAGTTCAAGGCATGCAGACGTATTAGTGGTGTTTAAACAGATTCAGATTCTTTATTGAAACCACTTGCGCCCTCTCAGGGCCAACAGTTACAATGCAATTCCAACACTCAGCCTCCTCTGCAGATGCTAACTACAACTACATAAACATGTGGAATGAAATATAGAAAGATGTAATGAATAGTTTCAATAAATACATCGCTGTACAATACTTTCAAAGCTTACAAATACTTTATAATTTGTAGTCGTTGCTGTTGAAATGCGGTCATTCTATTCTACATATATGTGCTTGCCTATCCTGCCATTCGTGGTGTACTGGACTATATAGTCAAGGGCGACCATTCAAGACTCAAATCAAGGGCCATGATAGTTTTTTCTTGAAAATCCACCTCCTTACAATACATATGCTAGACCCGCTATTATGTCAATCAGTTTTTCAATTTGAAGTGAACATACCCCACTACAAGCTAACAACAGTTATATGTCAAAAGTATTAATAGTACACCATAATGCAGCAGGAGTGACTGTTTAGTGTTTACCACTGACTGGCATGTGGTTGCGACACTGTGCAAATGTATAATCTATTGTCTTGGTCTTGCGTAAATAGGCAAATAATTGTACGCCATGAATATAGCCAGCTATATTCATTTATAAGCTGTAGCATGAAAATAGACGGCCAGTCGGCTGTCACAGTCATCAGTACCCAAAATTATAGCAGGATAAGTATACCAATTGCTCTTCTAGGATGGCTAATGACTTTTTGGTATAAGGTAAGCGAGTACTTCAATGACAGTGGGGGGATCCTAGGAATTGTATTTGTGTCTTTTTGTCCAGAACCACTTCCTGGTAGTCATTACCATATTCCGCAGTCTGAACTCTTTACGCTCCACAAGCTAACCTGTCACTGTCTAACCTATATACAAATAATTTATATGGCAGTACTATTGTCCATATTGCACATGTTCTTCTGTAGAATTTGACACATACTGTATTAGCCTTGTTAATATGAAGAAAGGACATGTAAGACACGAAAAACCTTTGCATGGCCGATTTTTAGATTTTAACTGTTTTTACAAAATGAATGTCTTTATGTTAGTTGTCAAAATTTCAAGCTATTAACTAAAGTAATGTGAAAACTAGGCAAAGGCCAAGACGGCAATATTATTAACTGAAGTAGAAATATGATAAAAACACCAAAAAACCACACAGGCATGTCGACATGCGAACGTCCATGTGTCATTCTTTTGGTTTTCAGCCGCCAAACGGAACAATGCCACCCGTCAATCATACTTAACAGCCTGTCAGGTGGCTGCAGGTAGCAACTGCCCATGGCAAAAGGACAGTGGTATCAGGTCGGCAATGCGAAATAAGGCAGCATGCCGAAAGTATGTTTGTTGGCAGGGAAAAGATGCAAACATGCTAACATATCATAGCGTTAGTGCTTTATTTTATAGTTATCTTGCTTGTTTTGCGTTCTAATGAAGGGAGACTTTAAATGTTCAAGAGGAGCGGGAATCGTCAGATGATGTCCCTTCAAAGGCAGTGCCGCAATGGATTACCCAAGCGGTCCTGCACACCAAAGACAGGTGGGGACAAAAACGGGCACCTTAATCAACAATACCCATGTACATAATAATATTTTATCGAAACCCAGGGATGAGAAATAAAAGTACAAATAAACACATCGAAATAAGCATAAACGTGAACAGCAGAGAAACACACTACATAGCATTACAAAACTCAGGTTGGAAAGAGAAATGAAACTTGTTGAGAATATAACTACAAAATAATGACAAGCCAACTGAGTAAAGTGTACAGACAAGTCTAACAAGCTAACTACATAAAGTATACACATAGGAGTAAAGACAATAAAATACAATCCCTAAAAACTGGGTGGAGAGATGGGGGCGGAAGACCAAACCCGCCATCCGTGCACTGACCATGAACGGCCATAGGCCGTCCCACCAAAGCAAGGCAACACAGCTTTTGTTGCCAGGCTTGAGGTCACGGGGGCTCGAAGGGCCACCTCCATGACGTCACACTTTGAAACCAGACTGTTGCTGTCGCCATTTGATAGATCACTGAATAATGTTTTCCGTACTTCGGATGCTCTTCTATTCATGTGATTGGCCAAGAATTGATTGACAACCTCACCAAATGTTATGGGACGATGTTTACTATATTCTGTACACATATCAGCTCAACTTGAGCAAATGGTATTGCTTCAGAGGCAAATGATCAACATCAAAGGCCTTTGAAGCTTGTTTTCTCAGAAAGGATAATAGGATGAGAACCCCACCTAAGAATGGTTATTCCAAGAAAACTGCTGGGCAAAAGTTAATCCGGTTAACAGCTTTTGATTCTCTAATGTCTGTACTGCAAAAACGATTCAGCAGTTTTCTAAATTTTGCTTTGTTCTTTTTCAATGAAATAAGGAAAATGAACATCCCGAAAGTCAAAGGGAAAAGTGAAACGTCAAACTTTGAGCATGGATAACAGAAAAGTGAAACGAAACATACAAAATTGCAGGATCGTTTTTTTTTTGTTGCCAATATGTCAGCATTAAGATGCAAGTGTAATTATGATTTTATCACATATAATATGTGGCTTATATTGACATTTATGGAGTGGATGCTTTGCGGTCAACTTTCAATTGTTTGTTCAACAATTCAGTCCTTGCCGCCACCACGCGGCGCCGCGGTTCCAAATGATATTCAGAGACCTCTCGCGGCCAAAATTGCTTTTGCGGGGGTCGGCTACGCGAGCCCCTTCACTCACAGTGTATTTCCTATGGCTGAGAACATGTATACAGAGGGCGATCTCGCCAAAAAAACAAACGCAGAACTGAATGAAATATTACAAAATCTTGGGAGAAAGAAGAATGAGAAAAAAAGCAAGCCTCATTCACAGGATTTTGTGTGCAACTAACGCAAAAAAAGTAACATCAGATCAATCTGCCGGTCATGAATGTATCAACTTTGCAGACATATGGAAGGGGTGTGGCGACCAATGGACTGACAAACTTGCCGTTATACCAAAACTCAGCCTTGGATTTGTAACAGATTATTTAACCAATGGAGAATTGATAAATGTGAAAGCAAAAGACATTGAAAATTTACCAACGTGAATGGTGTTAGACAGGGCAGATGCGGTATTCAGAGCCGGCAAAAACCAAAGTGAAAAAAGTTTTGTGTCTCCTGGTCAGTTGCGTCTTTTTTCTACTCGATCTTAGCATGGTTTTGCTCTGTAGATAGAACTTGTTACTGTTGTTCAATATGTATCAAAATAGTTACATTGTATCTTGTGATCATAACCAGAGTATTAATTTTGTTTTGTCACTTTATTGACACTTGCAAGACGGCAGTCATCTTGCCAAGGCGAGACTCACGAGCACAACTTTGGGTTAAAAAGTGCATATGATTGAGGCAGATTTACTCGTGGATTATTTCATTGTTAATATCTACTCAGTACCAAAACGGTCCTTTGTCCAAATATGAAAATTTAATTTCTATCAGAATAATGGGAAAGCAGTAAAATGACACGGAAAGCGTAACAGCTAATGCCAGTAGGACTGTCCAGGCACAGGGCGCACGTTTGTGTATTTCACACCCCATGGGGCCCAAGCCAGCGGTAGCGCTCATTACCTGATAAAGGGATTATGACACCTTGAGGCTGAAACGGCTACGCAGGGTGACCGCTTAAGAGCAGTTAAGCCTTGAGTATATAAATTTTGACAAGTTTCTTTAGCCAATCTTTTTATTAAAGTAGAGTCGATATCAATGATTGTCAAGCCATTTAATGCAGTATAATGATCGCTTTTAAATATCGCATGATGGTTTTGGCGTTTCCCCAGTCTCTTGCTTTCCCATGAATAATGTCGGTACAAAGTCTACATTGTTGCTACCTTTGGAGGGTTTCTTATTTACAAAATGCTTACTACAAACAGGGAGGTGGAATTAAATTCCACCTCCCTGCGACAAACAACCCACTTATCGGTGGGTTTCTCTTTCCTGGAGATGGCGTGGACCCACCGGGCGCGTTGAGGCTGCCGAGCCGGTATCCGGTGAAACGACAAAGATTCACATCCCGCCTTCCCTCTTCTATTGCAACACCCAGACACTGCACAGTTATCTTTACCCCCCATATCGCTAAATAAAAAACTAACAATATATATACATATTTACAACTTTGCAGGCATTAAAAAGTGGTGTCCTCTCTATTCATTCACAATGGTGCCACAAGCCTGAACCCCGCAAGGCGAGTTTGCGCGTCTATGCGCATGCGTCGACTGCAGCGCCAGCTTCGGCGGCAAGTACTGAATTAACATCACAGACACCCAAATACGGAACATATAAATTCTTTGGAGTATGACGATTACACAATGATATAACAAGACTTGATCTATGACATGAATTTATTTGCTTTAATGACATAGCTATTCACACATTTATATATATTCGTGCAACTACAAGTGCTTGTTTCAACAAATGTCCAAGTTACCTTAGGCCTAACAAAAATATATGTGTGGTTCTGGTAGCCTGACCCACCCTACTGAAAAGGCCTAACCCTAAATAAATTTTATGAAGCTAAAAAAGATAGTTTCAAACCACTCTTCCCTAATAAAAATTGGTTGACCCTGGCTGAAAGATTCTGTCCAGAAAGTCGTGTGTCATTCTTTTGCAGTAAAGTCAACTCAAACACAGCATTTTACAATTGTGTTGTGACATTGTTGCCATTGAAAATGCAGGGTAACTGTGAGTCTGACAACACACTACAGTTTGATATCTCATGATGTACCTGAAATGGGACAAAGTGTTATATGTGGGAAAATAAATCATTATGATAAGATCTCTTTTTTTTCATAATTTATGAAACTTTGCAGCAATTTCCTTCTCAATAAAGTTCACAAAACCTTGAGTGAAAACAAAAGAAAGGGTAGAATAATGGCGATGAAAGAAATTGCTGCAGTATATTTGCCCTAATGTGTGACGACAACTGACTTTACCAGGGGGAAAAGTGAAAATTAAAAACCACTTGTCCTATGGACAAGAGCTTTTCAGAAAGAGTTTCCGCACCCTGAATATTTTTGGTTTCATATATTATAAACCCCCCAAGATTGATCCAATACTATCTTATACATTTACAAACCATTGGGTGTGCAATCCACAATTTTCAAAGTGGCAGCCAAGTCCATGGGTTAGTCCTGATTGGATATTTTGAAGAGGTAGTATCTAAAATATGTGTGATTATTGCTAACAGATGGTTAATTTTTTTAATGAATGTGATGTAAAATATATAACGGGACGTTTCCAGTGTGAGCATTACCTAAAAATGTTAATACAACGCCTTGAAATTACCAGTTTTTGGTGATGGTGGGCCCCAGAATAGGAATGTTGTATCAGACACTGAAATCGCCTCCCAGGCTATGAATTAAGTAGCAGCACTGGGCACACAAGGCAAGAGCCCCCACTGAGTGAAAGTTGGAGCTTAATAGTGGAGGAGGTTGCCCCCATAGTGGATACAGGTCCGAATGTACCTGCAGTTTTGATATAACTGGTTAAAAAAAAAAAAAAAAAACCATCATCCACTGTTCAAATATGGACCATTCCATCATGTGTGCTTCACATGAATAGTTCTAATCGAAGATGTCAGCTGCATCAGGCCAGTTAAGTGACAGCTTGGCAACACACAAAAGTAGGGCTCCACTACTCAAGCAGCTGTTATCGTAAATTAAGTGCAAGAATATGATAGTGGTACAAAATTGGCCAGCTTCATAGGTGCACTAACAAGTGAACAAACACAGCTTTCCTGTCCACATCTCTAAACCAGTCATAGGGAGGTACCTTGGATGGATTTCTGTCGAGTTTAAAAGTCCCACTTCAGTATTTTCAATTTTTTCTCCAAATTTCTCCTGATGTTCTCCAGAATAAAGATGTTATCATGTATATCACAGTTGTGGTATTTTGGGCTTTATTGCAAAAAATTCATGGCCTTTAAACATGACTGAAATATGGGATTTAAGCATAATTTCTCCAATAGTGTTTCCAGTAAAGTATGATGTTTTATGTTGTAGTTCTGGACACGGCGGGACAAGAAGAGTTCAGTGCTATGAGGGAACAGTATATGCGTAAAGGTGATGGGTTCCTCTTGGTGTACAGCGTAACAGACAAACAGAGTTATGAGAACATCCGAAACTTCCACACACAGATACTAAGGGTTAAAGACAGGCAAGTATAGAGTGAGCTTACAGTTTAATACTGAGTATATGATTAATACTTGTGTGCAGACTGATCATTGAAATGGAAGAGGGGCTTTCATTTTTGTCCACTGCCACTGAAGGTGACATTGTGGGACATGGAAACTAACAAGGGGACATGCTTGCATGTAATTGGCTTGGTACAGTTTCAGGAACTGTTTAAGATCATGAAGATGAATATAGAATGTACGGATGGTTCAATACGCTGCTTGCTATGCCAAGAGCATCTTATGGCTCAAAGAACACCATATGGGGGTAGTATAAATTTTTTGACCGGCACCATGGCGTCAAAAGAACTACTAAATCCTCAGCAAAATCTGAAGAAAAAAATTAAGGTATGGCCGTGTATTGCATGTCAAAAATTTTAAGACGAAAAGCCATATATATGGAAGACACCTTAGCATTTAAATGTTAGGAACTATAGTAGTGAGCTTATTGACGATTCCTTCATAATTGTCCACAAACAGTATGAAGTAGGACATTGATTTTGCATATATGTAATTATCAGTCTGTACATGCAAAGTCAGTTAAGTGCAGGACTCTCATATTCCTCATATCAAGGTTGGGCAACAGGAAAAGAATTTGACATGCACCAGATTATGGGTTTACTTTGGTATTTTTCATGTGCCAGACCTTGATTTGTTTTTCAACTCTACAAACCTGTCACTTATGCTGACACATGTTGGAAAAGGGTCAAACAAAGATGTTCATGAGGTGGTGTTGTGCTGGATCCCTGATTTTCAACAAATTCTTTAATTCCTGAATTTTTCAGTTAATGAATACATTCCTACAAATTACTGTAAATCAATGCAGATTGTGATGGTAATTCATATTTTTGACTTCTGCAAAGGCCTCCAATCAAATCTAATTCAAATTGGATTTTGTTGTAATAATCTTGCTACAGTAATTTTTGCTTTTGATCACCTATTTGGCCCAGACTCATGCAGTACTTACATGATTGATCTTGACTCCGTTTCCTTGGTCACAGGGTCACTATCATGAGTTTTGCTTTTCCTAAAAAAATTGAAAATGTTCAGTTTGAGTTAAAACATCAAATAATTAGGAAGTAATTTGATTTTGTGCATGGCGATTTTCAAGAACATTGGCTTTGACCTTGTTCCAAAGGCCACAGGAACACTTCATTAAATTGTGGATGTATGGTCAGCTGAGTACATGACTGTCACAGTCCTCTTGTTGGATAACAATTTTATTTTTAAATGTTAGTTATTTATGCATCCCTTGACAAAGGCTCCATGTAGTGCAGGAAATCTATTGGCTCATATGAGCATATTAGTAATGGTGGTCCTACTGGTAATGGTTAGTGAATTAAGCAAGACTGTAAATTGCTTTATTTTAGTGTGTATAAATTTTCACGTTTTTTTTGTATTTTGGACATTATATTGTTATTTTAATTTCAATGTTTTGGACATAATTTCTATTCAAACAGTGTTAAAGTGCAATTCCACTGTGTTTTTACCTAAGCTGACTTGTCGGTCAGCTGAGGTTTTGTGAGGGTCCGTCGTCCGTCGTCCACAATTCACATTTTCGACTTCTTCTCAAAAACCGTCAGCCAGATCCACTTCAAACTTGGTGGGGATGTGCCTTGGGTGGGTCTCTACCAAGTTTGTTCAAATGGTCATGGTCCATTGATTTTTGGATTTTTAATGAATTTTTTTGTTCTTTTTTGGGTAAATCTTAAAAAATCTTCTTCTCCAAAACCGCTTACCCGATTGCTTTGATATCAGATAGGAATACTCCCTGGGACTCTTAGTTCTTAATTTGTTCACCAGGTGGGGCTGCAATTTTTTCCTATTTTTTTATGAATTTTTGTGTGTTATAGCGATTTTCGACTTCTTCTCCAGAACCGTCACTCAGATTAAGCTGAAACGTGGTAGATATGTTCCTCATGGAAGGGCCAAACAAAGTTGTACACTATGTGGGAATGCTGCGGATTCCTGATTTTTAATGATTTTTTTCAATTCGGCTCCTTTGGGGTAAATGCAGCTTTCCTATCGATTACCATGTAAGTCAATGGCCATTCTAATGCTAATTTACGTTTTGGACTTCTTCTCCAAAACCGTCATCCAGATTTACTTCAAACTTGGTGGCAATGTACCTTGGGTGGGTGTCTACCAGGTTTGTTCTAATGGTTATGTTCCAATGAATTTTGGATTTTTTTATGATTTTTTTTTCAAAAATCTCAACAAAGGTTTTAATAGGAAAGTTTAACATGGGAATTTCTTGTAATGGTATTAACTTAAATAATATGGGCCAGATTTACTTCAAACTTGGTGGGGATGTGCCTTGGGTGGATCTCTACTAAGTGTGTTCAAATGGTCACGCTCTATTGATTTTTGGATTTTTTATGAATTTTTTTGTTCTTTTTTGGGGCAAACCTTTAAAATTCTTCTCATCTGAAACTGCTGACCCAAATGCTTTGATATCGTACATAGACACTTCCGGGGACACCTAGTTCCCAATTTGTTCACCAGGTGGCGCTGCAACTTTTTTATGAATTTTTTGGAAGGTTTTGCTACTTTTCACTTGTTCTCAGAACCGTCCCTCAGATTAAGCTGACGTGATGGATATGTTGTTGTGGAAGGGTTAAACAGTTGTTTACTAGGTGGCACTGCTTTGGGTTTCTGATTTTTAAGGATTTTCAATTCGGGTACTTATCGTTCAATGCAGCTTTCCTGTTGATTACTATGTAAGTCAATGGGCATTCTAATGCTAATTTACAGGACAACTGACATGAAATTTACTGTTTACTTGATAAATTGAGATCTGTCTTGAGTTAGCTACACATGTTAATTATTCTGTATGAAGGTCATGCTGAGACAGTACATGAATGACCTTGACCTCGTTTGTGGGGTCACAGTGCAACATACATGAATTTTACTCTTCATTATAGCTTGAGAATTACTTGAACTTTGATGTTGCACATGTAAGTGTTCTTCTATAAAGTTCAGACTTACTCAGAACATGGTGTCCTTGATCCTTTCCCAAGCTCATAGAGCTGCAAGTGTGATGAATGTCGAGATCAGCTGAGGCACGGGCTGTTCACACAGCCCTCTTGTTATTTTCACGGTTTTGTGCCATCAGCAAAATAAGCAAAAAATAAGAGTATGGTGAAATTAAAGCAATGTACAGTAATAAGAAAGTGGTTTTTGTATGGAAGTTCTTCTGGTGTTGTTAAATTTGACCAATATTTTAATATTTTTATTGTTTTTGTTTGCAGGGATTCCTATCCAATGATCTTGGTTGCAAACAAAGTAGATTTGGTACATTTACGTAAAGTGACAGAAGAGCAGGGCCGGGAACTTGCCACATCACTGGGAGTAAGTTTCAAGTGGAGTGCATTTGTAAATGTACATATACAGTATGTTAATCCCATTCTGCCTTGGATTACAACTAAGTCAGCTGCTTCCCTTAGCATAGATTGGATAAACCTGTGTGAAAGGAAGCTTTTAATTAATGTGGGCTTATTGTTTTCAAAGATTTGATTAAATAAATAAAAGACGAAAATTTGACCTGTAGTTGGTTAAGGGAATGTTGAATCATACCACTGGGACAGTTGTTTCAAATTACACCCAACTGGTTACTGGTGGTGAGTCCGAGTCTGCTTAGTACAGGGCTGTCTGTAACACTTTTATGTGTTTGTATTTCGAGATTTTACCATGGCAAGTCCCTTGATTCTAAACTCCTATTTTTGTAAGAAGTTTAATACATGTATTTATTTCAGCTGCAGACTGTATCAGCCTTATACATGTACAGTGCAGCATAATGTGAAATGCCACCATTAGGGATGACCAAATCTCAAATACCATTTCAGGGACTTCAAAGTGAGAACATCAGGGACAGAACATGTGTAACAAAGAATATATCTGAAAATACTCAGTTTCAACGGGGGACAAACACTGTAAATTGGTCAAATTTCAGTCAATTTCAGGGATTGTCCAGGCCAGCTGATGATGAGGGACAGTTGGCATCACTGACTGATTTTGATAATATTAATAGTGATAGGCCTATTTACAAAACTGATAATTTTCTTTCTTTCTTTCTTTCTTTCTTTCTTTCTTTCTTTCTTTCTTTCTTTCTTTCTTTCTTTCTTTCTTTCTTTCCCTCCTTCATCCTTTCTTCATTTTTGTGTTGGTTTAGATCACATTTGAACAAGAAACTTCAAATTGTGGCATGGATGTTGCTCATTCGGGGCATAGGCCATAGCCTAGGCTATGGTGAAGTTTCGCAGATCGTTCAGAATAGTCAACTGGTTGAAAATTATGCAAATTAGCGCCATTTGAAAATTTCCATCCATACTGGCTTCCAAAGTATTGAACCAAGTACGTGGCCCGAATGTGGGTATTTGAATCAGATACAGTTGTTGAGGATGCGCATCAATTGCTGACACATATACATTACAACTGAATAAATTTGTATAATTCATATTATAATGCTAAATGGGCACTTCAAAACTTAAAGTTAAAAGTTGAATATCTTCAAAACTATTATAGATAGACGTTTCATTCCAACTTCAATATTCATATAAGTATGTACTGAAGGCACATCCAATATGAACCACAAGCAAAAATTGTAGAATTTTAATTTATGCTTATTAGGGGTTCTTGAAAATTTACAATGTTGAATACCATCAAAAGTATTACAGACAAAGGTGCCATGCATTCCCAATTCAATTCACAGATTTGTGCTAAAGGCGGATCCAATAAACCACAAACAAAAGTTGTAGCATTTAAATTTGTGCAAGTTCTCTTTTTGGGGGGGGGGGGGCACAAAGAGATTTGCTTTGAAGCAAATCTTTTCTAGTTGTAAATGTGAATTTCTCTCTCTCTTTCTCCCTCCAGGAGACACAACAAGTGACATGAAAATATTGAACAAAGTAACTTGAAAGGCAGTACTTGAAGGCAGGTGGTCTTTCAAGATGGTGACCCACTGTGATCATGTACAGTTTGTCTTCTTACTTGAAAATGTACGATTATGTGTTCTAGTATGACCACATGGACCAGGAACTGAACTTCCTTGTTAGAGAATTGTGCGTGGAAGTGTAGTGACAATCCTCAATATTAACTTGTTCAAATCATTGACATCACCATCGGATTGCATGAGTAACAAGTTGTCTTTCGCAGCTTTCCTCACAGTGAAGTAAGCCCTGTCCTACAGAACTGTTTCGATTGCCACAAACCAAAAGTGGCACTTGCAAAACAGATGATGTTACATTAAACAGTAGAAAAAAGGGTAGATTGGTGTTTTTTTATAGTGGTTTGTCGAAAGAGTCTGATGTGGTATGAAACAACTTTAATGACATTGTGACCAAGTATGTAATGTTTCATGATTTGTCTTTTAGATACCGTATATAGAAACAAGTGCCAAAGATCCTCCGCTCAATGTGGATTCTGCCTTTCATGAAGTTGTCCGAGTTATCAGGTAAGTTCAAGACTCTGCAAGTTGCATGTCCACTGCATGGGACAAGTCAAATTCCAATCAGGGCATGTTAGAATCTCAAAGCACCACCCATGATGGCAACTAGAAATTTTTGTTTTCGAAATGAGATTGGTATAGATGGGTAAGAAAGTTCCAGTGGAGGTTAGTGGAAGCAAAATCTAAAAACTAGTAGCCCTAGCGGATCACAGCAGATGGAAAGAATTGCAGAACACTGAAGTGTCATGGGAAGCATGAATGAGAGACATCATGAAGCTGGTCTGGTGTTAAAGTTGTTACAACTGTAGGCAATTTTTGACACTAACCTCATGATCATGCTGATCATGTTCTAAAATATCCTTGGCCAATTTGGCTATAGCGTAAATGGTTGTGTTGGGTAAATTACACCTTTTAAGCCAGTGGCTGTTAGGCTAATGGATAGCGCTAGGCTAGATGAAGTAGTGCAGTGCTGTCAGGTTAACATGACATCATTAAATAATGATAATCATTGTGATATCATGAAGTACACGGTAATTGTGACTTATCAGGAATATGTTAAATCATGAAATTGTCTAAATTATTGGAATTACAGTGTATCAACATAATGTAGTCTTGAGTTACTGGGCAAGGGTGACATGATGAATTTGTCTAAATTATTGGGTAATTGTGCTATTTATAAAGGGTAAATGTCACATCATGGGTCAGTTCATTTTCCCTATAGTAACTTTTTGATCAGTTTTTTTTCTCGTAATGTGAAGTTGTGGACTAAGGTATTTATAATCAATACCTGCAGTTAGGTGCAATGGATAGACTCTACTTTTTTCTGTTTTTGTACGATCATATCTTCTGAAACATTGACAGTACTTAAAAAGATGCTGAAGCATTTCATAGTGGCAATGCTTTGATTTTTAGCCCTGCTGACCTAAGGTTGCAGAGCTTATAGTATCACTCACGTCCGTCCTTTCAAAGGTTGAGATGACCGGTTTATAACATCCGGTTGCCTTTTATGGGTGACTGCCTGTCTCAAGTGAGGAGTGAAATTTGTTTCTTCATGTTGGTATTGGAAGATTTATAATGATGCTTTGGTAACTCTGTAATCTCTTTGCTGTCATTTTTTGGGTTTAATATTTATGAATATGGGTCATGTTTTTCTACATTAGTGCATCATACTATAGACATCCGTATTGCCAATTTATATTTACATTATTATGATTCCAAGTGAATGGAAGAATTGGCAGAAACAAACTAGACTGCTGCAAGAAGATTCTATTCAGATACTAGAAGATTCATCAATGATTTATGTACTCTTAACAACAAAGATGAGATCAAGAAACATTGGGAGGAAATTTACCAAAAGAACTCATTTTGAATAAAGAAAATGAGAGTGACAAAAAGGCAACTTTTCATGATCTTGAAATAGGGATTGACAACAAACAGTATGTGACAAAGATTTTTGACAAATGAGAACAATTCAAATTTGACATATTTTCATATCCTGATATCACTGGAAACATTCCAGAGAACCTAGCCTATGGTGTGGTCATTGGACAGGTTTTACGCATTACCAGAAACACATCACAAAAACATGTAAGTGAATTTGCAAGGAGAATAAGAATATTGATGAAAAAACTATGACACCAAAAAGCTATATAAAACTTTGTTGAAGTGTTTCTATAGATATGGTAAGATACTGACAAAATACAACACTCATGCCAAGACACTTAATAAATGTTAATCTATAGATTTAGGTAGGGCTTACATAGAAATGGTGGTAGAGCGATAGTTGGTATACCGTAAAGTTAACTTAAACCAACAGAGATTTTCTTGAGTCTGTCTACAGTTAGAAACCATCATTCATTGTTGGCTACTCTTATTTCATCACTTGGGTGTAGAGATGACTATAGTCAATAACCTTAAACACTCACTTCACAATCACTGTTAGTACATAAGTGTAACATACTGGAGACATGTGTCCGATACTTAACCCACCCACCTAGAGAATTTTCTTTAGTCCGCTTTAAGTCGGAAAACCATGATCATAGTCACTTTTCGCAGGATTTTTTTTATTTCAACCATCATCCAATATGGTGGAAGAGGTGGCTTCTGGCTAATACCTTAGTACACTTTACATCATAACACCTATAGTCAACTTTATGGTGCTAAAAATTCTGGTACTATTTACCTGGTTATACCAGTGTCGGTATGGTGGAATAGTGTATGAATCTTTCGAGTTTCAAAGAAGATGTCAGTCCGTAAACTTTTGGTTGGTGAGCGCAGTAACTTTAAAAGTTCTGATGTTAGCCCTATATAACTTTCAGGACTTGTAGGGTGTATGAAAATCTAGGTTCCTTGCATATTGGTGGCGCCACCTACAATAGGTAATACAAGGGTCAAAATGTGAAAATATTGTGAACACTCTGGCCTCTTCTACTTTTGGTGGATCTTCACCAAATTTGGTAGGATTGTAGGTGAGGTAAAAGTCTAAGTAATTAGTGATACGAGAGGCGCCACCTGTAATTTCACAGAAATTATAAGTTAAATTGTGTTTTAAAATATAAAATTCCATATTTGGAAGAGTAATTGGATCAGACTTACCAAATTTATAGGATATTTAGGCCATGTCTAATGCTAGAATGCTGTATAATATCAGTGACGTTGGCCTATTTTTGTGAGGTCACCATGCCTGTAAAGTTGAAAAGGTTATTTTGTAGTGGCAGGGTGAAGCTTGGTCATCAATGGCAACGAGAATTGAGCCTCCAGATGGAAATTGCACTTGATTACATAATACATAAAACTATACTTGTTGACCTACTTTTGGGGTCACTGTGACCCAGAAATTATTGAAAGTGTTTGGTCAAGTTTGTTGTGGGGTTTTTTTTTTCAATAACTCGAAAAGTTATTACCCAATTTAAACAAACAGAACATATATGGAAAGCTGGATGTGGTGTGCATATTTTGAACATAACAATTTATTAATCCGAGTTGAAGGTCGAGGTCAAATGGTCAGTTTGAATATAGGAGTCATCCGGTGAATGCTCTGCACCCCACATTTCTTGACATAGACCCATAAAACGTTAAGGAGATAAAAAGTGTATAAAATTTTTTGTCAACATCAGTGTTGGTAGGGCAACCTGTAGTATTCTTATGAACCCTCTAGCATCTTTAATTTCTGGCAGATCGTCACCAAATTCAGTGGGATTGTAGGGGAGGTCAAAGTCTAAGTTGCTAATGATACTAGTGGCGCTACCTATAATTTGATGGAAATTATGAGCCACAATATGTTGTAAGATATAAGAGTTTATATCTTGAAAAGTAATTGGATTAGACTTGCCAAATTTATATTATATATAGACAATGTCCAAAGCTAGAATTGTGTATAATATCAGTGACATTGACTTATTTTTGTGAGGACACCATGCCTGTAAAGTTGAAAGAGGTGATTTTGTAATGGCAGGGTGTAGCTTGGACTTCAATGGCAATGTCAGCACAGCACCAGGCAGGCCTATGGGCCTCTTGTATCACATAATCTGGGTGCTCTTGATCTTCTGTCCCAATGTCACTGAGGACATAATATAAGAAATCACTCATTGTTGTCTTGGCATATGCAACAATATTCATCACAGGAGTTGCGCAAATAAGCTATGATTACATGTGGAGTGAAGTGTCATCTAGTGGACAATTTTTACATTAAATGTACATAAGCTTTATATGTGCAGAAGCCACTTGAGGACCCACAAAGTTGAAATGAACAGGTGCAATATAGCCACAATGCCAGCAGGGCATTAGGCCCATGGGCCTCTTGTTTAATTTATTTTAAGAACACTGGACACCAAGATTAAGGCAAGGATCCATGATGAAAGACATTTGCAAGTATAACCATTGGTCATCACTGCTTTAACTGACCGCAACTTCTTTGCATTATTTTCAGAGATCAGCCAGTAGACCTAAAAGATAAGAAGAAAAGGAAGAGGAGGAACACCAGATCAAAGTGTGTCATCTTGTGAAATAGCATGCCTGGAACAGCAACTGATTCTCTACTAACCTGAAGACCTGCACAGGAAACTCAAACACTGTTGCTACTCGTGTAAGAAATCCATTATAAATGCTGTTTTTATTTTTGGTTTGTGAGTAATATGGGTGGCTGCATATCTTTTATGAGTGGGTATTTTTAAAAAGGTGAAATAGAGTGGTACAAAGATGGATCTGGTTTTGCTGCCAATGAATTGGCAATATTCATTGCAGGCAGAAACACTGTATTCATTGTGAAAAAGATGAATAATCTTGCATTTCTATTTATAGCTTGGATATTGCTTAATTTTCAATTGATGTTCAATTCATAAACATATTCAGATGTTTTGCTGCGTACAGTTTCTTGCAGAAATGAATATGTGTTTTGTATGAAATGCTTTGTTAAGTGTAAAGAACAAGTGAAATTATTTTCAGAAGAAATTCCAGCTGCAATATATATATATATATGTATATATATACACAGACAGACATATTTTGTTAGAGGCTGGAACATGCTGCTTTTGCAGTGATTATTATCAGTTGTAGTGTACTAAATACAGTAGTGCCTACTGTATGCGACCTCCCCTTCTACCAAGAAAAAGTGGTCACATACAACAGAATGGTCGTTCACCACAGGTAACTTTAAAAAGAAATTGACTCCTGCAGACTTAGAAAAGTGGCAACAAACAGCAGGTGGTCGGTCATGGCAGTGGTCACACACAGCAGGTACCACAGTATGATGAAGTCTGGCTCTATGACCTCTCTTCCACTTGTTTATTCCTAGCTTGGCTCATGTGGAATACATGTTTTTTGGTCCCAGCTTACAGGGTGCAATTTTACACAATGGCACTACAACAGTTATTTCTTTATGTTGCATATTGGCACACGATACTGTTCATGTTGAATAATAACCACTGGTTGAGGAATATATCTAAACCTGAAAAGTACTTTCCTGTCACATTCGTACAAAGTACATGTAGCGATGAAGAGTTTGTCATTATGGAAGACCAACAAGGTGAAATATTTCATCAGTTTTGTTTTTGATGTTTAGTTTTGCTAGATAGCATATCCTACTCAGAAAAGAAGTAGTAACTCTAAGTAGATTAGCTGTCATTGATGTGAATATAGATAGAAATCTTGTGTGCTGAGTGCAGGTATTCCATTGTTGATAGAGTCATGTGTTCAAATATTAAATTCAACAAAAATTGTTGTAATTCCTCAGTATGATGCATCAAGTTACATAAATAGTTTTTATTTTTTTTTTTTATTTATTTTATTTATTTTTTTTTTTTTTTTGGAAATAAGTGTAATGTGAGATCAGTTGGGGGTTAGGTATGTTTATGTTGATTGTTATTTGCTTCATGGGATTGTTTTTGTCGGAAATACTATAAATTACACATAAGATACAAGAATGCACAACAACAGTAGTTGCTGGTGACTTATAGACAGGTGCACATAACAAGAAAATTGGCTCCGCTGTCATATTGGATGATCTTATGACCTGAAGGTAACACATAGGTATGGTCTCACAAAACACTTTTGCATAAATTTATAAATCTCTGTATCATGTACACGTCATGTACATTTCATTTTGCAAGATTTTGTCTAATGAATGGGTAGCAAACCATTTAAGTGTTGTATTCCTATCAGTGTAGTGATGATGGGGACCAGGTCTACTTGTATAGATAATGGCGACCATCAGCTTGGTACAAGTGATTTTTGTTGCCAACAGACAGAACCATCGGCTTTTACACCAAAACAGCACCACAGCTCAGTCTTCTTTCAGCTGTCCTTGCATTTATATTTCACATACATGTTCATTTATTTTTATTTTTAATGAGGTGGTGGGGGGGGGGGGGGAGGTAACCTAATTTAGGACTCAACAACTGGACATGGTGCATTGAGTCACAACAGGTTCCCAGTGTATAGCTATCTAATAGTAACTAGACATGCACAAACCACTGGGAGTCAGATGTTGTGCAGTATTAAAGAAAAAATGAAAGTTGCTATTTCATTAGGGTTTATGTTTCCTGTCAGTTACAACAATGTTGGAATATAATCTGTTTTCATCTTCAACAGATTGCATGCAAATTTTGACCAATATATGACAATGCAAACTACGTCTGGCACTACTTTTTTATGTGTATTTGAAATCCATCATGGACAGATTAGTTCATTATTTGACCATTATATATGTGGTTAGAACAAGGAAAAAGTTCCACTTGTTGGCAAGGCAGTCAATGTTTGAAATGTTATGATTTGTTTGTACTTTGTCATTGGATTACTTTTTATATTGGGACAAGTCCAAAACCAAATTTGACTTGTCCATACGTATATTCACTTGTCTTGGACAAGGGGACAGGCCCTATTTTGATGAATGATATACCAATTCATGTACACAATACACGTGAATGTTGTTTCAAATGTGTACGTGAGGTAGACAGAGCAGTTGCAGTTGGATTCATAGTGTGTGTGTGTGTGTGTGCAGATTACACATCTGTTTTCATGATCATATTGATCCATGACCTGACCATGGGAAGCACTGCCTGAGTGATTGCTATGGATTGGTCGTATCGACATCCACAAATATAGGGGTGTGGCAGCACTGCTGTGCTGGCAATATGATGTGCCGGGCATAGATGCTCCATCAGCATAACTATACAGGGCCTGGTTTGGCCCAAATAGTTACTTTGACACAGGCGTCTGTGGTTTTTAATGGATGGAAAGTGAGTGTCTGGCCAGAGAGCAGTGAAAATTTATAATTGCTCAGCTTCTGACAACAAAAAACACACAGGTCATGGTCAGTGGTCAGTACCGTTCTGAACCACTTAATCAGAATTATTTGAAAGGGAGTGCAAATAAAAATATTTCATTGTGAGTAAAGTCCCAATCTCGTTGTCAGTGTACTATCATTAGTAAGGAGAATGTACCTCCTTTATACGCACCACAATGTGACAACAAGGGACAAAGTGGTCGCAGCATTTAGTGTTGATTAAAATTCATCAAGTTCATTCCAGACAGCTCTACAGAGTACAGAGGCCTATAGTGTTTGTCATGAAAATATGTGTTGTCACTGCCCCTCCAGTGTTGATTTTTGGCTGCCCTAGCAACTGACCATGGCATGTTACCAAGTATGGCACAGGTATGTGTAGCACAGGGGAGCCACACCTGCTGTGTCGGGGAAGCTGATGTTCAGAGATGATTGTAGGTGGCTGGTGCTGTTGGCAATAAGCAGCAAAGAGCAAGATTGTATGTGCATCACTGAGTCATTACATGAAAACATCGCTTGTCCTGTCACGTGGGATCTATATGCAGTAGAATTTTTCCATTCAGGCTTCTTGTGGGCCAGCTGAAACAGGTCTTAATGTGGGAGTGGTCTTAAGACGAATGAAGCCTTTCCACTTAAATTTGTAGAATTGAAGATTAAACCTGTCAAGATCACATGCTAAGGCAAGGTGTTGACTCCATCCTAATTCGAGGGGAGAAAGGTTAATAATATGAAAACTATATTATGTGTGTGTGTGTGTATAGACAACAGGGACAGATCTAGGTCTTCAAAATTTATAGCCATTCGTGAAATACATGTAAAACAGTTATCACTGTGGAATTCAACCTAACTCTTATATGTTTCATGGTAGAATAAATTAGCCATTTGCAATTTTTTTTAGCCAAGTGAATGACACATTAGCCTCTGGCTAATGGTGCCAGTGGTCCCTGAGACAGGCAAACAGGACTGTGAAAAGATGGTTCTCATGAAGGAGTGGTATCTACATGTATAGGGAGAAGTCTTAATGGAGAGAATCAACTGTAGTCCATTGTTCCAGAATAACTTAAAGCCACATGCTGAAATAAATGCATCCTAGTCAGTATGCAAAGAGACCAAAATTGCGTACTGAGGCTTTTGTACCATGCATGAGAAATGCTGTGTTAGCAAATAGTTAAAATGTGTAAATACAAGTGGAGAACTTGGGTCCTTTTGATATGACAATGTATAAACTTTTGTAGATAAGAAAAGGGATTCTGCTGAAAATATGTTTATAGCGTCTGAAAAATGCCTTTATGAAATATGTAATGTGCGGTGTTGACACATTACTTGCAGGTAAAGAAGACAGTAGTAATGAGCAGTAGAAGCCCACAGTACCTACAATTATACCAAACCAGCCCCATGCTAATTTACAATGCAGGGGCACTCTCATGATCAAAGTATGTATCTAGTTTACTTTATTTTTTGATGATCTTTGTCATGCCTGTCATGATTTTCTTGCCAACAGAGCTGAATAGGAAAGATCAACAAAGTGTTTGTCATAATTTGTTATCTAGTCACGGATGTTGAAATGATTAAAAAGATATTTATTTTGAGATACACATTGGCACAAAACACTTATTTACAAGTAAAAACATCACATGCATCATATGAAGAGAAAACTAAACTTGTACATTGTATAATGCCAGGCTGCATTAATATATATGTATGGAGTAAGATATGTTATTTTTGAGTCACAGTTAGGCAGAGTGCTTACATTTCCTACAGTACAAAGGCGCAGGACTGCTGTAAGATACAGACAGATCTGGCTAGGTCAGTCCTAAAGGCTTCCAACTTTTGCCCAAAGACTGCCATTTATGTATGGACCTGCTGGCAGTAGTACTCTGATAGAATTTTGTGCGTACTCAAAGAGAATGTAGAATGTTACCATTGGGATCCTTAATATAAGTGAGTAAAAAAAATGTTAGATGTTAGTTCTTTTCAAGAGAAGAAAGATACCAAGAAACAAATGCGAGAACTCCAAACTGTGGTTGCATTTTGGATTCTGTGTGCATATGATATCATTGAGCCCCCAGTAAGCTGAAGTTGGAAACATTCTTGTCAATCTGTGCAGTGCAGTCTGACACTGTGTTGTTGCTGAGAATGTAACAACCACTTTTTATTAAATAAAAAAAAGTGATTGTTTCAGTGTCTCTGCCCATTGCTACATCTATTTGCTGTGGTGAACTGCAGCATTTTCTTCTTATGCTATGTTTAACTATTCAATATGAATGTCCACACATGTACCTCAACCTGTATTTGTCAGGGATACAGCATGCTGGTCCAGATTTACAGCTTTTTCAGGTATACACACATATGATATTAAGTCAAGGTGAAACTGTTTTTTGTACAGATCTACAAGATAGACAGAGCTCAGTCTGATATATGGTTAAGTGTCTACAATACATACTAGTTTACAAGTTAAAGCAAGGAAGACCATGAAATAGTGGTCAGATGCGCCTGGTCTTGAATTGTGCTGTGCCACTGTCATTGGATGTGAAGTGGCCCAGGGCTTGCTGCTCAAGCCAAGTGTGACTGAGCATGAGTAGATGGTTACATGCATATATTGGATGTAATACTGTGATGTACAGTCATGTATCTACATATTTTGATCCTGTTTCTTTTATTATTCATCCACTGAAATATCGTGGGGTAGAATGTGGAGAACCCTGATTAGATGGTTGTGTAGGTAAAGGGTGAAAGCACAGGTTAAATCTCTGGAGCAATTCCTCCCTTTTTGTGCCTGATGAAAATCCAACAAGTGTTTATCAAAATACATGTGTGGCACTCAGGGGGAAAAAACCTTGTGTGGAACATACAGGCAGAGAAAGGCAGCTCATGCTGACATTTCAGCTTGCCACTTGTGCATGGGCAACATGATTTATAATGTGGAGAGCTGGTACTATTATACATGTAGACCTTTTACATGGAAACACTGTATGCAAATCACAGTGAGACTAGACTGGCAAGCTACCTCTGTTGCTGTGAGTGTGTAACTAAGTGTAACAGGTACAGAAACCAAACCATTCACCTGTTTTCATCCCACATGCTGTCAACAAGTTATGCCTTCATCTCAGGTCAGCATCATTAATCTGTGAAACAGTATCATGACTAACCTGAGGTAGAATGGTCAATACATGAAATGAATCAAGGCAGTCACGTGTGGCTGGGTGTTTTTAAAATTAACCACACACACACAGGGCTTTTGCAAGGTGGAGAGATTCACTTTTGTCCCTGCAATTCCTCGAATCAGTTTTGGGGTGCTTTCCATTAAGAGGAAAGAGGAACTAGTCTAAATTTTTGTAAATATAGATCTGAATGGGCAATATTTAACCACTTTCATGACATGGCCAAAGAAACTGGTTAACACATTCTCAATCCAATACCCATCCACTCTTTGACACTGAAACTGGCCAACAGGTCCTGATGTTAACTCATTCTGTACCAGTCCCTGATTTTTCCGTATATTTATGTAGATTTAAGACGACAATTGCATATTTAAATTCTTCATGAAAAGAGCTTTTGTTCAAGTACCAACATGCCTATGTTCTTAAGTCAGTGGTTCTGGCACTAGCTGGCAAGTCATGCTGCAGCTGCCGCAAGGACAGCTGCAGCATGACTTGCCAGGCAGTGCCAGAACCACTGACCAAGGCCTGTCACCTTAGTATGGAATGTGTTAAATGTAAACTGCTTCAAGTTTTGCACTTGTGCAGTAACTGCTCCTATGTGGCATCAATCAGCCTGCCTATAGGTATTCTTGCAATGAAAGTAAAATAACAAAGCACTAGGGACCTGGTAAATATTGTTGTGAAGGGAGGTGGTCTCCACCAGGAGGGACCAGTGATACTCACTGACAAAACTAAGAAAAGACCGGCTTTAACCTTTTATATTTTGAGACAGCTTAATTATGTTAACTTGTAAAACTGCCACATGCTTGTACCCAATGCTGTTTAATGCTGTATGCCTTTGTTGTTTTAGGTTGTCACCCTTCTTGTTTGACAAAGCTGAATTACCTTGACAAGGGGAATATATTAAAAATCGTCAGAAACTTTGCCTTCATAGCAGCTGTGACTGGGCGTTGATATTCCGACAAGCGCACACATCAGTAACTTTAGCGAGTCTGGGAGGCTGCTATGGAGGCAATAAGAAACCTTGTAATGCCTAAATCATGTCAGTCATGAATGAGGTGACAACTTAGCACACCGTTGCTGTCTTAAAGACATTGAGCATTACATATATGTTCATGTACTTTGTAAATGTATTTTGACATATTTACTTCTTATCAAGTTGTGCTTTTGCTAACTTGTCTAAATTTGAATCTGCCTTTGCTTTTATTGCAGTAATTAGATTTTGTGAGATAGGTAAAATGTGGCTCATATCTATGTAAGTTTTTTTGCTGTGGTGCAAATGTACTTGGAGGTTCTTTGGGCACAGCCCCTGGATATTGTAGACTTCTTTTTAGCACCAAAAAGGCAACAATAGAGAAGATACACTGTAATGAGTGCTTCTTGCACCCATGCCAGGTAGGCACAAGCAATTCAAGGACACACACAATTGAAGAGGCCAATTTATAAATATACGTAGCAGTATATTCGCACTATCTGTGGAAAAAACTTTAACTGCTCCAGTAGACTTGAATATGTGAAGGAGTGCACTCTCTTGTGGTCAAAGTATGCTGTGGGGGACTATAATGTGATGATAACCTTCAACTTTCATCCAGTTTCCCTCACAATTAACAGCTGTTGAAATTAAGAGGCAGATGGGGAAGAGTGGTATGCTGATATCCAAAAATTCACTTATGTGTTGAGAGTTTTCCCCCCAGCAAGCCTGCATGTGGCTGTAAACTTTCATTTTGGCACTGTGTACAGTCGCCATCATAGGCTTCTGACAATTTTTATTGCTGCTTTCTCAGGGTATTAAAGAATGACTGAATGGGGGAAATTTAAAGCCTGGTGTGACTTCCCAACAACAGGAAATACCTTGACCTTAGTGGTTATGTATCATATAAACCAATAGTCAATCTCAAAATATACCCAGTTGCAGTATAACCTCCCTTGACTTGGGTGAGTATATATAAATGTTTCAGCCATTAAAAAACTTTGACTGGAGGGTCATTAGGGTAGTAGGTGCCCTAGGTCAACAATTGCCCTTTGGTGTGAGTTGTATGCAGAGTGCCCAACTCTTGCCAGTTTAAGCCCTTAATTCAGTCTCCTCATGACTTGGAAATGGTCCTATGAATGACTGGTAGCAAATAAGTTCTACTTGATGCTTTTTACACACGTCTCAACCTCGGTACCATTGAGACAGGTCATGTATTTTCACTGTAAACCTGTTCAGTGTGAGGTTAGAGACCAAGTCAGCAGTCCCGACCTGGACCGTTCTTACTTGTGGAACTACAGACATGCTTTTGCTTCAATGAAAGGTCTTTTCGGAAATTGAATCTGGATTTGTTACGGTACTTCATATGAGTAAAATTTTTGTTGTGTTTAAAATTGAAAGGATTAATAGGTTTGACTGGATGCTCTGTAAGATACACTGGTCAGAGTGTGAGTCTGTCCATAGTTTTTCAATGTAACTTTCTGTAGAAAGTATGTGAGCAAAAATATTTAGATGTATGATTAACTTTCTGTAAAAAGTATTTGAACAAAAATATTTTAGATGTATGATTTATTGAAAAAGTATCATACTTACATGGAATGGACTTGACTGTTGTGCAGCCCATATGGTGAGGTGGAATAGTGTCACTAATGTGCAACCACCTTACAAACTCTTGGCTTTGTATTGTGCTTCAAAGGTGCTTAGGTTCCTGTTTTAATGCCTTCAAAAATACAGGGGGAAAAAGGTAAAATGGTTTGTTAATGTTTTGCATTGGTGCGTACTGATGGCAGTTAAAAATAATTGCACAACAACAATGTTAGTGCCAGAGTTTTAAAATGCATTCAGGTGTAAATGTAGCATGTTTTTCTCAGAAAATATAAAATCTGTAAAATTGAAATATTTTCAGGGCATTTTTAGCAACCATATCTGAATAATTTTTAGTAGCATTTGGTTACCGTCAGTGCTAACCTAGCTTTAAAATTGACGATCCTTTGGACATGGCTCTGGAAATAGGTCACAAGGATTGCACTTTGATATAGCAGATGAGTGAATTGTTTTAATTTGAGAATAATGGATGGGTGTACAGCTTCACTCCATCTTTTGCTGACACCCTCCTCCCATTCTTTCCATTGACAAATTCTAAACTTCTGATCATGCATCTGATAAGAAATTATAAGTTTGATGGCCTCAAATTACCAGGGTATCAAGTTTACAATAGAATATTAACTCTATTTATGGCAATAGTGAGCGAACAACTGTTGACCAAGACCACAGTTGTTAAGCAAGATTAAGGCATGATGATGTTGGTGTCAGACTGACTGTTAGAAAGTATGTCCGTTGTGCACTCCAGATACACTTTCTGTATGAATGGAGGTGGATGTACATGTACTTGTTTCAATGTTCTATATAGATTATAACATTCATACAGCAAAATTAGCTTTACATTTACCGTGTAAAATTCTACAGTGTATGTTTTACTTTTGTGGGATATCTTTTTCGTAATAAAGAATATATATATATACACAGCTTGTGTGTGGTGTTCATAGTTTTACAAGGTCAACAGCATTCCTTGCCACAGTGTGTCCAGCCTCAGTTTAAGTGCTTGTATTCTTGATGAAAAAAAAAGTGACGTGACAATGGACCATTTGTAGTTATTTTCAGTGGAAAAAAGTTGAATGTACCACATCAACATTGACATTCTGAAGGTAAAGTTGTCCCAGTTGATTTCTGGTCGGTAGGTGACATTGATCAAAAACAAGGGAAAAAAAAAAACACTTGACTTATAGACTTTATTTGAAATGTGAAAAAATTATCTGAAACTGGGGCAGACTCTCCTCTACCAAAATCCTTGGAGTTAAACCGCAGTGAAACACCCCAACCTTCAAGCAACAACAGTGGTCCTTGGGAAGGTGACGCTTGCAGTGGACCATGAGGTGCTGCCATCTTGGGACAGTTCAGTCTGGACCTTCAAACCTAAACAGCCCATAACAGTATGTGGTGCTGTTCAGAATGCCTCAAACACAATTTATTGTCTGTGTTGCATGGCAACTACTTGCACGAGTAGGAACATACTACTGAAATAATGTAACAAAACAAGATTTCTTCAATTACAAAGTGATCATGGATTTAATAAAGCATTGCCCTTCGGGACTGGCAAAGCGAATGAAATTTTGCTAATTTGGTCTGCCTGAGGGGACTGTAGTGTGAAACTTTGACTCACAAACAAGCTGACAATTCACATTTTAAAAGTTGATAACTGATTAAAACTTTGTGTCCTTTCTCCATACTTTTGGTCAATTTTGGGGGTTTTTTGGTTTTTTTTTTTGGGGGGGGGGGGGGTTTCCCCCTGTTTTTGTAGATCAGTTTCAACACATTTCTCGAAAGCAATCGATGAACATTGGCAACCCATGTAAACAAATTATGAACGGAAATAGTTTGCGGTGCTTAGAGAATAGAGGGCCAATACTACGAGGCTCCAGAGAGGCCATGACATTTTTTCACTACCTTATAATTACAAAACTTTGGCGTTCCCTCGTGAAAGGAAATAAATCGCCACAAAATGTGGAATTAGAGTTACATTGGGGTCACGAGAACAATTAGTGTCTGTGTTCCCTCGCAAAAACTTTTTGCATCCCCACACAAAGTTTATGCATACCAATGCAAAGTTTTTTAGTTCCTTTGTAATACTGTTAAATAGTAATTGCTGTAAACATATTTTATTATTGAATTGGGAAGAAGGGTAAGCCCTATATTAAGCCCTCTTGAGGAAAAAAAGGACATCACAGGACAAGACGATGCAACACACGTATATATATATATATATATATATATATATATATATATATATATATATATATATTATAAACATAGCTAAGCATAACAAAATAAGGTCAAGGAACACTAGACTGAAGAACAATAAATGAAGGACTTGAACAAGACAGAGGGTGGGACACTCCTAAAATGAATCCACTTAGCCGTTTATTTCCATCAGGAACTTATGATTAGAACTGGTCATGTGTTACAGTTATATAATGACATCAAATTGAAACCTTTTGGTGTCCTCAATAGAGTCTTGAACAGCGAGAAATATCAACTTCAAATTTTCAAAGCTACAAGCAGCAGAACTGAAAAGTAGAGTTTGATGTGTGAAGGTAGAAACGTTTATCTTAGCTGCATGTACTTTATTGCGAGGAATTGCATATCGAGGATAAGAGAAAAGAAACGCAAAACATCTTCAACACCAGTACTTTACGCACAATCAGGTGAATCTAACACCGATTTGAAACCAATGTTTGTTAAAGCTGGCTGCGGCCCATACGTATTAGAGCATGTAATCAAGGTTCGCCAATTCTTTTGCTGTCCACTTGTCCTCAGAGGAAGTGTCCCTGACATTTCAATTGCCTCCGCTCAAAATTACCAGTCCATCCATTGAAATCCTAATTGCAAAATCACAAATTTTGGTTGCCCCCAGCCAGGACAAGTGCTTTGAAATTTTTACTTATCCTGTGTGTTATTTTACCTGTCCTAGACAATAGGACATGCAAATTGGTGAATCCTGGTAATACAGATGATTTTGTTTTACCAATGTAATAAAGAGAAGGGTCTTTCACTGGGCGTAAAGAAGGAATCTGTATTTTTCTTTTAAAAGAGGCAGAATAGTATAAAACTACAGTAACTGTAAAAGCAATTGCTGACACATTATAGTATAGGCCTACACATGGGTCCTATTGGAGCTACATGTTTGTCACATTCTGTAACAATGGGTTACTGAAATTTAGATGGATTATTTCAAAGACTGGACAACCAGAGGTCGTGCAAATTAGATGACCCATTATTTCAAGATAAAATTACCAAATTTGATATTGTGGGACTAACAGAAACTGTCTGTGGAAAAGAAGAAGCCCTCAACTTAAATGGCTATTTCATTGAAACTACTGTGTATCCCAAACAGAGTAAAGCTCAAAACTACTCGGGAGGACTAGCAGTGTGCATACACTCAGATTACAGAAATGAAAAAGAGGGAGTAACAACAATGTCAAAGTCGAACCCCTACCTTCTATGGGTCAAACTTGGTATGCAGTTTTTCCAACTAGACAGATTTGTATATGTAATTTGCCCAGCTAGCTCAGCTTATACAAAAACAAGTGATGACATCTTTGTACTAGAAAAGTGATTTAGTAAACTATTCAAAACTCGGAGACTGCTTGGTGGCTGGTGATTTCAATGCACGCACAACAACCAAATCCCATTTCATTTCTTGTGACACACTTAGATAGGCCTATATATATTTCATTGCCAGGTTCCTACTCCGCTGACACTCCCATGCAGTGGCGTAATATGGACCCAAGCAAAGTAGACACTCATGGGTCTAAACTTTTAGATATTTGCCAGACTTTTAGTTTTGAGACTTTCGAATGGTAGACATATAGGTGATAGTAGAGGATAATTTACGTGCTATAACCCTATTGGTACACCAAGTGTGATCCACTCCATGATGGCACACCAATCTGTACTATCCAGTATTGAATATTTCCACGTCCATTGTCCATTGTCTGCCAGCACTCACACATTTGGCCACCATGTGGCAACACTGCCTATGCAAAACGCCACCAAATATGCGTGGATTAAGGATGATGAAACTAGATTTAGTTGTACCATGTTATCCGATACTGTATGGAGTCAAATTAATATCATGCATACTGAAATGAAAGACACATGTACAAATGATCTTGTCACTGACCTTATCAGTATCTTTCACTATGCAGCTGATACAGCAAATCTAAAAAAAGATTAATGTCAAATTCAGAATGGCGAAAAGGAAGAAGAAAAAGAAACAACAAAAATGGTATGACACAGAATGCAATAGCCTATTCAGAGATATTACCAGACTTGCAAAATCTGTACACAGTCAACCTCATACATCTAACAAAAACCCTCTCTGCTTGTACAGGACAAGATAAAAATGCTATAAAAGACTGCCGAACAAGAAAAAACATCTTCAAAAGCAAAATTATATCACAAATGGAAAACCCAGAAGAAAATGATCCTAAACAATTCTGGGAACTATATGTTAAATTCTGAGAAAAAGTCCAAGAGTAACACAATTTGTCCTAGTGACTGGCTTCGGCACTTTTAATCACTCATGAATAAAACTGATATTGCGAACAGTACATTCATATCCAACTTCTTGTCATCTAATGAAAAAAATATATTCGCAGAATTTGAAAAAACAGAGGTACTACATGCCATTAATAAACTGAAAAATAAAGTCACCAGACAAAGATGGCATCCATAATGAAATGATCAAGTGAAGCAAAAACATATTATTACCAATACGTACTGATATCTGCACTAATGTTCTCTCCAGCGGTGATTTTCCAGTTATTTGGTGACACAACTCATTAACTCCCATCCATAAAAAGGGAAGCCAAGGTGACCCAAATAACTACCGGGGTATTGCAGTCTCATATAACCTGTTGAAATTATTCTGTTCGATTTTAAACACTAGACTCTCTGAATTCTGTGAGACACATAAGTGGTTTTCCCATGATCGAATAGCTTTCCACAAGAAGTCGAGAACATCTGACAACATCCTTACATTAAAAAACCCTGGTGGACAAATATATCAAGACTCTCTCGACAGAACTTGTTTGCATGCTTTGTCGACTGCCTCCGACACGGTTTGGAGGCAAGCACTAGTTCTACAAACTATTACTATGTGGTATTGGAGGGAATTTCCTCAGTCTCTTGCAGAATATGTATTTCAATATAACTTGCTGCATCAAAACAGAATATGGCTACACAGATAGTTTCTCTTCAAGTGTTGGGGTCAAACAGAGCTGTGTCTTAAGCCTCTCTCTGTTTAACTTATATCTTAATGACCTACCTTGTATTTTTGACAAAGATTGTCACCCTATACAATTTTATGACAGTTAAATCCGCTGTCTGAAGAGCACCAACAACCTGGTTTTTCTTTCCGAATCACAAAAGAGACTCCAGACTTCTCTCACTCGGCTTAACATGTATTGTGAGAAATGGAAACTCACTGTAAATCTAAATAAAACCAAAGTTATAAAATGTTGAATAATGGATAACATAAATTCTTGCTGTTGGAGTAGTTTTCATTGCCCTGGTGAATATCCCAGCCGCAACAAGCTGAACTTTTCCACACGGTTTTCACTATCCTATGTACAGCAGTCCCATGCCTCGAAGTGAATGCATCTTTCAAGACATTTTAAAATACGTTAAACTAGTAGGACAACACAGTGGCCATTGGAGAAAAGTCATTAGAAGCCTAGATGGATCTGTAAAAAGATGCAGGGTCTGCAACCGTGGGACTGGTCAGAAAATCAAGTTAAATGGAGCGAACAACACCTAGGTATCTAGAAAAAAATAACACAAGTCGAGAGGTGTGTTGAAAAAAATATGTATCTGGGGTAGCCTCCCATTTCGGGCCCCAAGTGGCCCTTCTTCAGGGGATGGGAGGCTACTCCGCTTTATTGATCCAAATCTTGCCCATTAAGTACTCTGATTGAGGCTCGTGAAGTGAAATGAATGCAAGTTCAGTATTGCTGGTGCTGCCCTCTGTGGTTGTTTCCGTGACGTAAAAATTGTGCATCTCATTAAGTTACGTTGTGATCTGGTAGAAAAGTCTCAATCAAACATTTACTGTGGACATGTGTAGGAGCGTTATTAAATTATATGACATTATACCATGTTAGAGTCCAATTGCAATAAAAAGTTTTATGTAAGAAATATACAAGTCTCTGTTGTTCTTGTCCATTATATTTCTAGTTATCATTTGTCTCCGTTTCCCTCTGTGTGTTGGACTGGCTCATCCACTGAAAATAATAAAAACAATCAACAGTTCAGTCAAGTGCTGGTGGGGTTGTGGTGCCTTTATCATCTTCATCAGAGAGATGTAAATCATTTCTGATTATAGGTATACTTTTTAATGTATTAAGGTGCCACTGTGGGTAAGTGGGAAACGGCCTGGGTAGGCCTAATCTTTGTCCAATGTATTCATTGAAAAATCTTGGCCTGTAAAGAGGTGGGTTCCTGATGATGGGGATATTGTTCACCTTGCGCGTAGTTTTGTCGGCCACTTTCTTGGAAATGATTCTGAATTTAACCTTGCTAGGGTCCACTTCGAAAGGCCTGCTGTATTTTGTCAGTACAATGGCCTCTTCAATGGGAATAAAAAGTCTCGGTGCCTGAAAATCCATGTCATGGGTTTTGAAATGGCGCCGATAATTGTCCATACGTCTGTACGTGCGTTGGCTGACATTGCAAGTAAATCTGCTGTCGTCTCTATGTTTATTGTTGACATGCCTATTGAGTGACTGTTTGTGGCAGGAGTTGCTGGTCAACATTTTTCGGCTCTGGAGTTTAGGCCTAAGGGAGCGACGGTATTAAGCTCATGGATCCATGCGGCTTCATGAGTGGTTCGTATGATGTTGTCATGGCCGGAAAACTTTACATGTACGCCATATATTATGACGTCAGACGTTATACATTGTTTTGGGTGTAGTGGGATTGATTTTAGGTTTGTCGTCTCTGATGTCTTGGCGATGACCGTAAAAACGTCTAACAAGAGATTGTGCCGTTTGTCCAACGTATTGTTTATGGCATAGGGTACATTCAATTATATAAATTAAATTTGTGGTGCGACAATTAATCTCTTGATTAATCTTGTATCTAATGTTTGTAGACGTGCTAATAAAAGTCTCAGCGTTCCTCATGTATGGGCAAGCTACACAATGTAGACCGCATGGTCTATTGCCGAATGCCGGGTTTGGGTTTGATGCGGTTCAAAACCGAACGAACTAGTTGATCGCGTAAAGACGGGAGTTTCTTGTAGCAAATCATTGGTTGTTTGTTGTATATATGGAGTGTGTGCGCGTTTCTACTTAATATAGGCCAATACTTATTGATTGTTGCGTTTGGTGATCGTAATCCGGGGGTCGTATGTGACTACAAAATTGACCGTATTCATGAAATCCATGAAAACGTGGACAAAAAACGTATTTTTCAATTTTCCATAATATGAAACCAAATCATCGTTAATGATTTGGTAGAATGCTATATTTTGACAAATTATACAGATATTTGCGCAAGTTTGCAATAAATTAATTATTCGGATGATTTTTTGTGACACCACTGGAAATAGAATTCGGCTAGCGGGAGCGTCTGTCAGCAGCAAAAATTGTGCATCACAGTTCGTGCTGTTAAAAGCAGCAAAACGCCCGACACACTGGTAAGTTATGCACAGTTTTGTCCATGAAAGTTTAGAGTTTCAAAAGAAATAACCATTACAACAGTAAAGCTCAGGCTTTCTTCAAAATATGAGTCCAAAGATTGCTTGTTGTGAGAAGCGTGTGCTGAAGGTCACTTGTGATTCCGTTACGTTCAGTCATGAGTTTTTCTTCTCTAAAAAAGCTGTGATTGACTTGAAACATAAAAACCACAATTTCTCTTATTAAATTATCGCTGAAATTTTTGTAAATAGAAAAATATATATATATGCCATGTTGAGGGTCTCAAAATAACGTAACGGAATCACGAAACGGAACCACAAGGTGTGTTGTATCCACAATATGAAACAGATGTAACAGGGGCCACACCCTCAAACAACAAATGTACTGTTCTGTGTTTGTGAGTTATATATCCACATTAATTGGTATTTATGACAACTTTTATTATTTCAGGTTCAATGAAAGGTGTTTTATCCCTTAAAATAATTTTTCATGCCATATGTATTATTGTATGTGATTCCGTTACGGTAAACTACATATAAGCTTTCTTCTGAAGACAGATCCATGTACCACAAAACTCCAGAAAGGGCAAACGTGTGAAGAAATCAAACAAACTCCAAAAAGAAGATATACCCTCTGGGGATGATAATGAAGCTGAAACTGATGTCTGTAGGATATGTCGAGCCCTATGTAGGTCCAAATCTGATCCCAAAAGGTGGGATGATTGGATAGATTGTTGCAAATGCCATTTATACTTTCATGAATGGTGCGCAGAAGAATCCGGCATCCTTGATGATGAAAACTTCACATGCATGGATTGTTACGCAGATCACTAACTGAACACATTTTAGAACAGCAGATCTTACTGGAACACTTGAACAGCAGATCATTAATCTGAGAGATTTCTGATTTTTCAAGCACATTGCTTCTTCACGAAATGTTATCAACCAGATTTAGGGTACCATCCACTACCACTGGTTCTTCTTGCTGTGGTCCAAGTACAGTTACATGTATTCAAATATAGGAAAAATTGATAACAAATATGCTTTGACTTTGAAAATTGAACAGCAGATCATTAAACTAAGTGAGATTTCTGATTTTTCAAGAAATGAACGTTGCCCCTTTGAGACATGTAAAATACCAGATTTAAGGTATCATCCACTACCACTGGTTTTTCTTGCTAGTGTCCAAGTACATGTATTCAACTATAGAAACTTTAATTCCAATTATGCGTCAACTTTGAAAAATTGAACACATCATTGAACCGCATATCATTAAACACGAAAAGCAAATAATTTAACTAAAAGAGATTACCGAATTTTTACGCAATAAACGTTGCTCCTTCACGACGTGTAATCAACCAGATATGTAATGTTTTGAATGTCGGTGTGTTTATTATCAGATGAAGAATAAGATAAGAGCGGTTTGTTACAGTTGTTGGTGATCGTGTTTTGGTACTGATATAATGCCATGCTCTAGTGATTCCGTTACAAATCATGCACGTTTAAGTGTGTGACTGTATAACATTCAAGTATTAACAGTTACTATTAATGTTTAAAATAGTAAAATCGGGTTCATCATTTTGCATAGATACACTAAAACTGTAACTTGCATGTATATTGGGCAAATGTAATGAAGGCAAAGTCGCATGTGGATTTTCAAATACAGTTAATGTTATTCCGTTACATGGAAAAGGACATGCATAACTTTCAAGTTGGTGTTTACAGATTTTGATGTTTTGAATATGCACTTCCGTTAATATATGTCAGTGTGAATTTAGATGAAAAAAATAAGGAGAATTACAATCATATTTGACCCAAAATAATGCGAAAATGAAGACATCCTAAATAGTAAATCGCAGATGTGATTCCGTTACGGTAAAATGTGATTCCGTTACACTGAAATAAAAGACCAGAAAATGTAAAAAATTTGGTTTATGTTTCAAGTGGAAGGATTACATGGAAAGAGCAAAAATAGATATATAATATTAACCATGCAACTCAGAATTTCGCATATTAAATTCACAGAAAATGTGCCCAAAAGACCAGTCGCTAAAAAAGCATGTCTGGTTTCTTGTGATTCCGTTACAGTAGTTATTTTTTATGAGACAAACTAAAATTGTGGTTCAAAACTTTCTAGACAAAGTCTTTTCTTTTCGTTAAAGCTCGATTAATTAGGTTTGATATCTATTGTGGATATCAGTTGCAAAACTTTTTCTCAATAACGATCATTATGTGGCAAAAATACTCAGAAACGTGATTCCGTTACGATGGATTTCATGTATTGGTGTTAGTTGTGGCATGTTGCTTCGGTTGTAACAGCGTATCTCGTGATTGTGTGGCTGCGCGGGAAATGGCTTCCTTTACGATGTGTGCCGGATAGCCACGTGCTGTCAGGTTGGCTGATAAACGTTCCGCTTGGTTGTTGAAATCATCGTCAGTGGAGCAGATCCTTTTTATTCGTAATGCTTGGCTGTAGGGTATATAATTTTTTTGATGAGGTGGGTGGCAGGACTCATAGGTGCGAGTCCGTGGGTTTGATGTATACTGTTGTAGAAATTTGGTTAGTTGTAGGGTTGCGTTTAAGAAGAACATCCAAGAAGTTTAGTTCGGTCTAAGAGTGATGTGCCGTGAATGTGATAGAAGGATGGAAGTTGTTGGCGTGTGTAATAAAATCTTGCAGTGCGTGCTCGCCGTGTTGCCAAATCATCCAAATGTCATCAATGAACCGTACCCAAATTCGTGGTTTAAATGGAAATGATTCCAATAAGCGTGTTTCCAAGTGGGGCATGAAAATGTTGGCATAATTAGGCCTAGGTGCCATTTTGGTGCCCATCGCGGTCCCTGAGATTTGTAAGTAGAATTTGTCATTAAATTTAAAACAATTTTTGGTTAACACAAAGTGTATTAAGCGTAATATGATCCAGGGTTGGGCGCTGGGATCTGTGCTTTGGTTGAGGGTTTGTTTAACTGCTAGGATCCCTTCTCTATGTGGTATATTTGTGTATAGTGAAGTGACGTCAAGAGTGACCATGATGTCTGTCTGTGTTATGGTGACTGTGTTGATTTTGTTGAGGAAATCTGTTGTATCCTTAATATACGATGGTATTTGCGTAACCAGAGGTTTAAGAAAAGTGTCTATGTAAGCGGAGATATTGTCCGTAGGGCCGTTGCAGGCCGAGACGATGGGTCTTCCAGGGACATTAGGCTCATGTATTTTTGGTAAAAAGTAGATAACAGGGGTTCTAGGTTGCTTGTTGACCAAGAAGTCTCTTGTTGTATCATTGATAAAGCCTCTGTCATGAATATGTGTGATGAACTTGTTGATTTCTATGTTAATTGAGTTGGTAAGGTCGGTGTTGACTGGTTTGTAGTGGGATGTGTTATTCAGTTGTCTTAAGGCCTCTTTAATGTAGTCTTGAGTGTTTTGAATAACAATAGCGCCTCCCTTGTCGGCCGGTTTGATGTGTTGTTCGCTCCATTTAACTTGATTTTCAAGACATTTTAAGACATAATTTCTTTAGAAGTATAGGTGGCACCACAAGTATCGTATGCAACCGAGATTTTGACCTCCTCCGCCATCCCACGACATAATACATTTCATGAAGATCCAAAAACGATAGGACTGTGAACAGCCCATGCTTAGCTGACTTAGAAATTCATCACACTTGGGCTCTGTGAACTTGGGAAAAGGTCAAGGTCACCCGTGTACTGAGTAAGTCGGACCTTTATGAAAGAACACTGACATATGCAATATCAAGATCCCAGTTCAAGAAGTTCTCAAGTTATAGTGAACAGTAAAATTCACATATGTTGCACTGTTACCTCAGAAATGAGGTCAAGGTGTAATGTACTGTCTAAGCATGACCCTCATAGATAAACATTGACATGTGCAGCATCAACGGCCCTAACTCAAAATAGATCTCAACTTATCAGGTGAACAGTAAATTTTATGTCAGTTTTCCAGTCACCTTGGAAATGAGGTCAAGGTCCAAAAATTACTGGAGCATGACCATTTGCTCAACATAAGTAGACACTTATAAAAGGTACACCCCTACTAAGTTGGACACAAATATGGACAAAATTATTGAGGTTATAACCATTACAAGAAACTCCTATGTTAAACTTTCCTGTTAAACCCTTTTTTCAAGATTTTCAACCCCCCCCCCAAAAAAAAAATCATAGAAAAGCCAAAAATCACTGGAGCATAACCATTTGTACAAACTTGGTAGAGACCCAGTCAAGGTACATTGCCATCAAGTTGGAAGTCAATCCGACAGACAGTTTCTTCTGAGAAGTCCAAAAGGTCAATTAGCATTAGAATATCCATTGACGTGCATAGTTATCAACAGGAAAGGTGTACTAACCGATCAGTACCCAGATTGAAAACAAGAAGAACATGATGATCCTGTGCTCTGCTGACTGCAATCTGCTTTCACAGTATTAAGAAGAAGTCAAAAATGTAAATACAATAGTGCAATATATGCACTGTATTGCTATATATACATATAAAGTGGCAGCACTCACTTACAGTTGCTAAGTTTGGTATACCATAACTTTGTCAAAAATTAATATATCCACATTATTTTCGCAAGCTTTCATTGTCTAAAGTCCAACTATATTCTGATAAAATTTTAGGCAATTCTGTTCAGCCGTTCTGGACAAGAAGTTGAAAATAGCCTTAACACAAAAATTCATAAAAATAGGAAAATCGCAGCACCTCCTGGTGGCCAAAATAAGAACTAGTTGACATTATGCGCAATATCAACGCAATGGACCAAGTAGGCCTTGAGATGATGAATTTTTTTTTTTTAAATAAATTGAAAAATTCATAAAAAATATAAAACTTATTGCATCATCTCCTGTGCAAACATGGTAGAGGTCCACCTCGGAAACATCCATGTGCAAAATCAAAACATTCCATGCATCAGTTTTTTTGAGAAGTTGAAAATGTAAAAAGCCTAATGACAGACGGATGGATGGACGGACGACTGATACAAACGGATTCTATAAGCTTTGCTGACTAACAAGTCAGCAGACCTAAAAAATCTTTGAAAATTTGGAATCCACAGGGGGGCCACATAGTGAACAACTTTGTTTGACCCTTCACAAGGAACACATGCACCAAGGTTCAGCTTAATCTAAGGTATGGTTCTGGAGAAGAAGTTGAAATACATGTATAGCAAAAACCATAAAAATTATAAACAAATTGCAGTGCCACCTGGTGAACAAATTAAGAACTAGGAGTCTATAGGATGTGTTCCTGTGTAATATCAAAGCAATTCGGTGAGCGGTGTCAGAGATTTTTTTAAGATTTTCCAAAAAATAGAACAAAAAAATTAAAAACCAATGGAACATGACCATTTGAACAAACCTCGTAGAGACCGACCCAAGGTATATTGCCACCAAGACTGAAGTCAGTCTGGCTGAAGAAGTCGAAAATGTGAATTGTGGACGGACGACTGAACATCGTACGAGCTCAGCTGACTGACAAGTCAGGTGTGCTAAAAGTTTATTCTGAAAAAATCAAAAATCAATGGAGCATGAACATTTGAAAAAAAAAAATTGGTAGAGACCCACCGAAGGTACATCACTACCAAGTTTCAAATCAATCTGGATGATGGTTTCGGAAAGTCCAAAATGTGAATAAGGATTAGAATGCCAAGGAGTCCCTAGGAGTGTTCCTGTGTGATATCAAAGCACTCAGGTGAGCAGTTTCAGAGAAGGTTTCTCAAGATTTTCCCCCAAACAGAACAAAACTTGAAGCCGGTCAGAGACTGAAAACTGGCCAGGGTTGATAACTGGGAAATGGTACTTTAAGTGAAGAGCATGTACCTGCATGTTACACCAGGAGGTTACTTCTGTTTGACCTAAAGACAAAGCTTTAGTGCAAATGCAATGAGCAGAGATATCATGGCAAGGCCATTTTCTTCAATGCAGCATTGTGACATAAATATGTGACCTAGTTTTAAAAATAGCGTTCAGAGAACGGATTATCCTCGGCACCCGCAATCTTTTTTTCCTCAATTCTGTTTATTTTATTTTTTTTAACTTAACAGGTGCCATGATACTTTTTTTTAACTTAACAGGTGCCATGATACTGTGTAACTGCATCAAAAAACATGATGGAAGGTGTGATATATTATGGTACCAAGATTGTCCCCTTGTGTATCACTCAGACAGCCTTCAAATCAATTCTTCAAAAGTTTCATAGGTTTTAAAATAATATGAGGAAGCTGGTTTTCATTATAAATAGGAGCAAGGTCCATTATAATGTGCATATCTGATAAAAATTTGCAGCTGCAATGCATCTTTGTTGAAATATGATAATGTGGTCCCCTTGTGCGCCACTCAGATGTGTTTTGAATACGAGTCTGGTCCATGATAAGGTGCACCTCTGACAAAAAATTGGTAAAGCTGCGGTTAATATTTTTTTAATATCACTCTAACGTCGTGAAGCTTCACGCAACTCAGACCGCCTTCAAAAAAATACTTCAGAAGTATCAGAACAAGAGGCCTATGGGCTCAATGCCCTACTGGCACCGTGGCTATAGTGCACCTGAAAAGTAACAGAACAAGACACCCATGGACCCAATGCTCTGCTGGCACCGTGGCTATATTGCACCTGTTCATTTCAAAGTTGAGAGTCCTCAAATGGCTTCTGGACATATAAATCTTATCTACATTTCGTGTATAAAAAGTCCACCAGTCCTTAACTTTCAAGTCCTCAGTGACTTTGGGACAGAACATAATGTGAAAATAGGTCAAGGTCACTGATATCATATCAAATTCTAGCTTTGGAAATTGTCAATATATCCTATAAATTTGGCAAGTTTAATCCAATTACTTTTCAAGATATGGAATTTTGTACCTTTAAACACATTTCGGCTCATAATTTCCGTCAAATTATAGGTGGTGCCATTGGTATCATTAGCAACTTAAGACTTTTACTTCCCCCACAATCCCACCAAATTTGGTGAAGATTTGCCAAAAATTTTAAATGCTAGTGTGTTCACAAGATTTTCTTATTTTGACCCCTACATTGTGGGTGGCACCACCAATATCAAAATGAACCTTGATTTCTATACTCGCTATAAGTCCTGAAAGGTATATTGGGCTAACTTGAAAACTGTAGGAGGTATTGCGATCACAAGATTTTCCCATTTCGACCTGTATATTACATACTACTATAGGTGGCGCCACCAAAATCGATGTTGAAAAAGATTTTTAGACCTTTCATACTAAACGTTATTTGGTCCTATCTCAAAAATTGTGGGATGCAGAGCATTCACGAGATGACCCCTAGTTTCAAACTGGCCATTTGACCTTGACCTTCAACTTGGATAAAAAAATTGTTACTGTTCAAAATATGCGCGCCACATCCAGCTTTCCATATATACTCTGTTTAAATCTGGTTATAACTTTTTGAGTTTTTGAAGAAAAACAATTTTGGACAACAAACTCCATAATTACTCGGTCACAGGGACCAAAAAAATAGGTCACCAAGTACAGTTTTATGTATTATGTAATTAAATTTTGATCTCAAGGCTTTATTCTCTTTGCCATTGATGTCCAAGCTACACCCTGCCATTACAAAATCACTTTTTCAACTTTAGAGGCATGGTGACCTCAGAAAAATACGTCAAGGTCAATGATATCATACAATATTCTACCTTTGGCCATGGTCTATATATCCAATAAATTTGGCAAGTCTAATCCAATTACTTTTCCAAAAATGGAATTGTATATTGTAAAACACATTTCAGCTCACAAGTTCGGTCAAATTATAGGTGGTACCATGAGTATCTTAAGACTTGGACTTCCCCCACAATCCCACGGAATATGGTGAAGATCCACTACAAATTAAAGATGCTAGAGTTCTCACATGATTTTCACATTTTGAACCCTATTATTACTTAATATTGTAGGTGGCGCCACCAATATTCAAAGGAACCTAGATTTTCATCCACATTATACGTGCTGAAAACTATATTGGGCTAAGATCAAAACTTTTCAAGTTATCGCGCTAAACCAAACCAAAAGTTTACGAATGGCCAGACAGAATGACTGCCAGGAGTGATTTTTAGAAGGAACCTGGTCCATCAGATGGTGCACCTCTGATAAATATTTGCTACGCTGAATATTTTTTGAGATCACGGGAACATCAGGATTGACGCGTCAGTAAGCCCATCAAATAAATACATTAAAAGTTTCATAAAGTTTTAAAATAGTCAGAGGAAGCTGTTTTCAATAGGTACCTGGTCCATATTAAGGTGCATCTCTGGTAAAAATACAGTGAATATTGTTTGATATATTAGCGGTAATGTTGTCAGGATTGATGCCACTCAAGACAGCCTTCTAATAAATGCATCACAAGTTTCATAAAAAGTTTAAAAATCATCAGAGGAACCTGGTTAATTCTAAGGTACACCTCGAATAATAATTTGGTAAAGCTACGGTCATTATTTTTTTAGATATCACGATAAAGTTGTCAAGGTTGACACCGCTCATACAACCTTCAAATAAATACATGAAGTTTCATAAAGTGTTAACTAATCAGAAGAACCAGGTCTATCATAAGGTGCTTCTCGGATAAAAATTTGGTAAGATTATGGTGAATATTTTGTGAGATATATTGCAGTAATTTCGACAAGTTGGATGGACTACAATACCGAGGGTAAAACGGCTGCCAAATCTTTGGGACAATATGCTGACTACATGTAGCTGCTGGCAACCCAATTTAAAAAAATTAATGCACAGATCCAGTAACACACGAGCAAAACAACTTCATGTTACACGTCATGGCAAAATAGGGTAGTTCTCCTAGACGACGCCCCGGTTCAAAAGTACCCTGGTTGCATACTTGCACGTGGAGACAACTGGAGATAGAACCTGGCCTCTCATTGGCCAGTGGTTATTACCTGAAAATGGGGTTTCATGAAATTTAGCCTCTTCCTAATGGCCAGTGGTTATTACAAGAAAATGGCATTCCATAAAATTAAGCCTCTAAACCAGTGCAGTCACCTAGAACAGCTATCCTTGCATTCTGTTCTACAACCCCTCTACTCAACACCGGGAGGGGGGGGGGGAGGGATGGATCCTTGCTGCATTTATCCATCTCAAAAAAAAATTTGTACCAAACTATCACATTTAGTTACCTGTTAGGTCTTTTTGTTTACTTGTTGAGACCAATGTGTGACCTGCATGGACGCCATTTTACTACAATTGGCATGGCATTGGCCACCAAGTTTGAAGTCAGTCTGGATGACGGTTTCGCAGTAGAAAATGTGAATTAGCATTAGAATGCCTTTTGACTTGCACAGTAATCAATAGGAAAAGTGCATTGACCGAGAAAGTACCTGAATTGAAAAAATTGTTAAAAATTAGGAATCCACAGCACGGTCACCTTGTGAACAACTTTGTTTGACCCTTCCACAAGGAATATATTCACAAAGTTTCAGCTTAACCTCTTAGTGACGTTTCTGCAGGTCAAAAATAGCAAAAAAAAAAAAAAACATACAGCGCCACCTGGTGAACAAATTAAGAACTAGGCGTCCCTAGGAGTGTTCCTATGTGATATCAAAGCAGTTGGGTGAGCGGTTTCAAAGAAAAATATTCAAGATTTGCCTCAAAAAAACAAAAAACAAAAAACTTCACAAATACAAAAATCATTGGAGCATAACCATTTGAACAAACTTTGTTGAGACCCACCAAGTTTGAAGTAAATCTGTCACACAGTTTTGGAGAAGTCCAAAATGCAAATTGTGGATGAAGCACCATCCTATAGGCTCAGCCGACTGACAAGTCTGCTGAGCTATCAAAATAAAAAGTATCAATCTTTGCCTTTTTGCAACTTCTTTCTGAGTACCTCTTCTACAGAACTCATTTTCACTTTCCACCTAGTTTGGTATGCATCCCAACTGCACTGTTGTGCACGAGATCATAATCTACTCAAAATGTGCAGACTTTACTTCCAGTTACACAGACATGCAACATACAGAATTTTGACTTTTACAGTCAAAACATCATGGTCCAGGTTCACCATAAAAATACACCGATTCGTACATGAAGTTTGGTGTAAGAACTGCCATGCAGTGAAACCTGTCCCATCGTCACCAAAGTCATTGTCACCAGTAATTGGAGGTTCAGTAACCATGTAAGTTAATGCATTGAACGTTTTATATAGCATCCAGAGATAGGTTCCCCAACACAGAAACGCAACACAATATATTTGTAACTAGAATAATTTATTTCATGGTAGAAAAGGAGAGAGTGAAGAGAAAATAAAGTGAATATTGCAAAGTGGAGGTCAGCCTGACCAGATCCGCTTGCTTATTTCCACCTGGTGAAATGCCAGTACGGCCACTGTTGTTCATTGTAACCTTCTCCATTTACTACCATTTGACAATAGTTGTAGGATTATGGGCATATGCAACCGATACATGCAAATAGGTGCAAACTGCATCAAATTGTTCAATTAGAGAACACATCTTTGTAAGGGTAAATATGTCAGATGTAAACATCAATATTTTTATCACTTTTTAAAAGACCTGCAAATGTTTAAACGAGAAACCACCTACTAATGCGGAGTTACTAGGAAACACTTTTCTGCACTTCTCTAACCATTAAGAAAAAAATAGTAAGTTGGCATAATCTATTGCCCTCCACAAAATGAGCCAAGCCTTGATTTTTGTGTATCTTGTGATGAGAATTGCCTTTGGTATTTTGACAGCCAATTAGCAATCAAGCTTTGCTTGTATACAAGATATCTGCAGGGTACAGGCTTTTTGAACCATATCCCTATATAGTCAACAGAAATCCCACTTCATATATCATTAGTTTGTTCAATATGCAATTCACATCTGCACTGTTCTGTCAAAACCAGAGAGAATAAGAACAAATGAACAGCAACCCCACCTCCTAATTGGTTCAGGCCGCAGTCCATAACCACATCAGCTTACCTATAGTCTTATTTGTACACTGGTGACATTCAAGCAAATTGTAGCTGTTCAGAGTGTGCATCTTTTCTTTAAACAACACAGTGAAAGAAAACAAAAAACTGTTGACTGAACATGTGTCGAAGGTCACAGAACTGAGGTAGTAGGCTGACAGTTTTGAAAACAGTCTTTGACCTTCATTTGACCTTGCCAACAAAGATGGTTGTCTCATCTTGTTTGTGGGCAATATGTAGTGTATATATGTGCCATAAAACTAACACCAGCAATACGTACATTATTTCTAATAACATAAGTGTACCTTTTCATCTTAAACACTTCTGTAGCTGTTTGATAAGAGTACAGAGAAAATTCATGTGTCTATATTATACATACATAATTATGTTGGGCCAGGCTAAACTGTATGCATCCACCATGGTGGAAAACCTGAGTGGCTGAGGTAAATAGTACAAACAACTAACTGTGCTGGCACATGAGTGATCTTCATCACTCTGCCCCAGTTTAGGTTCAGCTGCATCCATGAAGAGTCCCAGTGCCCAGACCACTTGAGAGAACAATGTCTGCTGGGCTGTCAGGTTTGAGGCCTGGGACATAATCAAAGAACGCATTAAAGTGTGCACTTTGTGGTACAGTCCTACCCTGCACTTGAGGTGATTATTATCAAGAGATAAACATAAAACACTGTATAACTCAACCTGGCTTCACTACTGAGAAATCCATTAAATCTTTGTTTCCACCAGCAGGGGAAAAACAGCACTACATGTGAATGTACAAGGTACTAGATACTGAACTGCTTCCAATATCAGCATCTTAAACCTGCTCAATAAGTAAACATCATCTTGCACAGACTAAATTGACTTCCATCTTTTTTTTTTCTTTTTTTTTATCAACTGGCACAGTCCAATGTTTTTGTTACATCAACTATACAATACTTGTGCTAGCTTGTAATTACCATTATCACTGATTACTAGCAGAAATGATCTCCTGGGAGAACCCAAATGCTGTGTGCCTCATACCAAAGAAAATGAAACCATACTCAGATACATTATCTACACAAAAACCAAAAAAAACGATTGTCCATCTCTCCAGAACAGGAAGACAGAATGTCAGCTGGTCCCCCAGCAGTGAAAGGCCATCTTCACTGAGCACTGTGGGATGCACTCCTGCAACCCACAAAATCGGTCAAGGAGTGCCCCTGGCTGGGGACCATTCCCCTTCCCTCCTAGTGGCACAAGGTTCGGGGGCTGTGCCCCACCAAGGCCCCAGCTGACAGTAATACTAAGCCTTCTCTGATACGAGACGATGCCAAAGAAGACAGAAGGCTGGAGGCAGCACAGCAATTGAGCCTCGACTGTGTGACATGCACCTAGCTTGGGATGAGGTGCAGGTTAAAAGTGATGGCGCCCACATCTTGTAACACAATCTAATTCATTCTGTCAGTTACCCCAATGACCGACTTGGCTCATTCTTATTTCGTTTATAAAATTCGTTCCATCTGCCTGTTGGAGGCATGGCTATCCCTGGTCTTCCGATAAATATATACACTATACAGCAGGAAGGCCATGCCACCACATCGGGCCAGGCTGCAGTTTTAGGTTTGTGTTCTAGGCATAGTTTTGATGGGAATCGATGGTGTCTGACAGCACCAAGCTTTCACCACTCACAGTCCAAGGCATTGACTGGCAGCTCTGTTGTCAAAGAGTTGTACTTGCACACTCTTTCACAAAGCCAGCATATATATCATTATAAATCAAAAATTAAACCAAATGGGATAATCGCATTCCTACACTTGTACTAGTTTGCTCTGTGTTTCAAATTGGTGTCCTTTTGTCTTGTGGTAGTCAGACTTCTTTTCTTACATGTTTTGTCTACAAGTTATTTAATCATCGCGGGGTGTGTTACACTTCATCTGTATAGTTCAATTTGTATGCTGCGAAAAGGCATCAAAATATTTGTATCCCTGACTACCCTTCAACTGATAAGTGTCCTCTTCCAACTGAAGAAAGCAAAAGCACGCACTGATTGGTCCTGAATTTCAATTGCCTGAACCAAGCTCAATCCTTTATCTCAACTTTAAAACCAGTCTAGCTCGGTCCATGGCCTTTTAAAATTCCCGAAAGAAGACATGATGGGCCAGTGAATGTCAGAGACACCTAGTGTCAATCAAGCACACTGAGCGGCTACAGCAATAGGTGGTGGGTGCTGCACTAGGTTTGTTTGTAGTTCTTGGTTATACATACATAACAGTGGTTGGTCAACGCTGATTTCTCGTTTTTAATGATAGAAGATTTCCAGACAGAAGTGGATGGAATAGACTGGGCAGAATAATCCATCTCCTCTCATACCAATTCTTTTTTGTAATCTTTATATCAGCTCAATGCCGCTTCTTACATTTCATAAAAATACTAACAAAAAAGTATCTTTCAACAAGTATCAAAAATAAACTTTACACTTTGTTACAAAAAAAGACCATGATATATCTCAACATCAACAATGGTCTAAAATTTTATCAAACTTAATAATTGCTTTTCTCTTTTTATATTTATAAATATAAATTTCTACAAATCCCTCCAAATGCATTGACAAATGCACATATGGCCTATCTGACACACTGACACAGTTCGTGTGGCAACTGGAGGTATTTGTCACCATTCATAAACCTTCCCCACCCAACAAGGGCACTGTCCTCGCAGTACTCCCCCTACACAATTTTGATGCCTTTGTTCACAACCCCTGATGGAAGGAAAACACTCTTCTTCAAAACGTCGAGCAAACTGGAAATTTGGAACTACGTATTTTTGACATATCTACATGTAACTAAAGACCAAGGTAGTGCACATCGCTTATTTTCTGTCTTCTTTGGTATTTGATGACCGAGGTATCTAGGGTTGTCCTGGTGGTGAATTAGTTAGGGCCGGGTTGTGGTGGGCCGCGTCTTCGTTGTGGCTGTTGTGATGGTGGCGGTGGTGGTGGCATCATGGGTCCCCCTGGACCGCCAGGGATGTGACCTCCACACAGACCTGCCAAAGCTCGAACTCGGCTCTGAGCAGTCTGAAACAATAGCAAAACAAACTCATCAGTCACCATTAACCTTTTTGGTAAACACACAAGTGCTACCCAAATCTTTACTTGCCAGAAAACATGAGCTGCTTATTACAACATCTTGGGCAAAGCCATTATACCAAGTCACGTTCTCGCAAGAATATAATTTAAGCAGAACGTAGCAATATCCAAGACAGCCTATGCCAGTAAAGGTGAGGCTCCATAGCACCAGACATCCAAGGTGACAAATCTCCAATCTCAGAGGCAAAAGTTTCCTTCTTAACCCTCACTCCACTATTTTTCAGACATATCTCCTAGGCTCCAAGGACAGTGGCATGGGCAGGGCTTGGCATTGAAGATTTTGGCCACTTGTCCAAGAACAAATGGGAGAGAAAATGTGAAATTTTACTTGTCCCCAAATATAAATCTCAAAAGAAATACATGTATACTTGTTCCATGTTTGCAGCAAAAATACCATGGCAATATGTTTGCACAGACCTATCTATTTTTTTTTTCTTATATATTTTTATTTTTTCATTTCCGTTTACATAATTGGCCCATTCTCCCCTTAAATGAATGATGAAAGTTTTCTTTCTTGTAAAAAAAAAAAAACCATCAATTTCAAATGATCTGATAAAATTTCTTTCCAGTCTCATCCTGAAGATTATTCACGCAGAAGTGTAGCAAGATTGTGCCATTATCACCTGGGGCCACCTTCATATTATTTTTTCTTTCTTGTAGGTAAGTATGCACATTTTGCTGGACTGATCCACTTTCAATTTAGTGAAGTTGCTTGCTCATCACCTGGGTCTGAATTCCCAGGTATGTATTTTAACAATCCCCCTTTCCCTCAAAAAAAGCCATTAGCAACTTTTCCCTCAGGACTTGAACATTGTTTATGTTTGAAACGTTTGATTAGCAAAATCAACAAACCTCTTGCATGTAGTTTTAGTTTGAATTATTGCAGTAATTTCCATAAACAAAAGAACTGACCGTCCTGTGCTCAGCTGGCATGTAAATATACCCTTGCGATTTTTTAAGATTTGCCCCCCCCCAAAAAAAAACTAAAGAAATTCATTAAAATAAAGAAAAATAAAAAAAATCAGTGGAGCGTGACCATTTGCACAAAAGTGGTCAGAAACCCACCCGAGGTATATTGCCACCAAGTTTGAAGTCAATCTGGTTGCCGGTTTGCAGAGGAAGTCGAAAAAAGTGAATTAGCATTGGAATAACAATTTACTTATACAGTAATCAGTAGGAAAGGTGCATTTACCTATAAGTTGCCGAATTGAAAAAAATTAAAAAATCAGGGATCCACAGCAGTTCTACTTTGTCTGACCCTTCCACAAAGAACATATATACCAAGTTTCAACTTTATCAATGTGACGGTTCTGGAGAAGTCAAAATTAGCAAAAACCCACGCACAGAAAGGAAAAACAAAACATAAAAAATAGAATAAAACTGCAGCACCACCTGGTGAAGAACTAAGAGTGTCCCTGTGTGATATCAAAGCAATTAGTTAGCAGTTTCTGAAGGAGAAGATTTTTCAACAAGTAGGTGACAACAATACCCCTCTGGTAAGGCGAGGTTACTTCTGTTTGACCGAATGACAAAGCTTTGGTGCAAATGCAATGAGCAGAGATATCATGGCAAGGCCATCTTTTTTTCAATGGAGCACTGTGACCTTAATATGTGACCCAGTGACCAAATTTTCACCAGGTGTCTAAGGCATCCTTAGGACCAACTGTCATGAATAATTGGTGCAGCTACAATGAGTAATTCAATATTTGAAAATATAATGGTATGGCCCTTTTTCTTCAATGCAGCACTGTGACCTAAATGTTTGACCCAGTGACCTAGTTTTCAATAGGCATCTGAGGCATTCTTAGGACAAAAGCATAGTGCTGTATGGCACCTACTTATATAGAACTGTTGTTTTTACCCCTCAAAGTAGATTTGATTTAAAAGTTGTAGATTTAAGTCAACAGCGTCCTAAATTCATTTTGGACAAAATGCAAAGTGTGCCAATAAAGCTGCTGACTTGCATCATTTGCTTTCTCTGAAAGCTGCAAATTTACTCTAGGTATGCTGCTACATTTATACAAGGCCTTTGCAGGAGATATTTGACGGTCGAATTATCACAATTTCAATTTGGGTGACTACTGTCATGACAAGCTGTCAAAGGGCTAACATGTTTCAATACACTCAAGATACTGTGCAGGTTGAATCAACAAGCAAATTTACCTGAGTAGCCATAAAATTTCCTAACACCTCCACTAAAACTTCCTCTCCTTGATCAGCCTGATCTTCTGGCAGTTTGACCAAAGATCCTGTCAACCTCTGAACCTCGCGTACCTGTAAAACATTACCTTATAGTTAAAAACTTGTTCAAAACCTGTCACCTGGTGTTACTTCCCTAGAGACATGCAAGTTATTTAATACACAAAAAATGAAAAGATACAAACTGGAAACACAGTGTTTTATTTTCACATCTCACATGCAATTATCTTTATGCAACAAAATATCATGCCTTTTTTTTTTTTTTAAATTATTTTTTACACAATCACAAGTCCACAGAACCCAGCCATTTCTGGGACAAAGCACAAAAACGTTTGCAGTCGCAACAATTGCAAATACTGTGCAAGACTTGACAATTCTGGCCAAACGGTCAGTTCACAAACAGGGAGAACTTACAAAGTCCCCAAAGGAGGATGCTGCGAAAGCTCCAACCTAGTATATCTTCTAACATGCAACACATGTAAGAAACAATATGTTGGCCAGACCTTGCGCCCCCTACGTGACAGATTGCGAGAACATTACCGTTACATTAGTAATGGCGACATTACACAACCTTTGGGCAGACATTTCGCCCTAAGTGACCACACGGATCTGAATCTCAGAATCCAAATATTAGAGTACATCCCAACTCCTCCCCGCCTAGAGCGCTCTAGATTGCTGCGACTAGACAGGGAAAAACACTGGATGCACCAACTACGCTCTATTGAACCTTTCGGTCTCAATATCATGGGGAAATGAGCTCAATCGCTCAGTCTTATGCTAAATTTTTGTTGTCAGAGCTCCCCTCCCCATAATATTATGTACACTCTCATTGCCACACGAGTGGCAATCCTTTGGAAACACTGGAATTCACTTCTGGAAATGTGCCTTCACACATTCCTTAGCCCCTATTCAGGGCCCCCAATGTAAAATGTTTACAATGACCATTCAAGCCCAAATCCATTTTGAACCCACTGACCCAGTGGTGTCGAGCCTAGGTTTTCAACCAATGAAAACCCCAGCAGATTCAAAATTATTTGAATCAAATCCTACCGTGGAAACCAAATTTTTTCATCCACTAAGAATCTGCAGCTACGCTATCACAATACACGTGCATACGTAGCAACGGATCTGTTACCCCACGGTATAAATATAGGCCTTTCACAGTGTTCCCAACAGTTCCTGATGAGTTGCAGATCGCAACGAAACTAGTCGAACGTTTTTCCTATAACATCATTAGCCACAGCGGCCACTTGCCCTGTCTTAGCCATAAAATATCATGCCTGTTGTTTTACAAACATCAAATAATATATTTCAAAGAAGACATAACCTGGATATAGTTGAGGTTTTCACTCAAAATCAAAACATTATTTGTTGAATAAGACAGCCTGAAAAGATCCAAATTTCCAACAGTGAAGGCTGGATGAATGTATATATGTAAATGTAAATGACTCACAAACTCCCTGACATTAAAACCACATGCACCAAAATCAAGATTTAACACTGCTACTAAATATCAGAGACAGAGAATGATTCACTTACATTTTTGCCTCCTTTGCCAATGACTTTTCCAACCATACTCTTTGGCACCTTTAGACCTGTCCGAAGACGCACCTCATCATGCCCAGCAAAGCCTTCTGCTTTCAGTTTTTCAAATATGTAGAAAGTTGCCTGGATGGAAAAAATAGACATTAAACACAGATGCACAGTGAGACTCCTTGCTGAGTTGTAGATAATCAAACCAAAATTCATACAATTTTTGGTCATAAAGATATGGAAGTGTTACAGGATATTTGACTTTGTAGGTGAACTACAAGAGGGCTGCGTGAACAGCCTGTCCTCCCCTAACCATGACATTTAACCCTAAGTCCCACTCTGGTCATGGGGTACCCAGAAGGGTGGTTCCTGTGAAATTGTGAAAGACAAGGCTAAGCTGTTTGAGAGCAGATTTACACACTGCCACCCCCCCCCCCCCCAAAAAATCATTTGCCACTGATGTCCAAGCTACACCCTGCTGTTACAAAATCAGCTCTTTCAACTGAACAGGCCTGCTGCCTTCACAAAAATAGGTCAAGGCCATTGATATTACAGTACATATTGGACATGATCTATATACATGCATCCTATAAAATGTGGCAAGTCTAATTCAATTACTTTTAGAGAAATGGAATTTTATATCTTTATATACATTTTGGCTCATAATTTCTGTCATATCAAAGGTGGCGCCATTAGTATCCTATGCAAGTGTGATTTTGACGTCCTCCACAATCCCACTAAATTTCATGATCACCTATTAAATATAAGGGAAGCTAGAGGGGTCACATGATTTTTACACTTTTACCTCAGATCTTAAATAATACTGTAGCATCACCAATATCGAACTTAATCTATATTTTCATACAGTTGAGAAGTCCTGTGATATGGAGCTATCTTACTAAATGCGGACTCTATCATGCTCAAAAGCAAAAACTTTACAGCTGGACAGAAGTGATCCCATAAGCTCTGCAACCTGTGGTCAACAGAGCAAACAACTGACAAAACAAACTATCAAAAGGGGCCTAGATTTTCATGCACCCTATAAGTTCTGAAAGTTATATTGGGCTAACTTGAAAACTGCGGATGGTGTCACGCTAACGAGCAACAGTTTCTGGACGGACGGACAGACACAAGATGTCACATAAGCTCTGGGGCCTTTGCTGAGCAGAACTATCTAGAAGCTAATCAGTGACCGAAAACCCCTGGGTCAGGACGGACAGACAGACAGACGCGTAGATGACAACAATACCCTTGCAAAGGTCATAGTTACGTCTGTTTGACCTAATGAAAAAGCTTTGAGAAGAAGTTAAAAATGTGAATTGTGAAAGCTGACGGACCATGGACGCACTGACCACCACAAAACCTCAAGAACGACAAGTCAGCTGAGATAAAAAGCTAACAGGATAACAATTTTAGATGCTCACCTTCCAGATGGCCTCTGGTGTGCCCTTAATTGTCACAGTCCTCTCTGTTGCAGGATTAGGGTCTGTGTCTTTCTTTGGCTCAATCTGCAAGTGGGCGTAACATGATAGTCAGGAAATCTGCTTGATTTTATGGGACAATTTTCACAACACTCTGTACAAAGTGCAGATGTAACATTTGTACCCATGGTAACCAGTTGTTCAACAATAGTTCTATGTACATTGGAAACAAAAATTGTTTCAAATGCTTTTTAAAAATCTGTGTCAGGTTTTTTTTTTGTTTTTTCTTTATATCACACACACACACACACACACACACACACACACACACACACACACACACACACACACACACACACACACACACACACACACACACACACACACACACACACACACACACACACACACACACACACACACACACACACACACACACACACACACACACACACACACACACACACACAATCTTCCAGCATCTTTCTGCCATACATGTGTTCTTACCAAAGGGCTAAACCTGCATAAGTGTGACTTGTAGATGGCATACTGACTAAAACTATAAAACTTGGCTCAAAAAACATGACGAAATGCCCACATACTGTGACAAAAGCATTGGAATCGCGAATGATCTGTTTGATGTTGCTGCCACCAGATCCAATGACGGCACCCACGGATGTGTTAGGAATGAAGATATAACTCTCATCAGGCTGTGGCATTTGTGGTGTTTGCTGCTGGACTTGGCCATATCCGCCCATGCTGCCTGGGTAGAAACCAGATTGCTGGTTTTGCTGAAAAAAACAAAAAAACAAAAAAAACATTACAGAAGGCATTGGCAAGATTCATCTCTATACATGTGGATCGCATCTTATTTTCTTTGTAATGAACACTGAATACAGTGGAAGAATTGTAGACAGTTTCCAATATTTATTGCCTGTCCTGTACTGATGCACCCTTCAACAAAAGCTTTTTAATGTACAAAATGTGTTATCATGTTATTTGTTTTTTACTTGTTTTTGCTTCCATGATGGTACACCATTGACAGCATATGCAACAGTATAACGACAACATGAGCAATCAAATTCAAGGTGGGACCAGCAGATATGTACGAGTTCAGTCAATGTTTGCACTTGGTTGACAGCATGCACATCAACACCTACCATGATCCCATAGGGTCCTCTCATGCCATATAGAGGAGGGGCACCCATCATGCCCATGCCAGAAAGGTTCGATGGCATCATCATGTTGGGATGCTACAAACAAACAGAAAGTCATCAAACAAAGCCATTCTACCCCCTAATTGGCCCCTACCACACATTTTTACTTTACTTTACAGTGGTGCATTATAGGTAGGCCCATCTTGCACAGGGCATTTTGGCCAATTGTCCCAGCACAAGTTGGGAGGGAACATTTACTTGTTCTCCCGACAAAAATTACTTATCCACAAATACATATAATGTGAAAAAGAAATCTACTTGTTCCATATACTAGCAACATAAACCCCACATGCCTAATTAACTAAAACCTGTTCATGCAGATCTATCTTTAGCTTTGTTTTTTCTAATATCTTCAGTATTTTTCAAATTTCCTTTTCTTTCCTTGAATTTTTCTGTAAGTACACATCTATAGTATATGCAAGACAATAACATTAACAATCTGGCCTGTTGTAACAATCTCACCTGTTGCAGCCGATCAATCATTTCATTTTGTTAAGTTTTGGTTTTGTGATCCTTATGACAGACCTGTTTTTATCTACAGAATTATCTGATAATACTTGGCATCGGTCTTTCATTAAAGTATCTAATTTAATTTTCTTACCACCCTTCTATTATGCAAGTTACATAAAGATACTGTGCAAAGCACTAAGTACCCTTCAGCTGTAATTGATGTCTTCATCTTTTTAATTCATGTTTATAAATATAATCATGAACTGTGTTCCAAAATATCAGGGATACCTACATGTTCTCTTCTGAGAATATCTATAAGACTGCAATCCACACCCCTTTGTGGAGTCTACTTCACAGTGGTATAATGTTCAATGTTAGTGTAAATATGGATCAGAGTTGTTCTCATATCTGTTGTATATTGTCAATAGTTTGAACAGAACCACAGTGTGTGAAAAAAAGTTACAAAGGGATGTCCAGTCTTTTGTACCAGATTGGCTGTCAACATTGAAATCTCCAAGGACTACACTGTGGGTGTTAGTAGGGTGATCATGGGTGGGAAGTTGGTTATCAGGTTCTGTACCAATATTCATAAATAGAGGTTACAATAAAAAGTTATATTACCAATATCTGTGTTTTGTTGCAGTTATCTGATACACATTACACAGAAACTAATGTGGGCCCAGCTTTCATTCAAGTAACCAGAGCAAAAATCACACACTGACTCCATGCAGCCTCTACTTTGGTTTGGTGCCATACCAAGGTACTAGCATGTTGTGTAACAAACACCTTGTCACCTTCAAGGTTACTTATATTTGAACTATGCCAGTTCTTACAGTGCTGTACAAGCATGTGGTGGCTGGAGATGCCCTTTCCTGAAATATTTTTATTATCACCAGATGCAACTAAATTCTGCAAACATAATGCCCTGTGATCTTGAAAAATAGATCAAGGTCGAATATGAACATCAGCACCTGTATAGTGCACTTAAAAAGCATGTCAAATATAAAGGTATGATCTTGACTTTAAATAGGCTTTTAAAATACCCAATGATGCTTCTTTTGTGATCAAGTCAGGTTGATAGATGCAGGCTTTCAATAGAGCAGTGTAATGTCAGTTTGCATATGTGACCACTGTGTGACTTTGAAAAGTGGGTCAAGGTCAGCCATGCTTGTACACAAAATAGATCTTATAGCTGTGAACAATCACATGCAATTTGGAAGTCCCAACTCAGAAACTTCTCCAGTTACAGTGGTAACACAAGATGGACGGACAGCACTCTTCAGCCTCAGAAGCAGGCAGGGTGAAAAACACCACCTGCTTGCATCTACATGTATGTCAGTCAAGTTCATTTATTCATTAACATCCCACTGGCAGGAGTATGTCTTTTTTTACCATGGGTATTAAGGAAATAAGTTTACGGCAATCAAGAACAGAGGCAGCAGGAAATTGCATTTTTTTTTTTTAAAGAATAAAATGGCTGAGGCAGACCTTGAAAACTAATATGATAATGCATAAAAAAAAAAAAACACACAATTTTTTTTTTTGCCTGTGCAGGTCACCATGTCCCATAAATAGGTCAAAATGAGCTGAAAATATAATCATAATGCCTCCCCCAATTACTGGGGAAGGTTTCAAAATAGGGCTTTTCCTTTGGTGGCCATGGCACACATTTTTATGTTTTACACACCTTAATTACAAAAATATGGTAAATAGGCACACTTGCCAAGTCTTATGCTTAAATTTACAGTTCTCGTGTCTATTTACCATAACACACAACACAAACAAACCATCTCTGTTCTATAACGGTATGCCAAATTCTTAAGGAGACAAACTTCTGTCTTCTCCAAATAAATGATACATTATTTATTCAGAAATCAGTCATTGACAACTGATATAATTTTAATATGAATATCTCAACATTGATTTGTTGAAGGTTAACCCAATCTGTTCCTTTTGGGACCTACACACCATAAGGGAGTCGTTGGCCACTGTCCCTAACAACCTATTGTTTACATATTACATGTGACGTCAAACACGTGACCGAGCAAACGTCAATACGTCAAACTGACTGCTGGTGAGCCGAGCTGAAAGCTAACGTACAGCGTTGAACCGGCAACGTCATTCCTGTTGCTAGGGTATTGTTACCGTAAGGTATATAAAGTCATGAAAGGCAACCGTTAATTCACTCGCTGAGGAGCTCATTCCAAGAGGGCGAAACCGGTCCGAGTTAGAAGAAAACACTCACACAAATCGTATAAAAATTTGATAAGCACGATCGTTTTGGATCGAGCGAGGCTCTTTGCCGTCAGGCACTTGCCTAGTCTACTTGTATTAATTACAAAAAGAATAAATTTCTCACCATGGGTGCTTGCATTTCCTTCTCGTAGCACTCCCTGAGTTTGGCAGAGATGGCACTCTCGGCCTGTGACATATTTTCTAGAGAACCCCGGATTGTGATGACCCTATCTGGGAAGAGAGCTGCTGCGTCCTGAACACTGTTGACAAAAAAGTCCTCCATCATGGTCTACATGTAAGTTTTCAGTCATTGAAATGCAGAGAAGCAAACAAGACAAGCACACAGTCCTGCATTATTCCTAGAATCATCTCTGAGTGCATTGCAAGTCAACTCTTTCATCTTTAAGTGCTAAATCAAAATATAAGTCACGCTCATCCAAATTATTAGTGATGATAGACTGATTATCCTCTTCAAATAAAATATCATTCATGTGCCAGCATTCCTGTGGATCTGTTCCAAAAATTAGAATGGTCCAGGTCAACAGCTTTCCCAGGGACAAACTCCTCCCCCTCAGATATAGAGTTCTGTTCGTCTAAGTCAACAGTTGTATGCAAAATGCGAATAGCCCATGCATTAGAGGTGCATTGACATTATTTTTTGTACAATCACACTGCACAGAAGGTGCGTCCAAGCAGCATATAGAGTGTGTAGAAGCTGCGTGCAGACTGGGTGGACAGCAAGTTGACAGTTTGTAGAATAGTTTATCTACCCATATAACATTGCATATAACCCACATCAGTTTATGCAGTCAGTGCGTAAAACTAATAATGCACTAAGAGATCTTACAGACAAAGGCTTTTGGTATCTGTACTGATGTACAATATATGTAAATCATGATGGTTCTTATATGTAATCGCACGTTATTCTTTCAAAAAAAAAAAAAAAGCTATGTGAACACATTTACAGCCGGTCACACCTTCGTTATAAATAAGCCTAATCCTATAATCTATGTTCTGTATTTGAGCTGCTTAACGTACTGGTCACTAAAATTCTCTGAATGAAAATAAGCCATAGGATAATCACAAGCTATTATCCCCCCCAATATATAATCATACACTTCAGTTGATGCAAAGTGCCGTATCGCAATTGTCACATCATGCTCTGTTTAGATTTATTGATGACGACTGCACCATCTATAAGGATATCCATGAGCGCCAAAAATCTGTACATCACTTTATCTTATAATTTATTTGGCTCCAATTTTACCGTTTTGGCATACGATAATAGACCTAATACTTACACAAAATATGGACAGCTTTAGAGGTGTGCACATAAATGCATGTACCCTGCGGCGCAGGGGATAGAATTACTGGGTCACAGTCACCCAAAAAGTAGGTCAACAAGTACAGTTTCATATATTATGCAATCAAGTGGCATTTTTGTCTGGGGGCTCAATTCTCTTTGCCATTGATACACCCCGCCATTACAAAATCACCTTTTCAACTTAACACGCACAGTCACCTCACACAAATACTTCAAGGTCACTGATTTCATATAACACTTTAGCATTGGACATGGTCTATATATATCTTACAAATATGGAATTTTATATTTTAAAACACATTTGAGGTCATAATTTCTGTCAAATTATGGGCGCCGCCACTAATATCACTAGGAATTTAGGCTTTCACCTCCTGCACAATCCCAAAAAAAGATGCTAGAGTGTTCACAAGACCCTTACATTTTGACCCCTATACCACATAATATTGTAGGTGGCGCCACTAATATTGATAGGAACTAGATTTTCATACGCCTTCTAAGTGCTGAAAGTTATATGGGGCTAACACCAAAACTTTAAGCTATCGCACTCACAAACCAAAAGTTTGTGGGCGGACTCATGGACAGAATGACGGACAGATGGACATGAGTGATGTTATAAGCTCTGTGACCTTTGGTCAGCAGAGCTAAAAAATATTCTAAGCCCCAGACCTCTGCTCAATTTTTTTTTCAGGGCCCCAAAACAGGCCATTTGCAATTAAAAGCTTGCAAGAACTTTTGAGTTACTGCCAGAGCTAGCCCATTGGCATTGGGCTTCAGCTAAGGCTAAATTAAGCTGATTTTACACATATACGTAAGGCCTAAATGAAAAAGATAAAATTGTTTCTTTCCAGTTACCCTATACTTACCATTAATGTCCACTGCTACCAACTGTAATTTTCCTAAATAGATAATTTCAGTTTGGATAGGTCATGGAAAATCTTAAAAAAGGTCATGGAATGAATGAGGAGCATGGATCCTGTTTTACCGATTAAATTAAAACACAATCAGAGATTGCTGGATCCATGCTCCCGTAACCTCATTTATATGCTTGCTAATCACAGGTGTCATTTTGGAATGAATGTACTCAATAAAAAAAAAGGCTATCACCATGACCCAGACACTTGTCCTAGTGACCTACATTTATGCATGACATACTCTTGTGTCCAGATACATTAGTGTGTAAATTTTTACGATTCTAAGTCAAGGGACAACAGAATTACAGCCCCGACACGAAGTGTAATGTAGTTTATCACGAATATATCATGACCCAAATACATGACCTAGTGACCTACTTTTGTTTCATGACACACCTTTAGGTCAAGATATGTATGTGTGTGAAGTTTCATGAACCTAAGTTGAAATAGTAAAGGAATTAAAGCCCCAAACACCACTTTACAAAAATATGTCACTGACTTAGATACTTGATCTAGTGACCTACTTTTGGTACACGACACACCCTTATGTCCAGATGCACCTGTGTGTAAAGTTGGAGTGATGTGGCTTGAAGGACAACAGAAGTATTACCTGGACATGAAGTTTTATGTAGTTTTACATGGTGGTATCACCATGACACAGATAATTGACCATGTGACCTACTTTTTATGACACACCTTTACGTCAATATGTTTGTATGAAATTTCATGAAACAAAGTTAGATAGTTAAGGAATTAATTGATTATAGCCTGGACACGATTTTACAAGAATATGTCGCTGTGATCCAGATGCTTGACTTAGTGACCAACCTTTGGTAGATGACACACCCTTAAATGTCGAGATGCACATGTGTGTTAAGTTTCATTAATCTAAGTTGAAAGACAAGCGAATAATAGCCCGAATCCCAGAAGACAAGATAATACTTGAAAAAAGACCTCCCTCACAAAAATTATATCACACAAATTTTTTGTTGGTTTTCAGTTGATAAACCTTAGACTTAAGGTCAGTATCCAAGATATCTGCCAGAAATCAGTATCATTATGTGCATGTGTAATGGTGCCTTTTACGGTTTTTTAAGGTTTTACACTTGAGTATGAGCTTACTGTATATTTGTCATGACCATGATAATAATATTTCATTTCTATTAATTGCTAAATACAATTAATGATTCATTTTCTAATGGCTGCTTGTATAAAGTGGTTAAATTCAGAGGAAAATATTGAAACTGAATATTTGATTTGAAGGTATTCTTGGTTATCTACATTTGGAAGAAATACAATTAATTGATAATTTTAGTTTTTCTCCAATGCTCAATCATGCATGAAGTAATCAATGAAGTGTGACAGTGATGACCCTCGTCTCTAGGGATGATTACATTAAATCATGTACCCAAATATGAAAGGCCTATGTAGTCTAGTTACTGAAATAATGCCACTCCGAAGTTTTTCTCCAATGCTCAATGAAGCATGAAGTAATCAATGAAGTGTAACATTGATGGCCCACATCTCTAGTGATGATTACAATCAATCATCCACCCAAGTATGATAGCCCTATCTGATCTAGTTAGTGAAATAATGCCACTCCGAAGTTTTTGGTTGACGGACGGACGGACGGTGACTGCTTAGTCTCGCAAACAGCTAACGCTGGCGAGACAAAAATCATATGCAACACAATGTCATGCCAGTACTCTCAGAAAAATCAACCATAAAAAAGTACCTACTTTGAGACGGTGATCTTTGTGTCTGTGTCCTCTCTCATCTTTTTGATCACTTTGCCATCTTTACCAATGATGCGACCACAATAGCGATCATCAGCCAGCATCTTCAGTGCAACTTCCCTGACAGATAGAAGCAAGATTGGTCATGAACATTTCCCTTAATGCAGGAAAAGGCAAACATGGGTAGTCATATTACATGGCAATGCATTGTGTCCCCCACAGGAAGTCAATGATATGTATGTGTACAGTACTGTCATTTATTACTGCCCTGTTATTGCGCACCTTGTGTGCCCAAATTGCAGACAAATTTTAGAATACTGTCATCTCAGACAAAAAAAAACCTATGCTGCACCTGTAATACAACAATTTTCCTGCAAATGGCGTGATGCCCTTTGCTAGCAAACAGTGGGTGCAATTTCAGTGCGAGCAAAAACTATTAGTAGCCACTCATAGTCTACAGTGTACGGAGCCACGATTTACTGGTCCCGCCTTTTTCCTGGTGATGTAACGTTACGCGATGTAGCAAGCAAAAAGGGCAGTTGTCAATGACCAGTACTGTAGCTTCTACAGAAGGAAGTTTAGCCCCAATAAGCATTATATATCTACAAGGTCAAAGGTCAAGCTTGCCTTATTTTGGTATCCATGACACCACTATCCCAAGAAGTATGCATGCACCAGTAAGGTATCTGACTATCTGTAGGTCTTACAGTAAAGGAACTATAACCTGCACAAGTGTTTTCCATGAAGGGGCTCATTCAGACATTTTCCAAGTGATGGGTGAAACCTAGGGCACTGCAGGTTTGCACTCTGTCCAGGTGCCAATGGGGCACTAAAAAGAAGTAAGACAGGCCGATTTTCCAACAGAAAATCAAATATCTCCCCATGCACCCTTACCAGTTGTCACCCTTACAAATCTCTGGCACTAATCATGTTAGTGACCCACAAATAAGGATGTGGATATGTGACCTTGGGAATGGGGTCAAAATCACCCACCTTTGAACTTTATAGTGGACAATAATCCTGTGCAAAATGAAAGCCCTAGCTCCAAAATTTGTGGAGTTACCTTCTTTGTGTTGTTGTGTTGAGGAATTCACTGATCAATATGACTCTATGACCTTGGGAATGGGGTCTAAGTTACCCATCTTGAAATTTGACCAAGCTTTCATAGCAAACTATCATCCTGTGCAATATCAAAGCCCTAGCTCAAAAACTATTCACACGATCATGCAGAAACCAAATTCACTGTGACTAATGTCACTCTGTGACCTTCTGAATGGGGTCAAGGTCAACCATTTTTGAACTTCTTTTGAGTCCTTATAGCAGACCATAATCTTGGGCAATATGAAAGCCCCAGCTCCAAAACTTCTGGAGGTACCTTGTTCATTTCGATATGTTGAAGAATTCATCAATGTGGCCTTGAAAATGGGATCAATGTCACCTATCTTCAAACTTGATCAAGCCCTTATAGAAAACTATCAACTTGTGCAATATAAAAGCCCTAGCTTTAAAACTTCTCACATTATCACACAGAAACCAATTTTACTTATGTGGCTCTGTGACCTTGAGAATGGGGTTCAAGTCAACCATCTTCTTTCAACATGAAAGCCCTTGCTACAAAACTGCAAGAGTTAGGGACAGCATTTTCTTGTTTTACATGAAGTGCGGAACTTTCCAATGATACCAAATATGCAGTGTTTACCTTAAGTATCCGTGTGCTACGAAGGGCAAGACAGGTGCAATTCTACTGCTGTTTTTACACTGTTCTGCCAATTTTCATTCGTCAAGTGCTAAAAATACTTTGTGCAAGGTACATTTGCCCTCAGTCGAATTAAATTCAATCTTTTTATGTGGCAGTAAGGCACTGACTTAATACCGCTTCATTTTGCTAAACATGTAGGCCTAAGTTGCACATGGTTTGTTTCAGCATAATGTTTTAGTGGGAGTGCCAAACATTACAAAGATTGCATCGATAGAAAACTAATTTGGCAGCCAGAATGAATGTAACAAAAATTAATGTGGCTTTCCAAAGAGTTAAAATCCCCAGAGATAATAATAAAACCAGCCAAGTGGAGGAGACGAGTCAGCAGACTGGCCTCGTTCCCCCGGTGGATCACTCCAAGTGCTTGCACGAGGAGTGATCCGCCGCGGGAACGAGGCCAGTCTGCTGACGAGTCTCCTTCACGCCACTGGTTTAACTTTTATCCAGTAATTATAGCTGTAATTTTATTTTCATCGTTAAATACAAAAAAAAAAAAGACTATTCAAAACAGTTTCAACGTTTATTTCATCAAACAAGGCTTTACTACGTAGCTTTGCGTATGAATAACTGTAACGCAGGATCCAGTAACTGGGTCATTTGAAAACTACATGCTTGACCTGCGCTAACTACAAGAATTTAGAAGGAAAGTAGTTCTCAGTGACCTTTGCACTGTGGTGATATGGACAGGGTTATCACCCAGTCTGTATCTTCCACCTTTTCTGGATGATACAGCTATAATTACTGGATAAATCTACACACCATACATATTTGCTTGTATCTACATACCAGTTTGGTATTTGTATGTCTTTGGAAATTGCGCAAGGAAGCCTTTTCTTTAAGAGGTCAAAGTCACAGTGACCTAATTTTGGTACACGACAGGCATTATCTCAAGAGGTTTCCACGCATCAAGTATGGTATCCAAACTTCTATCAGTATAAGACATAGGGCCCACACAAGTGTGTCTAAGATGGGGTCACATGTTCAGCTCCTTTATGAGCAATAGCAGATACCAAGTTGGGTGGAGCAAACTCCTCTTCATTGCCTAGACAAATACATGATCCACAAAATACTATCCTAGCATGTCTTATTAATTCATTTAGAATTAAAATGCAATCAGAGATTGCTGAATCCATGCCCCCCTGGCCTAATTTATAACCTTGCTAATCACAGGTCTCATTTTGGAATGACTGTAGACAATTAAAATAGGTGATCACTGTGACTCAGAAACTTGACCTAATGACCTACTTTTGTTTCATGACACACCTCAGGTCAAGATATATGAGTGCATGGCATTTCATTACACTATATTAAATAGTAAAGGAAATGTAACCTGGACACAATTTTATAAAAATGTCACTATGACCCAGATACTCGACATATTGACCTAGTTTTTTTACATGACACACCCTTATGCCAAGATGTACCTGTGTGTAAAGTTTCATTAATCTATAATGAAGGACAAACAAATTGTAGCCTGGACACCAATAGTTGACAGACAGACGCATAATACTTGACCTATTCACCTGCTTTTGTTACATGACAAACCTTTGGGTCAAGATGTGCCTGTCTGAGTTTCATGAAACTAACTTAATGAGCAAAGGAATTACAGTTTTCAAGAATATACCACTGTGACCCAGATATTTGACCCAGTGATCTTCTTTGTTGCAAGACACACCCTTATGTCTAGATGCACCCATGTGTGAAGTTTTATTGATCTGAGTTGAAGGACAAGACAATAAATTACAATCTGGACACAATTTCACCAGGATATACCAGTGACCCAGATATTTGACCTAGTTTTACTTCATGACACACCTTTGGGTCAAGATACATATGCAAGTTTTAAGTTTCATGACATTTAGTTAAAGATTAAAGGAATTACACACAGGACATGAATTTTTAAGTATATGTCACTGTGACCCAAATACTTGACCTAGAAACCTACTTTTATACATGACACACTCTTGTGTCCAGATACGCAAATGTGTAAAATTTCATGATTGTAAGTCAAAGGACAACAAAAGGGTCCATACATCAATGTGTCGTGTAGTTCTAAATGAGTGCATCACCATGACCCAGGTACTTGATCTAGTTGTGTTTCATGACACACCTTTCGGTCAAGATATATATGTGTGTGTGTGTGTGAAGTTTCATATAACTCAGTTAAATAGCAAAGGAATTACAACCTGCACATGATTTTACAAGAATATGTCACTGTGACCCATCTACTCCAGTCAGTGACCTACTTTTGGTACATGACACACTCTTATGTCCAGATGCACCTGTGTGTAAAGTTTCATTAATCTAAGTCGAACGATTAGTGATTTATAGCCCAGACACGAATGGCAGACAGATGAAAAAAGCAAAAAGCAATTACAAAATGCCCATTCCTTCACTCGGGGGGGGGGGGGGGGGGGGGGGGGCACACATGGGAAAATGCTGAACAGGGTATTGCACATATGGGTCCAATGCACTGTGAAAGAGTGATAATAATTATTTTGACTCCAGCTTCTTCACATGTGCCCACCACAATACTTACTGCATGGCTTCCTGCTTCAGACATTGACACATCATGCACTTTGGTCCTCATGTTTACATTTGTGTTAACCAATTGCATTTCAGTTATCCTTCCAATAAAATACACGTACCCTCTGTTAGTTGACAGAGCTTCTTGTTGCATTACTCGAAGGATCTCCCTGCAAGCATTTGAACAGTTTTCTGGCCCTCCATAGATTGAAATCACCTGAAAGAAGTCCAATATGTGAAGTTGGTACACTGCCCTTTTATAGCCTTCCCTTGCTGTAAAGGCCAAGACTGTGAAATTTATTACAACCTCCATAATGTTAATAATACTTACCAATCTACTACATTTGGTATATGATCTCTCAAATTGTATCCACTCCAAAACCATTTCTTCATGTATGTTCCTCTGGACTGGAGCCCTTCAGGGCAACTTCTATCAGCTGACCTCCTCGCCTTGACCAATCACACCAGTTTTTTACAACATACTAATTTTGGAATCATCTGATGCAGTGTTGGCTGGGTGGGCTTTTGTGTAGTAGACAGATAAGTATAACCAACAAATACTGAACTAGCAATATAAATAAATTTCCCAAATTTGTTTCATAACACATAACCTATCCACTACATCTGGAATGTTTTCCAACCAAGTGGAGAAGGGTGATCAGTTTGACTCCAGGAGAGAGGAATTGTTTCTGAAATAGCACCATTCACAAGAAATAATACACAACACACTGAGTAAATAAACAAGCTCTACCCACCCCATGCCACAGGATCCTGAGCTACATGTAGATCATAGTTTGCACATTGTGGGTGTTGGTAAGCTTAAAGCACCAGAAGTTGTCCTTCAACACAGGACAGGTCCCTCAAATGAAAGTCTGAGAAAGTATTGTGGGACAGAAACGGGTACAAATGTAACAAGTAGCCACTTACGCAAGCCATATCCCCCGCCCACAGTAATCATGGTGGACATTTTCAAATTGTTCTTATGCACACCTATTACCCAAGGTCTACCCACCATAAAAAATTTGAAGAGGTAGCATTAATAATGTAGAAGATATGGGCCAGACAAAATTTTTCGGTGTGCATAAGCATTGTTTTGTGTGGCTAATTACTTCCATTAATTAATTAATTAACAAAGTTCAATAAGCAAGCTCAAGCTACAATACAAATTTTGTCCGGGCCATATATTCTAAATTATTGATGCCAGCCCTTTGATTTTCTTATGGTAGGAAGACCATAGATAGTAGGTGTGCATAGGCATTGTTTTGTGTGGCTAATAACTTCCATTAATTAATTAACAAAGTTCGTTAAGGAAGACAAATTTTGTCCGGGCCATATCTTCTAAACTATTAATCCTATCCCTTTGAATTTTTTATGGTAGGTAGACCTTAGATAGCAGGTGTGCATAGGCATTGTTTTGTGTGGCTAATTACTTTCATTAATTGACTGATTAACAAAGTTCGTTAAGCAAGCTCAAGACATATTTTCTAAACTATTAATACCAACCCTTTGAAATTTTTATGGGCCGGACAAAATTTGCTTCGGACGGAAGGACGGACGGACACACGGACAGTGCCCATTACCATATCCCCTCCCCCACTTCAAGGGCCGCAGATAAATATATGAAATGAACCATTCGTGTTGGTGTTATGGGCTAAGGGCAGCAGGTACTGAGGCTGATATAAAATGCCTTTGATATCAGCGTAAATGTCTGCTGCCATTGGAAGCCTTAAATAACTAAAGGTCTGTATGGACATCGGGTACTCAACTGACCTAAGCTTGCCCCACAAAATCAAGGCAGCAACTGAATAGACCTGTGTTGACCATTAGCTAAATGCACAGGACATTTAGAAGTATTTCTGTGAGGGACCACTGAGCCTCCAAAAAGCTCTGCCTGACTAGCAAGCTTAATCTGATCTCAGTGACAGTTCTGGAAAAGAAGTCAAAAATAGCAAAAACACACAAAATACCCCCATTGAAAAATAGAATAAAATTGCAGCCCCACCTGGTGAACAAATTAGGAACTAAGATTTTCTAGGAGTCCGCCTGTGTTATATAAAAGCAACGGGGTCAGCAGTTTCGGAGAAAGAGTTTTTAAAAATTGCTCCCCAAAAAGAACAAATAAATTCATGAACTAGAGGGCTGCCTAAACAGCCTATGCTCAGCTGACCTTGCCTTGTGCCACAAAATCAAGGTTGCAACTGAATAGACCTGTGCTGAGCTTTAGCTGAGTGCATTTGACATTTGGAAGTATCTCTAAGACGGATGACTGAGCCTGCTAAAAGCCCAGTCTGACTAGCAAGTCAGCTGAGCTAAAAATTGCAGTGCCACCTGGTGAACAAATTAACAATGATAAGACCTTAAAAGTGCCCTGTGTGATATCAAAGATTTGCCCTAAAAAAGAACCAAAAAAAAAAATCATAAAAATACAAAAAAATAAATGAAGTGTGACCATTTGAACAAACTCAGTAGAGACCCACAAAAGGTACACTGTTACCAAGTTTGAAGTAAATCTGGATGAAGGTTTTTGAGAAGTCAAAAGTGTGAATTCCCATTACAATGCTTATTGACTTGCATATAGTAGTCGATATATAGTAAAGGTGCATTTACCGGTAAGCATCTGATATGAAAAAAATAATCAAAAGTCAGGAATCAACAGCAGTGCCGCCCCGTGAACACATTTGTTTGACCCTTTCACAAGGAACATATCCACAACATTTCAGTTCAATCTTAGTGACAGTTCTGAAGAAGTCCAAAATAGTGAAAACACACTAAACAATCATAAAAAATTTGAAAAAAATTGCAGCCCCATCTGGTGAACCAATTAACAACTAGAAGTCCCTGAGGAGTGTTTATCTGTCATATCAAAGCAATCAGGTGATGGGTTTCAAAGAAGAAAATATTTCAAGATTTGCCTCAAAAAAGAAAAAACAAGAGGGCTGTGTGAAAAGGCCGTGCCTCAGCTTATCTTGACGTTCATCACACTTGCAGCTCTATGAACTTGGGAAAGGATCAAGGACACCATGTTCTGAGTAAGTCTGGACTTTATAGAAGAACACTTACATGTGCAACATCAAAGTTCAAGTAGTTCTCAAGTTATAATGAAGAGTAAAATTCATGTATGTTGCAGTGTGACCCCACAAACGAGGTCAAGGTCATTCATGTACTGTCTCAGCATGACCTTCATACACAATAATTAACATGTGTAGCTGACTCAAATCAGATCTCAAGTTATCAAGTAAACAGTAAATTTCGTGTCAGTCGTCTTGTGAATTAGCATTAGAATGTCCATTGACTTACATAGTAATCAAGAGGAAAACTGCATCGAACGATAAATACCCTAATTGAAAATCCTTAAAAATCAGGAATCCAAAGCAATGCCACCTAGTAAACAACTGTTTGACCCTTCCACAACAACATATCCATCACATTTCAGCTTAATCTGAGGGACAGTTCTGACAACAAGGGAAAAATAGCAAAACCATACAAAAAATTCCTAAAAAAATTGCAGCGCCACCTGGTGAACAAATTGGGAACTAGATGTCCCCGGGAGTGTCTATGTACGATGTCAAAGCAGTTGGGTAAGCAGTTTCTTCGGAGAAGATTTCTTAAGATTTGTCAAAAAAAAAAGAACAAAAAAATTCATTAAAAATCCAAAAATCACTGGAGCATGAACATTTGAACAAAATTGGTAGAAACCCACCCAAGGTACATTGCCACCAAGTTTGAAGTTAATCTAGATGAAGGTTTTGCAGAAGAAGTCAAAAATGTGAATTAGCATTAGAATGCCCATTGACTTCCATAGTAATCTAAAGGAAAGCTGCATTGACCGATAAGTACCCGAATTGAAAAAATCGTTAAAAATCAGGAATCCGCAGCATTCCCACATAGTGAACAACTTTGTTTGACCCTTCTACAAGGAACATATCCACCATGTTTCAGCTTAATCTGAGTGACGGTTCTGGAGAAGAAGTCGAAAATAGCTATACCACACAAAAATTCATAAAAAATTAGGACAAAATTGCAGCGCCACCTGGTGAACAAATTAAGAACTAGGAGTCCAAGGGAGTGTTCCTGTGTGATATCAAAGCAATTGGGTGAGCGGTTTCGGAGAAGAAGATTTTTTAAGATTTACCCCAAAAAGAACAAAAAAATTCATTAAAAATCCAAAAATCACTGGACCGTGACCATTTGAACAAACTTGGTAGAGACCCACCCAAGGCACATTTCCACCAAGTTTGAAGTGAATCTGGCTGACGGTTTTTGAGAAGTCGAAAATGTGAATTGTGGATGACGGACAGACGGACGGACGACAGACGACGGACCCTCAAAAAACCCCAGCTGACTGACAAATCAGCTGAGGTAAAAATTTAAAAAAAAAAAAAAAAAAATCACAGTGCACCTGGTGCACAAATTAAGAACTAGAGTCTAAGGGATCTGTTCCTGTGTAATATCAAAGCAATTGGGTGAGTGGTTTCAGAGTAGATTTTTTTAAGATTCCCCCCCCCCCCCAAAAAAAAACAGTTAAAACCAATGGAGCATGACCATTTGAACAAATCTTTTAGTGACCCACCTAAGATATAGGAGTCCCTAGGAGTGTTCCTGTGTGATATCCAAGTAATTGAATGAGTTGTTTTGCAGAAGTTTTTTAAAGATTTACCCCCCCCCCCCCATCCCCCGAACAAAAAAGTCATAAAAAATCCAAGTATCACTGGAGTATGACCATTTGAACAAATATCAAAGCAATAGGGGGAGCTATTTTGGAGAAGATTTTTTAGGGTTTGCCCCAAAAAAGAACAAAATATAAAAAAAAATCGCTGGAGTATGAGCATTTGAACAAACTTAGCAGAGACGCACCCAAGGCATATCCCCCACCAAGTTTGAAGTGAATCTGGCCGACGGTTTTTAAGAAGCTGAAAATGTGAATTATGGAGGGGTGAAGGACAGACTGACAGACATATGATGGACCCTCAAAAAGCACAGCTGACTGCCAAGTCAGCTGAGCTAAAATATCTGTTTGGGCCTTTTGAAGATATCCTGGCAACAAAGGTTGGCGGAGATGTATATACACGCAGACAAACAACCCCAAAACATAATGCCTCCCATTACTGCAACCTAAAAAGCTTGAAGGCAATAAAATATATTTGTGATAGAGGCTATGCTCAAAAGCACACTGTATTAATTCCATACATAATGGTGTCCTTACCTTTTCTAATAATCCTGAGTTCTCTTTGCGATGTACATCGACTCTAAAATAAAACAATTTTATATTAAATACATTTTCAAACTCCTGTGTAATAAGCAATGCCCAACACCTGAAACAAAATACAAACCATTTTATTTAAGGACATCCCCCCCTTCCTCAAAAAAAAGAAAAGAAAAGAAAAAGTCAGCTCAGAAAACAAGGCTCTGTGAAACTAATTCTGCAATGACATGAACATTACACCCATGCATCAGTGTACAAATCTTTATGGTGATAAGGCTTTTAAATCCCTGTGCCAGCAGAGTGAAACACAACCTTGTTTTACCTAAAAGCCACCAAATTATTAGCCATTTGACAATTCCTAACATCTTTACAGTGAGCATTTGACCCTAGCCAAACACAAATCAGGTAAAAGCTACAATGCATACATCAAAGGTCTTTTGGGTTACCATTAATGTTGACTGTTGGCCAGGGTTCCACATAATAATTGATTAACTGCTAACAGAACCTGAAGCAAGTTTTTCATGTAAAAAACATTATGCATCCCCCCAGCGGGTGCCTCTCACCAGAGAACACCCCTCTTAGAGGGCAACCATTCTTTTGCAGGAAGTTTGACCTTGACCTTTGACCTCAAGGTCACCTCTTAGCAAATTTAAGGTAAGTCTCTCCAGGGCAAATAATGATAAAGTTTAATGCACTTCAATCATACGCATTTGAAGATGCGGCAGGTAAACCATTTTATTTTGCAAAGCATTGTGACCTTGAATTGAATGTCATCCATGATCATATGAAAAAAATTCCCCAAATATATGGAGTATCTCTGCTTTGGAAAAGGCAAAATTGTGAACTACCATTGCACACAAAACTGACTTATATAGTAATCAACAGGAATGCAAAAATTAACCAAAACAAACATGACAAATCCAACAAGAGGATAATGATGATCCTATGCTCTGCTGACCGGAAGGTGCTTTTGTAGTATTGCAACACATGCACTGTACGGTATACCTACATGTATCTACATGAACAGTGGTACCAAAATTTAATACATTGTAACAGAGGTCGAAATTAGCCTTAACACACAAAAATTCAAAGAGAATCATGATGATCGTGTGCATGTTCTGGACAAAGGGAGATTGTTACCATCCTCTGCTCCCGTTTTGTGGTGTGGTGAACAATACATGTAATTCATTTGGCCTGCGACTGCATATGGTAACCACAGGCTTTGGATCGATCATTGTAAAGACATCAGCTTATATGTCATTGAACTTTAATTTGATCTTGCAAGGTCCACTAGGTGACCCTATGTGTAATATCAATGCAATTGCACAAGTAGAAACAAGAGGATCATGATGGTCCTGTGCTCTGCTGACTGAAATCTGCTTTTACAGTATTGCAATACATGCACTGTAGTCTGTATAGCTATATACATGTACAGTGGTAACACTCAAACATTGGTATTTGAGAAGTCGAAATTGTAAATACAATAGTGTAATACATGCACTGTATTGCCATATATATTTATACAGTGGCAGCACTCATGTTTGTAAAGTTTTATATCCCACAACTTTGTCAAAAATTAACAAATCCACATTATTTTTTCAAACTTTCATTTTGTAAAGTCTAACTATATTTTGATAAAATTTTAAGCAATTCTGTTAAGCTATTCTGGTGGAGAAGTACAAAATAGCTTTAAAACACAAAAATTCATGAAAAAAATTGAAAAAAATTACAGCACCACCTGGTACCCAAAATAAGAACTAGGTGATCCCTGATGACTCTATGTCCAATATCAAAGCAACTAGCCAGGTAGTTATTGAGACAATTTTTTCCCCCAAAAAATAAATTCAAAAATTCATCAAAAATCATTGCATCATAATCATCTCCTTTGCAAACTTGGTAGAGATCCATCTTTTTGAGATGTCGACAATGTAAATACAATAGCCATATATAGCATGCAGTGGCAGCACTTACAGATGGTCGCAAAGTTTGGAGTTCTCATACCTTCGTCAAAAATTAAAACACCCATATCATTTTCGCAAACTGTTATAACCTAAAATCATATTATATTGTGATAAAATTTTAAGCAATTCTGTTCAGTCATTCTGGAGAAGTCAAAAATAGCCTTGACACGCAAAAATTCTTTTTTTTTTTTTTTTAAATGCAGCACCACCTGATGGCCAAAATTAGAATTAGTTAGCCCCTGGTGACCCCATATGTAGTAAAATAGCGTTCTGAGAACGCATTACCCTCACTGCCTATAATTTCTTTTTCCTCCTCAATGCTGAAATTTTTTTCTTTTTTTTTTTCGGGGGGGGGGGGGGGGGGACTGCCATAGAATACCTTTTAAACAGGAAGCTGGTCCATCATAAGAGATATCTCGGACAAAAATTTGGTAAAACTGTGGTCAAGTTACACCCTGTCATTACACAATAACTTCTTTCAACTTTACAGGCATGGTGACCTCACAAAAATAGGTCAAGGTCATTCATACTACACAAAATTCTAGCATTGGACATGGTGTATATATTTTATATCTATAAACTTTATGTCCGTAGTGACTTTAGGACAAAATATCAAGGACACCCAGATTATGTAATACAAGAGGCCCATAGGCCTGCCTGGTGCTGTGCTGACACTGCCATTGAAGTCCAAGCTAAAACCAGCCATTACAAATTCACCTGGCAAGTCTAATCCAATTACTTTTCAAGATATGGAATTTTATATCTAAAAACACTTTTTGGCCAATAACTTCCATCAAATTATAGGTGGCCCCACTAGTATCGTTACCAACTTAGACTTTGACCTCCCCCACAATCCCACCAAATTTGGTAAAGATCTGCCAAAAATTAAAGATGCCAGAGTGTTCACAAGATTTTCACATTTTGCCCCCTATATAATATAATAATGTACGTGGCACCACCAATATCGAGAGCGGATTTGCATACACCCTGCAAGTCCTGAAAGTTGTATTGTAGGGATGCATAACTGATTGCCACTATTAGCTTACCTGGCACGTGATTGTTGTGTAATGTTGCGAATTGTCTGTCCTCTTTTGCCGATGATAGCACCAACATACTCACTTAATACCAATATTCTATAAGCAAAAGAGCATATTGCAAATGTCAAAGCATGTCACCAGAAGTCATACAACCCTGCATATTTGCACTTGCTATTTTTGTTAGTGTTGGATGAATACAGACAAAACTGGAGTGCGATGAATGCAACAGTTCACACGCAATTGACGTGTTTTTTGTTTTCCTAGGCAACTGAAAGTTAACCAAATGTACTTGGCTCCCCCTACTAATACACAAAACAGGGAGCTTCTCGTAAAATAACAAGCCAAAAACTTCTACACATCAACTATTAATTACAATTTTAAGATAAGATAGTCTTTATTTCAAGTCGAAACACATGTACAAACAAGTTAATGAGTATTGCAGAGCAATACATAGTCCCCCGCTCGTCGCCCACGAGGTTGAATGGACTAGACGAAAAGGGTTGAAATGAATGGACTAGTGTCAAGTTCACATCCCTCATTTCCAAGAAACCTCTACTTTGGTTTGGTGCCACAGAAGCTGTTCAGTTTTGCAACCAAGATGATACAGGTGACATGAAAATTAATCAATGCATTCCGATATATTATCACAACTACTTTTCTTCTAACCTAGTGACCTACTTTTGCAATGTGACAACAGCAATGCCCCAGGAACTATGCAAGCAACATTTTGGTAGCTGTAGGTGTTATGGTATTTGAAATATGGACTGGACAAGGATTTACAAGGAGTTTATACTGTGACCTACATATCTGACCTAGTGACCTATTTTTGCTCATAACACATTTTCAAGTCACAATGAATTAACAGGTAAAATTTCATTACAAGAAGTCAAAAGTAACACAAAATTATAGTCAGGACGTGAGAATACTGAACATTTACAAATCACTGTGACCCACATATTTGACCTGGTGACCTAGTTTTGCTTTATGGTACATTCTTAGATTAAGCTTCACATTTGTGTAAAATTTCATTAATCCAAGTAAAAGGACAAAAAAGTTATGGCCCTGAAAAGATTTTGAATGGATTTCACAGTGACCTAGATATTTGACCTAGTGACCTACTTTTGCCATGTGACACAACAACTCCCCAGGTAGTATCAAAATAATAAATTTGGTAGCTGTAGGTATTATAGTAAGGGAAATATGGCATGGACAAGCTTTTACATGGAGTTTACACTGTGACCTAGATATTTGACCTAGTGACCTAGTTTTGCGTCGTGACACACTTTAAGGTCACAATATATTATCAGTAAAATTTTATAACAAGAAGTCAATTTTTTTTAAATATTACAGTAAGGACATGAAAATACTGTACATTTATGTATTACTGTGACCCAAATATTTGACCTAATAACCTAATTTTACTTTACGACACATTTCCATGTTAAGTTTCACATTTGTGTAAAATTTCATCAATCTAAGTAAAAGGACAAAAATGTTATGGCCCCGACAAGTTTTTACATGGATTTCACATTGTGATCTAGATTTTGAACCTAGTGACCTACTTTTGCCATGCTACACTCCAGCACCTCAAGAAGTATGCACATAACAAAGTTAGTAGCTGTAGGTATTATGGTATAAGAAATTTGGTGCTGACAAGGTTTTACACAGAATTTTATACTGTGACCTATATATTTGACCTAGTGACCTTATTTCCCCTCATGACACACTTTTGGGTCAAGGTACATTATCACGTAAAATTTCATAAAAAGAGGTCCAAAAGTTCAAAAAATTACAGTCAGGACCTGAAAATTCTGTATATTCACATATCGTGGTGACCCAAATATTTGACCTAGTGACCTAGTTTTGCTTCATGACACTTTCTTAGACTAAGATTCACATTTGTGTCACATGTCACGACTCTAAGTAAAAGGACAAAAAAGTTATGGCCCGGACAAGATTTTTCATACATATGTATTGTGACCCAGATATTTGACCTAGTGACCTACTTTTGGTACACGATACACCTCTATCCTAGGAAGTACAAACACATTAAATTTGGTAGCTGTGGGTGTTATGGTGTTGGAAATATGGGCCAGAGAAGCTTCGGACGGACGGACGGAAGGACGGAAGGATGAGGTGCAAACCTATAGTCCCCCACCAAGTGGGCGGGGGACTAAAAATAATAGTATAAAATATGTTAACTTGCCTACAGGCAGAGGAAAATAGAAATTAAAAGTCTTGTTCTATTTTTACCTTCAATATTGATAGAAATATTTAATACATATTATATATATATATATACTAGAACTGAACTTCCTTTCTGTTGCATTGATCAGCGCTTGTTTGCACTAGCAGACTTCTTCTTTTAATGGCATCTCATTAGCAACGTCATTAAAAATGCCCATTCAAAAATGCAAACACCCACTGATGAATGCAACAGAAAGGAATTTGAAGTCTTAAATGCCTACAAGAAACCTTCACACAAGACCTCTGAGGAACTCTATATTAAACAGCTGGAGATCTGGGTGTGCCTTTAATGTACATTACAGAGGGCAATTCAGGGCTTGTAAGTTACATTTTTGGTTGCTAGTCAAATACAGCATTTGGGTAATGGTTGGCACTAATTACAAGCCCTGCAGTTCTTAGGTGTGCAAACTGTTTGCGAAAATATATGAAGTCAAACAATAAACTAGAACAGACTGATTTTCCAACAGAAAATCAAGTCTCCCAGTTGAACACTTTCGTCTCTGAATAAGCTACAGGTGATAACAAATTACAAATGACCAAGTTTGCTTGAAAATTACAATCCTATTTTAGCTCTCACCTAGATACATTACTCTAGCAATTTTCAGCAAGTTCTTCAAGACTTATTGCAGAGACACCAATTTCACATAAATGACCCTGTGACCTTGAAAATTAGGTCAAGGTCACCCAAATACAATCCCAACCTTGTTCTTACCTTGATACATAATCCTACCAACTTATCGAACGGAAACCAATTTCACATAAGTGACCCTGTGACCTTGACAATTCGCTCAAGATCATCCAAATACAATTCCAACCTTGGTCTTGCCTAGATACATAAGCCTACCAAGTTTCATCAAATTCCATCACGTTCTTCATGACTTATCGAACGGAAACCAATTTCACAAAAGTGACCCTGTGACCTTGAAAATTAGGTCAAGGTCACCCAAATACAATCCCAACCTAGGTCTTGCCTAGATACATAATCCTACCAAGTTTCATCAAATTCCATCAAGTTCTTCCTGACTTATTGCACAGAAACCAATTTTTCATAAGTGACCCTGTGACCTTGAGAATTCGCTCAAGGTCATCCAAATACAATCCAAACCTAGGTCTTTCCTAGATACATAATCCTGTCAAGTTTCATCAAATTCCATCAAGTTCTTCAAGACTTATCGCACGGAAACCAATTTCACATAAGTGACCCTGTGACCTTGAGAATTCACTCACGGTCATCTAAATACAATTCCAACCTAGGTCTTGCCAGGATACATAATCCTACCAAGTTTCATCAAATTCCATCAAGTTCTTCATGACTTATTGAACGGAAACCAATTTCACATAAGTGACCCTGTGACCTTGACAATTCGCTCAAGGTCACCCAAATACAATCCCAACCTAGGTTTTGCCTAGATACATAATCCTACCAAGTTTCATCAAATTCTGTCAAGTCCTTCAAGACTTATCGCACGGAAACCAAGTGTTGAAGAACCTGAACAACAACAACAAGAAGCAGAAGAAGAAGAAGAAGAAGAAGCGGAAGAAACGGGCACTAAACCAATATGTCCCCCGGCTTCCACCGGGAGACATAATTTCTCACATGTAACACCAATTGTAAGATAGAATGGTTGAAGAGTTCTGTACAAAATGTGACAAACAGGAAGTCTTGCGATTAGAGATTTCCCAGTTATGTCCAATTAAAACTAACAAAACCAAGGATTCTTGTGTACACAAAGAAACCAGCATTTATCTTCCGTAATAATCAAAGCCTGAATGGTAGCAGATTCATCACTCTGGGCACCATGACCCTTATTGCCCGTAACTTGCAGACATTGACACCATCTGGCCTACCTAACAGGGAAACCTGTGCCTCGGCCATTGCCTGGCCCATTATTACGGGGACGCCCTTTATTGTTGCGACCGTTCAGGAGTTCAACCTGCAAAAAGAAGAATGATGTGAACATTAAAACAGATGTACATTTGGGGGGGGGGGGGGGGGAGACTAGCACATGTGGTGCATGGGATGTATGTAAAGATATAGAAATTGTCAGAAGCAAGATAAAATACATGCATATTTGTACACATGAAGTAGAGAAGACTGACATTACCTACACTGCTGGAGGGATTGGCTGTTTTCATGCATCCCTATAAAGGTACTGGACTTTCCATTTTTTTTTTGGTTAGCATGTTTAACAAGGCATACTGCCATGAACGGGAGACAAAAAGAATCATTTTAAGGAACCAGAGCACATCAGTTTCACTTTTTTGCCAACAGTCAGCCAGTGCAATACAGACTACTAGCCGATCAGTGACCGAAAACCCTCGGCCAGGATGGACAGACGCATAGGTGATGACAATACCTCCCGGTAGGTGAAGGTTACTTCTATTTGACCTAATGACAAAGCTTAAGTGCAAATGCAATGAGCAGAATTATCGTGGCAAGGCCATATTTCTTCAATGCAGCATTGTGACCTAAATGTGACCCAGTGACCTCGTTTTCAATAGATGTCTGAGGCATCCTTAGGACCAACTGTCATAAATAATTTGTCAAGCTACAATGAGAAAATTAGATTTGAAGATATCATGGTACCGACATTTTACTTCAATGCAGCACTATGACCTAAATATGTGACCCAGCGACCTAGTTTTCAACATGCATCTGAGGCATCCTTAGGAACAACTGTCATAAATAATAGACGAAGCAAAATTCAGTATTTTTTTAGATACTGTGTTAACGCTGTTTTTTTCTTTAATGTAGTACTGTGACCTAGTGATCTACTTTCAATGGCACCTCAATGGCCCTGTGATAAAAAAATTGGTCTCTGTAGAGTGAGTAGTTTTGGAGATATGGCGTTAACAATGCATGGATGGATGACAATACCCCTCCGGCCTGAAGGCCGAGGGGTAAAAATGAAGGAGACACCTCATAAACAGTTAATTAACTCAGTGACAGGGATGACTGTCAGCACCAGTGGTCACCTTATTGTCACTCTGATTTCCCTGCTTGCCAAAACTGCCCAACATTAAATAAGATATCTGTAGAAACAAGTGGACTGTGAGCCCTGTGCTCAGCTGACATTACATTACAGACTGAAGGGGTCCTCTGTACTTCAGAATGACATTAAAGTCACCTTTGTATCATCACTGTTGCTAACATGAATATATCCCCTCACCAATTTTTCCAAAGTTTCACAATTTCTTTTCAAAAAATCACAAAATGACAGCACCATCATGTAGTGAACAAATCAGGGACGTGTTATAGATGGACTACCAACGGCGGGGCCCCCTTTGTACCATCTATGTTGCTGCTGCTCAAGTGATCGGGTGTTTGAGCCAGCACCTTCAGTGCTGAACAAACACAACTCCACGGTCCCCGTTGGCCGCTGGCAGTCTCGTAGGCCAGGTCACACGATGAAAGGTGAGAATAATCGCGTCACCGACTGAAATGTGCAAAATTTTTCACCGTGTTCCACATTTTAAAGTCAAAATTTAGCATTACGCCGGACTCAGCTACAAGAAATGAAACCACCATCATGATTCTTATGGCATACAATATCCATCTAAAACTACATTTTTTATTGCTGACTACGGCGTAAGGAGTTATTACGCACGCAAGTTGTCTAACTTTGCATCATTTTGGACAGAAAAAAATGCAAAAACTAGCCCTTTTATCGGCCGATTTCAACGAAAAACACATCGATGGACTCCAATGGTTCTGATTCAAACGATGAGACTGGTTGCGCACGCATAAAACTCTCCGTTTTTGAACTTGGTACAATAGCACACCCGATGTAAGCCTGATGTATGTAACCCGATACAACTGAACGCGGAAACATATATGGAACAAGTAGCCGCTGACGCTAGCCATATCCCCCGCCCACAGTAATCATGGTGGTAAATACACAACCATAAAAAATTCAAAGGGAAAGGATTAATAGTTTAGAAGATATGGCCTGGACAAAATTTGTCTTCCTTAACCAACTTTGTTAATTAATTAATTAATTAATGGAAGTTATAAGCCACACAAAACAATGCCTATGCACACCTACTATCTAAGGTCTACCCACCATAAAAACAAGATTATGAATGGATTTCAGTGACCTAGATATTTTACCTATTGACCGTCCTTTGCCATGTGACACCACAACTCCCCAGGTAGTATCAAAATAATAAATTTAGTAGCTGTAGGTATTATAGTAAGGGAAATATGGCATGGACAAGCTTTTACATGGAGTTTACACTGTGACCTAGATATTTGACCTAGTTGACCTAGTTTTGCGTCGTGACACACTTTTAGGTCACAATACATTATCAGTAAAATTTCATAACAAGAAGTCAAAATTTTTTAAATATTACAGTAAGGACATGAAAATACTGTACATTTATGTATTACTGTGACCCAAATATTTGACCTAGTAACCTAATTTTACATTACAACCTTTCCATGTTAAGTTTCACATTTGTGTAAAATTTCATCAATCTAAGTAAAAGGACAAAAATGTTATGGCCCCGACAAGTTTTTACATGGATTTCACATTGTTGACCTAGATTTTGAACCTAGTGACCTACTTTTGCCATGCTACACTCCAGCACCCCAAGAAGTATGCACATAACAAAGTTAGTAGCTGTAGGTATTATGGTATAAGAAATTTGGTGCTGACAAGGTTTTACACAGAATTTTATACTGTGACTTATATATTTGACCTAGTGACCTTATTTCCCCTCATGACACACTTTTGGGTCAAGGTACATTATCATGTAAAATTTCATAAAAAGAGGTCCAAAAGTTAAAAAAATTACAGTCAGGACCTGAAAATTCTGTATATTTACATATCGTGGTGACCCAAATATTTGACTTAGTGACCTAGTTTTGCTTTATCACACTTTCTTAGACTAAGCTTCACATTTGTGTCACATGTCATGACTCTAAGTAAAAGGACAAAAAAGTTATGGCCTGGACAAGATTTTTCATACATATGTATTCTGTGACCCAGATATTTGACCTAGTGACCTACTTTTGGTACACGATACACCTCTATCCTAGGAAGTACAAACACATTAAATTTGGTAGCTGTGGGTGTTATGGTGTTGGAAATATGGCCCGGAGAAGCTTCGGACGGACGGACTGACGGAGGGACGGAAGGACGAGGTGCAAACCTATAGTCCCCCACCAAGTGGGCGCGGGCCTAACAACAAACGGACTGAGCAGGGGGGATTAACTTGAGCGGCGCTAGTGAACACACTTTGTAGTCGTCGCGCCAAGTTGACCACTAAAGGGATTAGCGCTCCCGTTGGTAGTCCATCTATAACACGTCCCTGAACAAATCTAGTGGAGATCCAAGTCCATATATATTCCCAATACATGTAAAGATGATCCACTTTACATCTTGGGAGGAAAGTCCAGACAAGTGAAAATGCACACTTTTTTAAAAAAGAAACCTGTCGAACAAATAAATGTCTACAGGTACTCAGAAGTGTCCCTATGCAATATAAAAGCAACTGGCCAAGTGGTTTCGGAGAATATTTGTTAAGATAAAATGAACAAGAAAGTTTTACAAAATATCTAAAAATAATTGGATGACAAGCATTAGAACAAAATTGGTCCAGACCCACCAAATTTGAAATGAACCTGGTTGATAGTTTTGCAGAGGAAGTCAAAAATACGAATTGCCACTGTAATTCTCATTAACTTGCATGGTAATCAATCAGATTATAATGCATTACTTGAATTCCAGAAGTTGCTAACCAGTGATTCATCACACTTGTCGCTCTGTGAACTTGGGATAGGATCAAAGTCACTTATGCACTGAGTAAGTCTGACCTTTATGGAACAACACCAACATGTGCAACATCAAGGTCCCAGTTCAAGTAGTTCTCAAGTTATAGTTTATATATATATATATATATAGTTATAGTCTCCCTGTGGGGAGGGGGAGGGAGACTGAATGTGATCAATGGCACAGTGCAATGACAGGGAACTTTCATGAGCATTCATGTTTGTGTGCTGATCTTACCTTCAAAAGTGAACCATCAAAGTCATAATTGTTTAGGCGGTCACAAGCTCTGAAAGAGAAATAAAACAATTTAGTCCCTGGTTTACTTCCTCGAAACAAGTAAAAAAGGCCCCTTAATGAGAGTGGTTAAAATAAGCTTTGCCTGCAAGTTAATTAACTTTCATTTGAAATAAAATATACAATACCTGTAGGTCTGAAAGCAGGGGTCACTGGCTTGAATTGTCACTATGTTCAATTCCTAGCAAGGTTTTACAAAAATTTATCAAATGCAGTTGAAAAGTCTTTGTTGAGAGGATTCTCGAGTCGCTATCTTGCAATTTTACTATGCAAGCTTAATCTCTATGACCTTTGCCACCAAAAGAGAAATCAATCCCACAATAACCAGTACATTTCATTGTTACAGTCCATTTTTTTAATAATGTTTACGTATGTGAACAACAGTTTTGAAATGTTCATTTATCAACCGAAGATTACAGTTCAAAAAGTATCCATGTACAATTTGCAACGCATGCCAAGAAGCAAGCAAAGATACTGTGAATTCATTTAATTTCGCTGTGTTCTTATCTTCGCTGATGCTTTAAAACCATGAAAATAAGAACCCAGTGAAATATATTTTTAACATGGCATTGATAGGAATTATAACAAAAATAGCGAATTTAAAGTTTCAATGAAAGGTCCAAAATGCAAAAACAGTGAAAATTGATATAAATTAATGAATTCACAGTATTTGGTTTGTCTTGTCATGTATTATGTCTTTAAAACTTCCACTGAACAGTATTCTTTGTGTGTATTTTAACTTCCTTTTGCCTTTTATTATGGATAGTAATTTTGGATGCCAGTTTGCATCAGTAACATTCCCCATTGTCAAAAATTACACATTATATGCTTCAGCAATTATTACCAAGAGTTTACTTTGTACTCTCTGAACATAGGATAAGCAATCTTCAAGCAGTGACATTGTGATTTTTTCCCATTACATCTATGGAGACAGGGTACCTTTTCACAAAATAAAGCAAAATGACAACGATCCTCATGAAATATATTGTCCATTGACCATCAGATCATTTCATAACACTATCAAAACACCTGATGGTAAAAACTTGATGCACACTACAACAATCTAGAAAAAATAACTTACTGCAATGAACTTAATATAACCTTAAGTACAAACAATAACTTCAAAACGCTTTATCCCTGATTGTTAATCTTGCTAAATTTTGTTTCTAACCACTTTTTCAAGTCTTCTTTCACTTTGCCTCCACTTGTGAAAATGTTAGCCACATAGAACACGCCATATGAAAGGCAGAAGAGAAAGCCATCATTACACTAGCATTTGTAACATAAAAGTGATGCAAAAATTACTAACTGTTGTGCGTAGTCAGGAGACTCGTATGTTACATGCACTGAAGTTTCCATGTTTCCACTCACTACAACAGAATAAATACATTGAGTACATATAACAACAATCAGAAAATATTCTCAACTCTGGTCTTTTTGACGACCTCATATAAATAGATCCTTTGTACACCAGTTCTGGAAAGTTAAGCTAGAATTAATTAAAAACTGGGATAAAATGTATAGTATCTGGTTAGCTATCTGGTTAAGTGCTTGGGAATAAAAGAACCCATCACTTAACACTACAGAGTAAATCTACTGAATGGTGAGGGTGAACCTTGCTTACAGCATATATTCCATGTGTGCCCAGTGACATTCAAACATCGATATTTTTTATACTGACATTCTGTTTAAGGTAAAATATTGATATTTATCTCTTGAAACTGTATAATCTAGACATACCTTCAACGCAAAGCGTTGACTGAAAGGTCCACCAAAGAAAAAATGCTACCATTTGCTCAAATAAGGTCATGGTGACACCAAAATCTAATCAGTTCATCTTAGCATGCTAGATAAGCATACTGGCATATTTGAGCGAAATACAATGGAGCATTCTGGAGATACTGCAGTAATGAGCCCTAACCAGCATGCAATAAGGCTGCCATTTGCTCAAATTTGGGTCATGGTGACACCAAAACCTAATCAGTTCATCTTGCCAGGTAAGATGAGCACCCAGCCAAATCTGAGCAAAATACATGGAGACATTCTGCAGATACTGCTGTAACAAGAATGTGCACATGTGGGTGGACATATGGCCCCCTCCCTCTGCTGCAGGAGAGAAAACTCGTACAAAGACTTGCTTCTTCTAGGCTGCAGGTGGGTTTATCCGTCCAGTGTAGCACATGCCGAAGATCAACTTACAGTGCAGGTAATTACTGAAATGTGGCAACATGGCGTGTTCTCCTGCAGATGTACAACATGCCAAATGGTTTTGACGATAAATATTGAGTTATAACACCAAAATTATCTAAATGCTGTGGTGTATCTGCGAAGAACTAGTATGCACTATGACCCCAGAAACTAGGTCAAAGTCTCTCTTGTACTGTCTAAGCAGGACTACCATAGGGAAACATTAACATGTGCAACATCAAGGTCCTAAAAAATAACAGATCTCAAGTTAACAAGTGAACAGTAAATTTCGTGTCAGTTGTCCTGTGACCTTGTGAATAAGGTCAAGGTCAAAACATCACTGGAGCATGACCATTTGCACAAAATACGTAGACACTTAAAAAATGTACATCCCTATCAAGCTTGGCACAAATCTGGAAAAAATATGTAAGTTATAACCATTACAAGAAATTCCCATTTTAAACTTTCCTATTAAAACATTTTTAAAACTTCCCCCAAAAAATCCAAGAAATCCAAAAATCACAGGAGCGTGACCATTTCAACAAACTTGGTACAGACCCACCCAAGGTACATTGCCACCAACTTTGAAGTCAATCTGACTGACAGTTTTTTTTTTTCAGAAAAGTCCAAAATATGAATTACCATTAGAATGCCTTAGAATGCCCATTGACTTGCATACTAAGCAATAACAAGAGGGCTGTGTAAACAGCCCATGATCAGCTGACCTGAGCGCTAGCCATTCGCCAATTCGCCACTGGCGAAAAAATAGTTGATCTGGCAAAAGAAAATTCGAATAAGTTCGCCAATTTGGCGAAGATAAGATTTTCCAGGATAGGTTTTGTTTTGGGATATTCTGGTTAAAAAACGGACGTGCATTATCAAAATAACGGAAACAAAACTGTATTCAACTTCAAACTGGACTTCAGAGAATAAGAAAATACATTCAGAGACATATAATATCACGTCTATTTGCTCAGGCATAAATGAATCAATATTCTTCTCTGTCGATCTCAAAATGGCTTTTTGACTCGGCACGCGTAAATAAGCTGTCCAAAATACATACTTGATCAAGGTCACATGGTGACTTTCACCTCCCAGTTTAGGTCTTCATATAACAGGATTCCTTGTCAAAACATTGTATCTATCCACTAATGACCACAGACAGAGTTGTCATGATTCATAAATGCCTTGTAGTGAAAAAATTCATTGAAATAAACAAATGAAAAATTCGCGGGTGCCATGCTCTTTTTGGTTGACCTTGACATTGGCACGTGTAGTAATCCTGCCATCTATTGACGAAAATGAAAAACGCTTGTGTCCCTTCAGATATGGGCAGCAAATTCGGTACATGTATTTTTATCTTTTACAGATTTTTAATTAACAAGCATTTGTTTGTTTTTGCTTTGTTTTTTAATAAGAAGTTTGATACTTGAAGTTTATTTCTGTTAACATTGAATAGAAGAAAGTAATAATGACTAGAACAGACTGATTTTCCAACAGAAAATCAAATGTCTCCCGTTGGAACACTTACGTCTCTGAACAAGCTACAGGTGATAACAAATTACAAATGACCAAGTTTGCTTGAAAATTACAATCCTATTTTAGCTCCCACCTAGATACATTACTCTTGCAATTTTCATCAAATTCTTCAAGACTTATTGCAGACACCAATTTCACATAAATGACCCTGTGACCTTGAAAATTAGGTCAAGGTCACCCAAATACAATCCCAACCTTGTTCTTACCTTGATACATTATCCTACCAGGTTTCATCAAATTCCATCCTGTTGTTCATGACTTATGGAACGGAAACAAATTTCACATAAGTGGCCCTGTGACCTTGAAAATTCCCTCAAGGTCATCCAAATACAATCCCAACCTAGGTCTTGCCTAGATACATAATCCTGCCAAGTTTCATCAAATTCCATCAAGTTCTTCATGACTTATCGAACGGAAACCAATTTCACATAAGTGACCTTGAAAATTCGCTCAAGATCATCCAAATACAATCCCAACCTAGGTCTTCCCAAGATACATAATCCTGCCAAGTTTCATCAAATTCCATCACGTTCTTCATGACTTATCGAACGGAAACAAATTTCACATAAGTGACCCTGTGACCTTGAAAATTCACTCAAGGTCATCCAAATACAATCATAACCTAGGTCTTGCCTAGATACATAATCCTGTCAAGTTTCATCAAATTCCATCAAGTTCTTCAAGACTTATCGCACAGAAACTACTTTCACATAAGTGACCTTGTGACCTTCAGAATCCGCTCAAGATCATCCAAATACAATCCAAACCTAGGTCTTGCCAAGATACATAATCCTACCAAGTTTCATCAAATTCCATCCTGTTCTTCATGACTTATTGCACAGAAACCAATTTCACATAAGTGACCCTGTGACCTTGAAAATTCGCTCAAGGTCACCCAAATACAATCCCAACCTAGGACTGGCCTAGATACATAATCCTACCAAGTTTCATCAAATTCCATCAAGTTCTTCATGACTTATCGAACGGAAACCAATTTCACATAAGTGACCCTGTGACCTTAAGAATTAGCTCAAGGTCATCCAAATACAATCCCAACCTAGGTCTTGCCTAGATACATAATCCTACCAAGTTTCATCAAATTCCATCGGGTCTTCATGACTTATCGCACGGAAACAAATTTCACATAAGTGACCCTGTGACCTTGAGAATTCGCCCAAGGTCATCCAAATACAATCCCAACCTAGGTCTTGCCAAGATACATATTCCTGCCAAGTTTCATCAAATTCCATCAAGTTCTTCATGACTTATCGAACGGAAACAAATTTCACATAAGTGACCCTGTGACCTTGAGAATTCGCTCAAGGTCATCCAAATACAATCATAACCTAGGTCTTGCCTAGATATATAATCCTGTCACGTTTCATCAAATTCCATCAAGTTCTTCAAGACTTATCGAACGGAAACAAATTTCACATAAGTGACCCTGTGACCTTGACAATTCGCTCAAGGTCATCCAAATACAATCATAACCTAGGTCTTGCCTAGATACATAATCCTGTCACGTTTCATCAAATTCCATCAAGTTCTTCAAGACTTATCGAACGGAAACAAATTTCACATAAGTGACCCTGTGACCTTGACAATTCACTCAAGGTCATCCAAATACAATCATAACTTAGGTCTTGCCTAGATACATAATCCTGTCAGGTTTCATCAAATTCCATCAAGTTCTTCAAGACTTATCGCACGGAAACCAAGTGTTGAAGAACCTGAACAACAACAAGAAGAAGAAGCGGAAGAAACGGGCACTAAACCAATATGTCCCCCAGCTTCCACCGGGAGACATAATTCAAGCAGCCAAGATTTTTAAAACTGTATAATATCTGCAGATTCTCAATATATATATTGTCACCCATTGACAAGCCTGTTAAATGGTTTAGTACACCTACACAGTATTTTGTCTGTTGTCAAGGAGAACATAATGCAATATACATATATTTTCTTACTTTTTTATATTTAATGTTTTAACTTTGTTCATATTTTAATAAACTCTTTACTACAAGCATTATTTACCACTGTCAACTCCAGTTATTTAAAAAAGAAAGAAAAAAGGAAAGAAAAAGAAAAGAAAAAATTTTTCTGGAATGAGCTGATATGTTTCTTCGAAAAGAAATTATTAAAAGTTATCTTGAAAATTAATGTTTCCTTTTAATATTTTATCTCTAAATTCAGCTATGATAAATACACCAGCAGTGATTTAAATATCTTTCTGTTGATTTAATTACTGATGATAATCAAAGTATCATTACCATTATCTGAACAAATTTTCATAAAATTGGCTCAAAAGTGCAATTTTTTCAAAACTAGGATTATAAATTAAAATCATAATATAATAAGTTCTGACATGTCTTGGTCACTAACTTTATCATATGTCCAAGTTTCATAACTTAAAACTTAATCTTAGAAAAAAAAATGTAAATGAAGAAAAGAAAAGAAAATTTACTTATTTTAATAACAATGTAAGTATGTATGGTTGTGTGTTTGACAAAATATTTTTAAGGTCTTTTAAGGGGGGGGGGGGCTGGGGGGGGGGGTGCGTTTTGACTTTACATGTGTCAGATTTATTGGACTAGAATTTGGCAAAGGAAGATTCCATTTGGCTAAAAGAAATTTGTAGTTTTAGCCAAAGTGGCTAAGGGGTAAAAATTCCTAGCGCAAGCCCAGAGCTGACCTAGACATTCATCACACTTGCAGCTCTCTGAACTCAGAAAAGGATCAAGGTCATCCATGTTCTGAGTAAGTCTGACCTTTATAGAAGAACACTTACATGTGCAACATCAAGGTTCAAATAATTCTCAAGTTATAATGAAGAGTAAAATTCATGTATGTTGCACTGTGACCCCACAAACCAGGTCAAGGTCATTCATGTACTGTCAAGCATGACCTTCATAAAGAAACAATTACATGTGCAACATCACGGTACTAACTCAAATCAGATCTCAAGTTATCAAGTAAACAGTAAATTTTGTGTCAGTTGTCCTGTGAATTAGCATTAGACTACCCATTCATTTACATAGTAATCAATAGGAAAGCTGCATTGACCGATAAGTACCCGAATTGAAAATCTTTAAAAATCAGGAATCCAAAGCAGTGCCACCTAATAAACAGCTTTGTTTGACCCTTCAACAAGAACATATCCATCACATTTCAGCTTAATCTGAGCGACGGTTCTGAGAGCAAGTGAAAAACAGCAAAACCATACAAAAATTAATAAAAAAATTAGAAAAAATTGCAGTGCCACCTGGTGTACAAATTATGAACCAGGTGTCCCTGGGAGTGTCAATGTATAATATCAAAGCAATTGGGTGAGTGGTTTCAGAGGAAAAGAGTTTTTAAGGTTTGCCCCCAAAAAGGAACAAAAATATTCATAAAAAATCCAAAAATCAATAGAGCGTGACCATTTGAACAAACTTGGTAGACATCCATCCAAGGCACATCCCCACCAAGTTTGAAGTAAATCTGGCCACAATTATGTAAGTTATAACCATTACAAGAAATTCCCATGTTCAACTTTCCTATTAAAACTTTTGTGAAGATTTTTGAAAAATAATCATAAAAAATCCAAAAATGATTGGAACATGACCATTGGAACAAACCTGGTAGACACCCACCCAAGGTACATTGCCACCAAGTTTGAAGTCAATCTGGATGACGGTTTTGGAGAAGTCGAAAATGTGAATTAGCATTAGAATGCTCATTGACTTCAATAGTAATCTATAGGAAAGCTGCATTGACCGATAAGTACTCGAATTGAAAAAATCGTTAAATATCAGGAATCCGCAGCATTGCCTCCTACTGAACAAGTTTGTTTGACCCTTCTACAAGGAACATATCCACCATGTTTCAGCTTAACTTGAGTGACAGGTCTGGAGAAGAAGTCAAAAATAGCTAAAGTACACAAAAATTCAGAAAAAAATTAGAAAAAAATTGCAGCCCTACCTGGGGAACAAATTAAGAAAAAGGAGTCCCAGGGAGTGTTCCTGTATGATATCAAAGCAATTGGGTGAGCGCTTTCGTCGAAGATTTTTTAAGATTTGCCCCAAAAAGAACAAAAAAATTCATTAAAAATAAAAAAATCACTGGACTGTGACCATTTGCAGAAACTTGGTCGAGACCCACCGAAGGCACATATCCACCAAGTTTGAAGTGGATCTGGCAGACGGCTTTTGAGAAGAAGTTGAAAATGTGGATTGTGGACAGACTGACAACGGACCCTCACAAAATCTAATTTTTACCTCAGCTGACTTGTCAGTCAGCTGAGGTTAAAATTAGATTTTGGGGATCCCCAGATGTTTCCCCATGCAATTTCCAAGCAATTGGCTTGGCAGTTTTGGAGAAGACTTTTTCAGATTTTGCCAAAAAATAAACAAATTGTCTCGTGAATATTCCAAAAATCACTGGAGTGTCACCGTTTGAATAAACTAGGTAGAGGCAGAGTCAGGGTAGATCCCCACCAAGTTTCAAGAGGATCTAGCTAACGGTTTTGACGAGGTCTGAAATGTGAATAGACAACATAGAGGCAGAAGGTTCACTAACAGCTGACCCATCCAATGACCTCAGCAAACTGACAATTCAGTGAGCTAAAAAGGGGGCAAGGACTAGAGTACAAAGCAATACTCACCTAGTTCACATCTCTGGAATGGAGCTAGGCCACAGCTACTCAACACCCCTTCAACTGCCTCCCTGCTTGTATGTGGTGGTAAGTTTCGGATCTGAAGCTTGTTGGAACGCCTAACCAAAATAAAAAAATAAAGCCCATATATGCTTATATGTATTAAAATAGTTATTATGTTCAGCACAAACAAATATTATTTCCCATCCAGATTTCTTGGGACACTCACTACAGCTGGTACCCAAGGCCGAGATGTGGGAACAAAAGGCAAACCCTGAAACCAACTTACTGAAGCAATAACCAAGACTATGATGGTATCATGGCATTTATAATCAAGAAGATTGTGTTAACAGTTCATCCTTAACAATGTTTCCGTTAAGAATTTTGCACTGCACTGCAGTGTTGCGTGACGGATTTTTTCAAAATCAATAACTATGCAGATCCCCCCCCCCCCCCTTGATGCTTGTGGGCATCAAATAACATGGTATTCATTGGTTGTTGTGTAATTGCTAATTTCAATTAACCAATCAGAAACATATTTTACACATACTGACACCAAAATCTAATCAGTTCATATTGTCATTGTCATGCACGATAACTACACTGCAAAATGTGAACAAAATACATGCACTCTGGAGGTATCGAGGTAACGAGCCCGAAAGAACATGTAATTAGGCTGCCATTTGCTGATATTAGGTCATGATGACACCACAATCTAGTCAGATCATCCTGTTATACAAGATAATCACACTATAACATTTGAGCAAGATGAGAAATGTTCCTTCATAAAAATAGCCCAGAATGGAAATGGAGACATCATTTTACCTCATTACAAATGCGCTTTGATCATGTATAGCTCACTGCCCAATCAAACCCTTTGCCCATGCCATGTGCACGTCTTATGTCTGTAATGTTGGAAAATAAGTCATATTCAAGCAAAGAAAAAAATTTAACAAAAAAAAAATTTTGCTTGCACAAATCTAGACACAGATCAAGGCAGGAGCAAAAATTCCTACTGAAGTCAAGGAAAATAAACAGATTAGTCACTGCATGGTGACCGCGGCATCCTTCATAAAAATAGCCCAGAATGGAAATGGAGACATCATTTTACCTCATTACAAATGCGCTTTGATCATGTATAGCTCACTGCCCAATCAAACCCTTTGCCCATGCCATGTGCACGTCTTATGTCTGTAATGTTGGAAAATAAGTCATATTCAAACAAAGAAAAAAATTTAACAAAAAAAAAATTTTGCTTGCACAAATCTAGACACAGATCAAGGCAGGAGCAAAAATTCCTACTGAAGTCAAGGAAAATAAACAGATTAGTCACTGCATGGTGACCGCGGCAGATAGGCAGACAGCTACAGAAGATTTGCCTCAACACAATGTGTTGTTGAACGCTGTCTCAGATGCGTCACCTTGTTGATACTTTTAACAAAATTTTGTTATTTTAATTTTATTAAAATGTTTGAATGGAACAATTCTGAATGACAGAACAAAATAGGACTGAAGAAGTTGGCTTTCTGCAGCAGTGACGCCCTTTAGGAAAAGTCATGTTACGTGAAATTTACCTCATTTTAGACCTTGTTGTGTTAATATGCAACACTCCTTAAAAAAGCCCCCATCAGTCGCATTTGCACAATTGCGCGACCAGGGTCTATTGCATGCATGGCAACATTTACTTCTTCTACACACAGCATTAGAAGGAGATAACACAGTTTATAACTGGCATTAGAAGATGTGACAAGTCTTAACCCCCAGCACGCCGTGTTCAAACACACTACACATGTATGTGAACATTGTTTGCCACCACTGGGGAGTCCAGCTGCATGCAACATAAGCCAACCTTCATCAGCTTCAGCAAACACCCAAACTTGCAGAAGGCTATTTTGATTTTGCAGCAGAAAATATTTCTTTTGATCCAATGCATAAAAAGCCAACAAATGCCCATTTTTCACAATATTTGGTATGATACAACTGAAAAATTTACGCCCAAAACTAAGTAACTTTGCACCTTTACGGTCACCATGTTTTGCATCGTCAGCCATTTCGTTTTATACTGCCGGAATCCTTTGACTTTCATCTTTCTCTGTAAGAAGCTCTCTTATTTAAAAAAAAAAAAAAAAATCCTCAGATATTTTTCCAAAAATGGCCCAAAATGGGAATCTAGGGATCATTTTTAATCATTATAAATGCGCTTAGGATATTCAAGGCTCCTCATTGGGTGGATCTGATCACGTGTCGCTCACTGACCAATCAAACTCATTCTTACCCATGTGCCTGTCTCACGGCCGCAATAGTGGGAATGTGAAGGAGTCATATTCACACAAAGACTATTGGACCAAGATGCTAAATCTTCACATTTTATTCTCACACAAATCCTTAGATTGAACAAATCTAGACACAGATAAAGGCAGGAGTGACAATTCCTTACAGATGGCATGGAACATACACAGACCACATGGTGACAAAGGGAAGATATGCATAGCTGTAAACACTATGACGATGTGTTGTTGATTGCTGTCTCCGATGTGTCAGTTATTGATGTTTTAGCAAACTTCTGTCGTTTTAATTTTCAATGTTTGAATGGAACAAATCTGTATGACAAAACAAGGCAGGGATTAAATTCATGATGGAAGGCCAGAAAAAATAGGATGTATATAGCATAAAAACATAGCCTGTTCACTCGCTTGTATTGCACGGTCCGTGTTGCTTGGTAAAAAAAGTGACCGCACCTAAGGACACAGTCTTGACACCACTACGGCATAAAATTTTTCAGAAAAATTTAACACAGAAAGTGAACAGAAACACAAGTCATGCAATTTCTGACCAACTTAGTGTTCATCACTTTAAATGAATCGCAAAAATAAAAGAGCCCTGGCATACTGAATCATGTATGTCGCTTGTAGAACAAGTGAGTAAAAAACTGCCCGGCCGCACACTGTGTGCGATACCAGATACTGGCAGCTTGCTAGGGGTTAAAATTAGGGGGTAACAAAAAGATTCTTTCACAATGCAACACAGTCTCTTACTAGGAACATCTCATTATAGCCTCATTAGTATATGCCAATTATGTATGCAACATTCTTTTCTATTGTGCGAGACCCCTTTGGCCACTCCCAATTTTTCAGGAGGTGGACACTTAACAGATGTATATGGATGTTAGGAACAGTTCAAAGGCTCAAATAATTAAGTACATACAACAGTTTCAGTTACACAATACAACTTGTTTACATAATACACAAGAAATGCATATTTTCCCAGATTTTTCAAAATTTGAAGATACAAACCATTAGACAACAGAACTCTTTTTTACAATCTGAAGATACACACAAACCATGATTGTATAAATTGGCAATGTAAGCTGAAAGCTGGCTTGTAGGGGTGTTCTTATTCTTGTAGGTCGAAAATGTCAAAATCTCTCTATCTTTATTCCCTCAAATCATTGTGTACTGCAAGGTTTCATGTCATTACCCCTATGGAATATAACTGTCAGCTTTTAAACATTATCACACGTAAAACTCGTACCATGACCTGTGACTGCCCTCCCCCCCTTGCAACAATGAAAGTCCTAAATAATCTAAGATTATATCTTCACAAAATCAAAGTTTCAGCTCATAAGACCTGTGTTGAACTTTGGCAAGGTGCATAACATTTAGAATCATTTGTAAGATTTGTCTAAAGCACCAGAGAAGTGTCCTAAGGACACGGATGCCCCCACCTGCCATAGCCCCCATCAGCACTGGAAAGAGTAGCATGTAACTCATGTAAGACTTCAAACATATTGTGAAATCTCAACATGCATAATAATTATACAACCATAACTTTTCATATATTGATTGATATTCCACTCAAATTTCATGGCTATACCTGAAATACTTCACGTGCTACACATGGCACAAGTTTGACAAGAACCAATACTCATTTTCCCGGAATTGTCATTTTCACGAAGTTATTTAATGATTATCAACAGAGGATAATTAAGCTAAGAGACAAACAAAACATTAGGGGTACATCTTCACATATTGATATTCCTGTTGAACTTCATAGCTGTACCTCAAACACTTTGTGAAAAACAAGACATAAGTTTGACATCAGCCAACATTGTCACAGAACAGACATCTTCAAAAAACTAATTAATTAAAAAAAATTAATAAAAATAAACACTAGTTAATTAACCCAAGAGACAAACAAAACCCCAGGTGCACATCTTCACATATTGATGAATTAATCTAGGTTTCATATCTGTACATAAAAACCTTCTCGAGATATGCTCAACACAAATTTGACGAGTCCAACATCAAATCAACATTTTCACTAATTAATGATTAATTATCAGAGGATATTAATCCAAGAGACAAACAAAACCCCAGGTACACATGTTGATTAATGTTCCTCCAAGTTGCATAGGTGTACCTCAAATACTTTATGGGACACATGCGACACAAATCAGACTAATCAAAAGTCCAATCAACTTTTCCCCTAAGTTGATTAATGACTAATTAATGCAAAATAATTAGTCCAAGAGAGAAACAAATCCCCAGATGCACACCATATATTGATAGGTGTTTCCACAAAGTTTCATGGTTGAAGCTCAAATGCTTTTTGAGATACATGCCACGCAAATGTGATAGGTCTAACATTGAATCAACATTCCCCAAGGTCCATACATGATTTATAATTAACCCAAGAGACAAACAAAAGCCCAGGAGCAGGCCTACATATATTGATAGATGTTTCCACACAAAGTTTCATGGTTGTACAGCAAATGTTTTTGGACATATGTGTGGCACAAAGGTGAAAATTTTAATGTCGGACAGATGAACGAACAAACAGGTGGACAGACAAATGAACGGACAAGGGCAAATCTATATGCCCCCACCAGGGGGTATAAAAATTCATTAAACATATTTATAAATTTTACTGGACCATGAGAAACTGAACAATATTTAAAGAGAACTTTAAAAAGAACATTGCCACTTGGTGAAGAAAATACATGATATTGAGCATTAAAATACCCATTGACTTATGTATTAATCAACAGGCTAGGTATATTAAAAGATAAGCGCCCAAATTAAAAAAAAAAAAAAAAAAAAAAAATTAAAAATCAGGAATCCACAGCAGTGCCACTTAGTGAACAACTTTGTTTTGACCCTTCCACAAGGAACATACCCACCAATTCCAGCTGAATCTGAGCGATAGTTCTACAGAAGTCGACAATAGCAAAATACACAAACAAGAGGAGTGTGACAGTCCTGTGCTCAGTTAACATGTATATCCTGGCAATATTTTTTAAGATTTGCCCAAAAAAGAACAAAGAAATTCATAAAAAATCCAAAAATAAAAAGAGCATAAGGTCCAATCTGAACAAATCTGGAAGAGACCCACCCAAGGTACATTACCACCAAGTTTGAAGTAAAGCTGGTTGACGGTTTTGGAGAAGAAGCTGAAACTGTGAATGAGCATTAGAATGCCCACTGACTTGCGTAGTGATCACAGGAAAGGTGTACCGATAAGTACCCTAATTAAAATCTTTTTTTAAAAATCAGGAATCCACAGCATTTCCCCATAGTGCACAACTTTGTTTGACCCTTCCACAAGGAACATATCCACCAAGGTTCATCTCAACCAGAGTCCCGGTTCTGGTGAAGAAATGGAAACTAGAAGCAGTAGCCTAAAGGCATACTGGAATCCCCCCCCCCCCCCCCGCAACATGCGAGTACATTGTGCCTCAATGTTTTCCATAACCTTCAGGTGAGAAAAAAACTGCTGCCTTTAAACAGACATGTCATTTGTGTTTTACCTTTATAAAAGAAGGAAAATACATGTACCCTCATGTTCCCTTCCAATTTTTGAACAAAGTGGATTGTAATATATGAGTCAAGAGCAACAAAATATCTGTATTTATTAGCCTGTGTGTTTCACTCTTACCACAGTGTTTTAAAACCTGGAACGGCACTGTAATGGACAGGAGGAAGTGGTCACTATAGTGGGTGGGAATGACATCAAGCAAATCGGTCTGCTTGATGTCATGTTCATATAGATGTGATTCAGCAGTCCATCTTTCCTGTGGGTGGGAGTCTGAACATGTTGCACCAGTCCATGGTGTTGCAGCGTGGGTTGAGATGAAGTCTGTTGCCTCAGGAGGTTAATATTGAAATCACCTGTAACTATTACAGGTAGACCAACAGTAATTCTAGGCTGATGCTAAACTGACGGAATGCAGATGCACATAGTGGGATCTTCTCGGAGACAAATGAAAACAATTTGGTGTTCATACACCTTTATTAAAAAGCCTGCTGTGACCTTGGCCTATAAAGCTCAAGGTCACTGTTGCTTCATGACACACCCTTAAGTGATAGACAATAACCATAACCCCCCCTCCATGAAGGAGATTATTATGTCTACAGGTCTACAGACAGATACCAGCTGTGACCTTAACCTACATAGCTCAAGGTCACTGTTGCTACATGAAACACCCTTTAGTAAATGAGAATTACCACAAAAAGTTAGAAGCTCCATGCATTAATGAAGGAGTTAAAGTCCAGACAGCATTTTGTCTACAGGTGCCTGCTGTGACCTTGACTATATAACTGAAGGTCATTGTTGTTTCATGACACACCCTTTGGTGGCAGGCAATAACCTTACTAAGTGTGAAGAATGAAGCACTATTGCAGGAGTTACAGAGCAGACAAGATAACGTCTACAGACGGACGGAAATGGTGAAACCAGTATACGCCCCCCACTTTGTTGTGTGTGTGGGGGGGGGGGGTAAAAATAGAAAAAGCACCCCAAAATCATAAAAGAATAAGAAATGCAGCGCCACCTGGTAAACAAATTAAAAACTACAGAGTCCCTTGTAGTGTTCCTGTTTAATATTAAACAAAATGTTCATGATGATCCTGTGTTGGCTGCAATAAGCTTCATTGTATTGCAACACGTGTACTGTAGTCTGTAAAGCTTTATACATGTACATTGGTAGGTAAGTTTGATACATAATCCATGAAAAAAGGGGGGGGGGGGGAGAATCAGAAAACTTGTGCTACCTGGTGGGCAAAGTAAGAACTAGGTGACCCAACATGCAATATCAAAGCATTTGGCCAAGCAGTTCGTGAGACGAAGAAATTTTAATTTTTGTCAAAAAATCAATTGAATAATTCATTAAAAAAAAGAAAAATTATTGGATCATCATCTCCTTTGCAACCTTTGTAGAGGTCCACCTGGGAAACAAACACCCATGTGCAAAATCAAGGCATTCCAAGCACCCCTTTTTGAGTTGAAGTCAAAAAAGTAAATACAAGAACCATATTTACTATACAGTGGTAACACTTACCAATGGTTGCAAAGCTTGATTTCCCATAACTTGTTCAAAAATTAAAATATCCATATCATTTTCACAAACTTTGTCAAATTATATTCCAACAAAATTTTAACCAATTCTGTTTAGCTGTTCAGGAGAAGAAGTCAAAAATAGCCTTAACACACAAAAATTCATAAAACAAAAGGGCTCAGCTGATCTAAACATTCATCACACTTGCAGCTCTTCATCTTGGCATAGGATCAAGGTCACCCATGTACTGAGTAAGTCTGACCTTTATAGAAGAACACTAACATGTGCCACATCAAGGTCCCAGTTCAAGTAGTTCTTAAGTTATAGTTAAGAGTAAAAATCGTGTGTTGCACTGTCACTCCAGAAACGTGGTCAAGGTCACTCATATACTGTCTAAGCATGCCCTTCATCGAGGAACATTAGCATGTGCAACATCAAGGTCCTAACTCAAAACCGATTTCAGGTTATCAAGTGTACAGTAAATTTCGTGCCGGTTGTCCTGTGACCTTGGGAATGAGGTCAAGGTCCAAACATCACTGAAGCATGACCATTTGAACAGAATAGGTAGCCACATATAAAATGTACATCCCTAACAAGTTTGGCACAAATTTGGCCAAAATTATTTATAAGTTATAACCATTACAAGAAATTCCCATGTTAAACCTTTATATTAAAACTTTTTTTAAAGGTTTTGAAAAAAAAATCATTAAAATCCAAAAATCACTGGAGCTTGACCATTTGGACGAAACTGGTAGAAACCTACCCAAGGTAGATTGCTACCAAGTTTGAAGTAAATCTGAGTTTCTTCAGAGAAGTCCAAAATGTGAATGACCATTATAATGCCCATTGACTTGCATATGCAGGTAAGCACTAGAAAAGGTGCATTTACCGACAAGTACCCGAATTGAAAACAAGAGGACTGTGATGGTCCTTTGCTAGGCTGACATGTACATATACCCTTGCAATTTTACAAGATTTTCCCAAAAAGGACGTGCATTTATACTGGTGATTACCTGAATTGCAAAAATGGTGAAAAATCAGGAATCCACAGCATTGGCTCCTAGTGAACCATTTTGTTTGACCCTTCCACAAAGAACACATCCGCAAAGTTTCTGCTGCTTCTGAGTAATGGTTCTGGAGAATGAGTCCAAAATAGCAATAACAAACAAAAGGTCATTACAAAAAGAAAAACTAGGTGTCGGTAGGAGTGTTCCTGTGTGATATCGAAGCAATTGTGTGTGCAGCTTTAGACGAGACTTTTTAAAATGCACACAAAAAAAGAACAAATTATAATAACATGAGGATCATGATGATCCTGTGCTCTGCTGACTGGGATCTGCTTTTACAGTATTGGAACACATGGACATTTGATTCAGCATTTATCAAAGATACAAATTGACAGTGTAGAAAAGGTCAGAGTTGACTTTATTCAGGAAACAAAATTGAACAGGGCGACCTGACTTGTCCATGGTGGTACATGTATTATCAATTGACATACCTTGCTGTTTCAATGGCTGCTGATGTACAGTGGCAGCACTCACTTACAGTCACAAAGTCTGATATCGCATAACTTTGTCAAAAATTAACATATCCACACTATTTTTGCAAACTTTCATTGTCTAATGTCCAACTGTATTTTGATAAAATTTTAAGCAATTCTATCAGGCTGTTCTGGAGAAGAAGTCGAAAATAGCCTTAGCACGCAAAAATTCATGAAAAAATAGGAAAAAATTGCAGCGCCACCTGGTGGCCAAAATGAACACTAGGTGACCCCAGGTGACCCTATGTGCAATATCAAAGCAATTGGCTTCGTAGTTCTTGAGATGAGGAAATTTTTTTTTTTTTTTCAAAAAATAAATTAAACAATTCATTAAACATAGAAAAATTATTGCATCATCATCTCCTTCGCAAACTTGGTAGAGGTTCACGAGTGCAACATCCATGTGCAAAATTAAAACATTCCATAAAGCGGTTTTTGAGAAGATGTCAAAAGGGTAAATACAATAGTGTAATATATATACTGTATTGCCATATATATAAAAATATACTGCTACAGCACTTCCTTACAGCTGCGAAGTTTGATATCCCATAACTTTGCCTAAAATTAACATATCCATATTATTTTCGCAAACTTTCATTGTCTAATGTCCAACTATATTCTGATAAAATTTTAAGCAATTCTCTTCAGCCGTTCTGGAGAAGAAGTCAAAAATAGCCTTAACAGGCAATAATTCATAAAAAAAAAAAAAAGGAAAAAAATCACAGCGCCACCTGCTGGCCAAAGTAAGAACTAGTTGACCACAGATGACCCTATGTGCATATCAAAGCAACTGGCTTCGTAGTTCTTAAAATGAAGAAATTTTAATTTTTTCAAAACACAAATTAAAAAATTCATAAAAAATAGAAAAATTATTGCATCACCATCTCCTTTGCAAACTTGGTAGAGGTCCACATGGGGATCATCCATGTGCAAAATCAAAACATTCTATGTAGCGGTTTTTGAAGAGAAGTCGAAAATATAAAAAGTCTAACGATAGACGGAAGGACGGATGGACAACACGCAAACAGATTCTATGAGCTCTGCTGACTGACAAGTCAGCAGAGCTAAAAATCATAAAAAATCCAACAATCATTGGACAGGGACCATTTGAACAATCTTGGTAAAGACCCACCCAAGGTACATTGCCACAAAGTTTACAGTCAATCTGACTGACCGTTTCGCAAAAGAAGTAAAAAATGTGAATAAGCATTAGGAAGCCCATTGATTTACATAGTAATCAATAGGAAAGGTGCACTAACCAATAAGTACCCAAACTAGTAAAAATGTAAACAAGTTAATGAGTATTGCAGAGCAATACATAGTCCCCCGCTCGTCGCCCACGAGGTTGATTGGACTACTATATAGGGGTGTGACCTCTTAGATTAAGCTTCACATTTGTGTAAAATTTCATTAATCTAAGTAAAAGGACAAAAAGGTTATGGCCCGGACAAGATTTTGAATGGATTTCACAGTGACCTAGATATTTGACCTAGTGACCTACTTTTGCCATGTGACACAACAACTCCCCAGGTAGTATTAAAATAATAAATTTGGTAGCTGTAGGTATTATAGTAAGGGAAATATGGCATGGACAAGCTTTTACATGGAGTTTACACTGTGACCTAGATATTTGACCTAGTGACCTAGTTTTGCATCGTGACACACCTTTAGGTCACAATACATTATCAGTAAACTTTTATAACAAGAAGTCAAAATTTTTTAAGAATTACAGTAAGGACATGAAAATACTGTACATTTATGTATTACTGTGACCCAAATATTTGACGGACGGACGGACACACGGACGGTGCCCATTACCATATCCCCTCTAAGGTCTACCCACCATAAAAAAAAATCAAAGGGCTGGCATCAATAATTTAGAAGATATGGCCCGGACAAAATTTGTATTGTATCTTGAGCTTGCTTAATGAACTTCGTTAATTAATTAATTAATGGAAGTAATTAGCCACACAAAACAATGCATATGCACACCTACTACCTAAGGTCTACACACCATAAAAAATTCAAAGGGCTGGCATTAATAGTTTAGAAGATATGGCCCAGACAAAATTTGGCTTGCTTAACGAACTTTGTTAAATAATTAATTAATGCAAGTTATAAGCCACACAAAACAATGCCTATGCACACCTACTACCTATGGTCTATCCACCACAAAAAATTCAAAGGGCTAGCATTAATAGTTTAGAAGATATGGCCCGGACAAAATTTGTCTTGCTTAACGAACTTTGTTAAATAATTAATGCAAGTAATAAGCCACACAAAACAATGCCTATGCACAGCTACTACCTAAGGTCTACCCACCATAAAAAAATTGAAGAGGTAGCATTAATATAGGGAAGATATGTGCCGGACAAAATTTGTTTCTGTATATTTACATATCGATCGGTGACCCAAATATTTGACCTAGTGACCTAGTTTTGCTTCATGACACTTTCTTAGACTAACCTTCACATTTGTGTAACATTTCATGACTCTTAAGTAAAAGGACAAAAAAGTTATGGCCCGGACAAGATTTTTCATACATATGTATTCTGTGACCCAGACATTTGACCTAGTGACCTACTTTTGGCACACCATACACCTCTATCCTAGGAAGTACAAACACATTAAATTTGGTAGCTGTGGGTGTTATGGTGTTGGAAATATGGCCCGGAGAAGCTTCGGACGGACGGACGGACGGACGAGGTGCAAACCTATAGTCCCCCACCAAGTGGGCGGGGGACTAAAAAGCAGAAACATATCCACTACCATAGTAAGCAACAGAAAAGATGCATTTACCAATTATTACCCAAATTAGAAAAAAAAAAAAAAAAAAAGATCAGGAATCACCAGCAGTGCTACCTAGTGAACATCTTTGCTTGACCCTTTCACAAGGAACATATCCAGAAAGTTTCAACTTAGTCTTGAGTGACCGTTCTGGAAAGTAATGAAAACACACAAAAAATTTATAAAAAATCTGAAAAAAATTGCTGCAAGACCTGGTGTACAAATATAGAACTAGGAGTCCCTAGGAGTGTTCTCATGCAATATCAAAGCAATTGGGTGAGTGGTTGTGGAGAAAATGATTTTTTAAAAAGATTTTTTAAAAAAAGAACAAAAAAATTCATTAAAAATCGAAATCACTGGAGCGTGACCATTTGAGCTAACCTGGAAAAAACCCACCCAAGGTACATTACAACCAAGTATGAAAACAATCTGGGTAACAGTTTTGGAGAAGTCAAAAATGTGAATTAGCATTAGAATGCCCATTGACTTACATACTAATCAATAGGAAAACTGCATTGACCGACAAGTACCCAAATTGAGAAAAATCCTGAAAAAAATCAGGAATCCACAGCAGGCCCACCTAGTGAACAACTTTGTCCAACTCTTCCACCAGGAACATATCCACCAAGTTTCAGCTTAATCTGAGTAACGGTTCTGAGGCAGAAGTCAAAAATAGTAAAAACATAACCAAAAAAAAAAAAAAAAAAAAAAAAAAAAATATATAGGAAAAAATTCGCAGTGCGGCCTGGTGAACAAACTAAGAGTCTCTGGGAGTGTCCCTGTGGAATATCAAAGCAATTGGGTGACAGTTTTGGAGAAGATTTTTTAAGATTTGCCACAAAAAAAAAACCAAAGGATCAGGACTGATCCTGTACTCAGGTGAATCATAAGTTGACCGTTTGAACAAACTTGGTGGAAACCCACTAGAGTAACATTGCCACCATGTATGAAGTTAATCTGGCTGACGGTTTCGTAAAAGAAGTTGAAAGTGTGAATCTCTATCAGAGGCCAATTGATTTACATAGTAAACAATCAGAATACATGCATTTACCAACAAGTACCCAAAATGCACCCAAGGTACATTGCCACTAAGTTTGAAGTTAATCTGGATGATGGTTTTGGAAGGAAGTCGAAAATGTGAATTCACATTAGAATGCTCATCCACTTCCACAGTTATCAATAGGCAAGCTGAATTGACCGGTAAGTACCCGAACTGAAAAAAAAAATCGTTAAAAATCAGGAATCTGCAGGATTCCCACATAGTGTACAACTTTGTTTGACCCTTCTACACGGAACATATCTACCATGTTTCAGCTTAATCTGAGTGACGGTTCTGGAGAAAAAGTCGAAAATACCTATAATACACAAAAATTCATAAACAAATAGAAAAAAAATTGCAGCGCCACCTGGTGAACAAATTAAGAACTACAAGTACAAGGGAGTCTTCCTGTGTGATATCAAAGCAATTGGGTAAGCATTTTCGAAAAAAAAAAAGAGATTTTTTAAGATTTGTCAAAAAAAAAGAACAAAAAATTCCATTAAAAATCCAAAAAAATCACTGGACCGTGACCATTTGAACAAACCTCGCAGAGACCCACCCAAGGTACATTGCCACCAAGTTTGAAGTTTATCTGGATATTGGTTTTGGAGAAGAAGTTGAAAATGTGAATTAGCATTTGAATGCTCATTCACTTCCATAGGAATCAATAGGAAAGCTGCATTGACCGAGAAGTACTCGAATTGAAAAAATCTTTAACAAGAGGGCTGTGTGAACAGCCCGTGCATCAGCTGAGCTTGACATTCATCACACTTGCAGCTCTATGAACTTGGGAAAGGAACAAGGACACCACGTTCTGAGTAAGTCTGACCTTTATAGAAGAATACTTACATGTAAAACATCAAAGTTCAAGTAGTTCTCAAGTTATAATGAAGAGTAAAATTCATGTATGTTGCACTGTAACCCACAAACAAGGTCAAGATCATTCATGTACTGTCTCAGCATGACCTCCATACAGAATGATTAACATGTGTAGCTAACTCAAAACAGATTTCAAGTTATCAAGTAAACAGTAAATTTCGTGTGAGTTGTCCTGTGAATTAGCATTAGAATGCCCATTGACTTACATAGTAATCAATAGGAAAGCTCCACTGACTGGTAAGTACCGTAATTGAAAATCCTTGAAAATCAGGAATCCAAAGCAGTGCCACCTACTAAACAACTGTTTGACCCTTCCACAACAACATGAACATTTGCACAAAATTGGTAGAAACCCACCCAAGGTACATTGCCACCAAGGTTGAAGTTAATTTAGATGACGGTTTTGGAGAAGAAGTCGAAAATGTGAATTAGCACTAGAATGCCCATTGACTTCCATAGTAATCAATAGGAAAGCTGCATTGACCGACAAGTACCAGAATTGAAAAAAATCGTTAAAAATCAGGAATCTGCAGCATTCCCACATAGTGAACAACTTTGTTTGACCCTTCTACAAGGAACATATCTACTACGTTTCACTTTAATCTGAGTGACGGTTCTGGAGAAGAAGTCGAAAATAGCTATAACACAAAAATTCATAAAAAATTAGGACAAAATTGCAGCGCCACCTGGTGAACAAATTAAGAACTAGGAGTCCCAGGGAGTGTTCCTGTGTGATATCAAAGCAATTGGGTGAGCGATTTCGGAGAAGATTTTTTTAATTTTCCCAAAAAAGAACAAAAAAATTCATTAAAAATCCAAAAATCACTGAACCGTGACCATTTTAACAAACTTGGTAGATACCCACCCAAGGCACATTTCCACCAAGTTTGAAGTGAATCTAGCTGACGGTTTTTGAGAAGAAGTCGAAAATGTGAATTGTGGACGACGGACGGACGGACGGACGACGGACCATCAAAAAACCTCAGCTGACTCACAAGTCAGCTGAGGTAAAAATTAGAAAAAAATTGCAGAGCCACCTGGGGAACAAATTAAGAAATAGCAGTCCCAGGGGGTGTTGCTGTGTGATATCAAGGGAATTGGGTGAGCGGTTTCGGAGAAGATTTTTTAAGATTTCACCCAAAAATGAACAAAAAAATTCATAAAAAAATCCAAAAATCACTGGATCATGAGCATTTGAACAAACTTGGTATAGAGACTCACCCTCGGTACATCCCCACAAAGTTTGAAGTAAATCTGGCTAACGGTTTTTCAGAAGAAGTCGAAAATGTAAATTGTGGACGATGACAGACGGACAGACGACGGACCCTCAAAAAAGCTCAGCTGAGCTAAAAATGTGAACTAGCATTAGAATGTCCATTGACTTGCATAGTAATCAATAGGAAAGCTGCACTGACCGATAAGTCCCGAATTGAAAAAATTGTTGAAAAGCAGGAAACCACAGCAGTGCCAACAACTGTTCAACAATTTTTTCAATTCGGGACTTATCGGTCAGTGCAGCTTTCCTATTGATTACTATGCAAGTCAATGGACATTCTAGTGAACAACTCTGTTTGACCATCCTACAAGGAACATATGCACCACTTGGTAGAGACCCACCCAAGGCACATTTCCCCCAAGTTTGAAGCAGATCTAGCCTGCAGTTTTGGAGAAGAAGTCGAAAATGTAATTTGTTTAAGACGGACGACGGATTCTGAGACTATTGTATCAGCTCAGGTGATATGATCATATGAGCTTAAAAATTACAGCGCCACCTGCTGAACAAATTAAGGTCTCTTGGTAGAGACCCAGCCGTGGTACATTCCCACCAAGTTTGAGCAGATTTGGTTTACATTTTGGAGAAGCCATGAATGTGAAAAGACAGAGAGATGGACGGATCACCACCCATCTTATAAGCTCAGCTGACTGACCACAGCTGAGCTAAGAATCAGTTAATTGTGATAGTTCTGAACTTGCAATAATTGGTAGCTCTAAAAATGATCCAGCCTACCTTTTTGTTTTGAGAAAGTTGTGGTAAACGAATGGATGGCAAGACATATACCAAGCCATTCTCCAAGTTCAGCTGACTGACAAGTCAACTGAGCTAAAAATGAGCATCAGAAACAACAAAAGTAGTAATGCGCACCAAGCAGACAGTGAAAACACATAACAGAACAGCATTTCACATGCAAACACCCTGAAAGACCAGACAAGAGTGGCAGGGTGCATTTTGCCAAATCTACCAGACCAAATGCCACAGCTAGGATGCAAAGTACATTCTACTACGATCTACAAGGCCAACTACCACACCATTGATTCTACAGGGCTGTACAAGCATCATACACTACCTGCTGTCTATATGTGGGTAGTCTCCAGAGTTGTCTCCCATGGCAGGCTGCCTGAAGTAATAGTAACAATAATCGAGGTCATCATTTATGTTGATATCGTTTTCACCAAAGGTCATGAATATACCACACACCTAAAACATCCACTGTGCTGCAAAAATTTAGTCAAATCTATGAGGCAGCTGTCTGAACAGCCGACCCTCAGCTAACCTTGATGTATTCAGGCTCAAAAATAGTCCCCACCTGAGATGAGATGAGATGAGCTGAGGTTCAGCTGCAACATGAATTGCCCTAAGATGAGCTGAGCTGTGCTGTGCACAGCTTAGCATAGTTTTAAGCTGATGTTTTATGGGCACGAGTGACCAAATAACAGTTCAGAAATCCGGTTTTACCAAGATCTTGCCAAGGTACCAGCAAGCTTTAAATGGATCTAGTCTATAGTTTTAGGAAAAAAACACAAGAGGACTGTGACAGCCCTGTGCTCAGCTGACCTTACACAAACTATAACATCGACGAGTAACTCATTGCTATACTTTCCCAAACTCAAACTAATATGTACCACAAATTAAGAGTTTATTATTCAAGACGTACTGTTTGGATAAATTACCCAAATAGTTCCTTTCACCTCATTGGAAAGCTTCAAAGCCAGTTATTGAAAGCATTTTAAACACCATGCTTATTTTGTGCATCAAAACCTCATCCATATCTGCCCCTTCGTAATCATGGAATAATACATGATTTACTGATCTCTGGTAACATGCTTACTTTTAGTCAAACTCTTTCTTTTATTCCTTCACTGCACTTATTTTTCATATTGCCCACAGGCCCAAAATGTAATATAACATGTAGGTAGGGAGTAACGCCACGATCTGAGCCGTGGAGAGTGATTAATATAGGCTTGGCCTGCTTCGCAATCCATGTAAAAGATATGGGTCTATACTATAATATAACGGCGGCTGACATGAGGCATGCATAGTTTACTGCTGACCTGCTTTTGACCCAATGTTGCTAGGCATCAGAACTATGCTTCCACCATGGAGGGCACTTGTAACAATTATGTTACTTTACGACCTTCAAATGAAGTTTCTCAATGTATAACTATTTATACAAAACAGTATTCACCATAGGTCATATACGCTGGTCTCCACGCACTTTAGATACTCTGCCCTTGCCCCCATAAAAATTCTGTGGGTCCAGTGGCGTCACCATGCCACTGCACTAACTGACGTCAAAGCCCTGTGGCATGACACAGCGCTCCTACCAACAGTAATGCGTCATAGCAAGCATGCGCAACTCAGTTTCCTAAACTGCGTAGGAGGAACTGAAATGCGGGGATGGTTGGGTGGGAATTCTAGTTACCTACGGTGAGTACTATTTCTTAATAATACTTTTACATTGAAAAACTTCATATTAAAGACACAGTACAACAGCATAGATCACTTAACCGATGTAACATCAGACTGGAGGTGCGAGCAACCTCCAAAAAATCTAGCATAAAAACTCCACACCTGAGAGCCACAAGCCAGAAAACCATCCTGGACCATGCACCGGTGCCCCGCTCCCAACTCAGTTGAGCTAGAGAGGGAGGGTGGGGTACACCATCAGACCAGTTCGAAGCGGTTGTTGCGAGGACTTAGCACCAACACTGCGCCTCCACTTCTTATCAATTCCTTTAGGTAGTAGGACATCAAGGTATTATGGGAGTATCATCTATGGGCGGCCAAAATATCCCCTACTGACGTGTTGCTTAATGCTTAACAGGATGTAGAGAAAGCTCTTGTCTCACGAGCCTGGTATGAATGGAGACGTGCAAGCTCTTCATCCCCTGCTGCCACCAGGTGGGCCAAGGAAGTCATTTTCCTTATTCACCCCCTGATTCGGTTTTAGGTGACAGCGTCCTGGAGTTCAAATGTGCTCCTCAGCCCCTTAGGGAGGCGTCAGTAAACAACATCACTTCGCCATTGAACAGCACCAGGCACTGCCCCAGCATCACTGCATCCGGAAAGACCACCAACTCAGAATCAGCCAATCATACTGCTGGATTGCTTGATGCTGGGACAATAGATGGCAACTTCAATCCCAGAAGCTGAGCTGGACAGAAAGACGACAAAGCTCCCCCACAGCGACCTGAGAGCTCAAATCCCGATTAGAAGCATCCACTAATGCACTAACTGGGCAGATGCCTTCCTGAACCAGTTCAAGAGGGCAAAGAGTCGCCTCCACCTGTCCTCTAAAGGCCAACAGATGATGGAGATCTTTAGGAACTGATTCCCCAGAAACACTTACTCGCGGGAATCAAGACTGGACTTTGGAAGATTCAAAACAAACTGCATGTCCCAGGCTGACAGCCATGGCCCCGAGACCACGGGAGCCAATCGTCCTGATAAATGTACAACCAGATCCCTTGCCGGTACACAAAAGCTGTTACCTCGCTCACGACCCTAGTAAAGACGAGCAGTGCCGGAGCCAGGATAAAATGCAGAGCACATAACTGAACAAGAGGGATGTGTGAACAGCCCGTGCATCAGCTGATCTTGACATTCATCACATTTGCAGCTCTATGAACTTGGGAAAGGATCAAGGACACCACGTTCTGAGTAAGTCTGACCTTTATAGAAGAACACTTACATGTAAAACATCAAAGTTCAAGTAGTTCTCAAATTATAATGAAGAGTAAAATTCATGTATGTTGCACTGTGACCCCACAAACGAGGTCAAGGTCATTCATGTACTGTCTCAACATGACCTTCATACACAATAATTAACATGTGTAGCTAACTCAAAACAGATCTCAAGTTATCAAGTAAACAGTAAATTCCATGTCAGTTGTCCTGTGAATTAGCATTAGAATGCCCATTGACTTACATAGTAATCAATAGGAAAGCTGCATCGAACAATAAGTACCCGAATTGAAAATCCTTAAAAATCAGGAATCCAAAGCAGCGCCACCTAGTAAACAACTGTTTGACCCTTCCACAACAACATATCCATCACATCTCAGCTTAATCTGAGGGACTGTTCTGACAACAAGTGAAAAATAGCAAAACCATACAAAAAAATTCCTAAAAAAATTGCAGCGCCACCTGGTGAACAAATTGGGAACTAGGTGTCCCCGGGAGTGTCCATGAACGATATCAAAGCAATTGGGTACGCAGTTTCGGAGAAGATTTTTTAAGATTTGTCCAAAAAAAAAAAAAGAACAAAAAAATTCATTTAAAATCCAAAAATCACTGGAGCATGAACATTTGAACAAAATTGTCAGAAACCCATCCAAGGTACATTGCCACCAAGTTTGAAGTTAATCTGGATGACGGTTTTGGAGAAGAAGTAGAAAATGTGAATTAGCATTAGAATGCCCATTGACTTCCATAGTAATCAATAGGAAAGCTGCATTTACCGACAAGTACCAGAATTGAAAAAATCGTTAAAAATCAGGAATCATTACAAGAAATTCCCATGCTAAATTTTCCCATTAAAACTTTTGTAGAGATTTTTGAAAAAAAATCATAAAAAAATCCAAATTCATTGGAACATGACCATTGGAACAAACCTGGTAGACACCCACCCAAGGTACATTGCCACCAAGTTTGAAGCAAATCTGGATGATGGTTTTGGAGAAGATGTCGAAAATGTAAATTAGCATTAGAATGCCCATTGACTTACATGGTAATCAATCGTAAAGGTGCATTAAAAAAAAATATAGAAATCAATGGAGCGTGACCATTTGAACAACTTTGTAGAGATCCACTCAAGGTGTATCCCCACCAAGTTTGAAGTCAATCTGGATGACGGTTTTGGAGAAGAAGTCAAAAATGTGAATTAGCATTAAAATGCCCATTGACTTCCATAGTAATCAATAGGAAAGCTGCATTGACCGACAAGTACCAGAATTGAAAAAAATCGTTCAAAATCAGGAATCCGCAGCATGCCCACATAGTGAACAACTTTGTTTGACCCTTCTACAAGGAACATATCCACCATGTTTCAGCTTAATCTGAGAGACGGTTCTGGATGAGAAGTCGAAAATAGCTATAACACACAAAAATTCATAAAGAATTAGGAAAAAGTAGAAGCGCCACCTGGTGAACAAATTAAGAACTAGGAGTCCCAGGGAGTGTTCCTGTGTGATATCAAAGCAATTGGGTAAGCGGTTTCGGAGAAGAAGATTTTTTAAGATTTACCCAAAAAAAACCCAAAAAAATTCATTAAAAATCCAAAAACCACTGGACCGTGAGACCCACCCAAGGCACATCTCCACCAAGCTTAAAGTGAATCTGGCTGACGGTTTTTGAGAAGAAGTCGAAAATGTGAATTGTGGACGACGGACGGACGGACGGCGGACGGACGACGGACCCTCAAAAAAACCTCAGCTGACTGACAAGTCAGCTGAGGTAAAAATTAGGAAAAAAATTGCAGCGCCACCTGGTGAACAAATTAAGAACTAGGAGTCCCAGGGAGTGTTCCTGTGTGATATCAAAGCAATTGGGTGAGCGGTTTCGGAGAAGAAGATTTTTTAAGATTTACCCAAAAAAGAACAAAAAAATTCTTAAAAATCAAAAAATCACTGGACCACGACCATTTGAACAAACTTGGTAGAGACCCACCCAAGGCACATTTCCACCAAGTTTGAAGTGAATCTGGCTGACGGTTTTTGAGAAGAAGTCGAAAATATGAATTACGGACGGACGACGGACCCTCAAAAAACCTCAGCTGACTGACACGTCAGCTAAGGTAAAAACTCTGCCATTGACCACTCGAAGCAGTATCTCCGAGATGGTGGCACCACAAAAATGTGAAAACGTGTCTTTTAGGTCTCTTGAGGTTGCCCAATCACTCTGTTGCATCACCGCCACGATTGTGGCCAGTCTCCATCTTGAAGTGCTGCACTACAAGATCAAAGTTCTGAAGCGACAAGTCCATTACCAGTTTTTTGCCTGGTCTCTTTTCAGCACAAAAAGAGACCACTGTAAAAGCCTGGGGACCCATCCTCTTACACTGGTTCCATGGTCTGTTTGTCCACAAGTTTTGCACAACCTTGTGAAAGAGGGCCTGCAAAAAAACTTCAATGAGCAACCATATCAGACGATGTTCCTGTGAAAAACCTCATCTCTGATGCGATCCCTTCGTTCAGTGAGCAACACTAGTCGGCCTCCAACCGATCCTTGCCAAGAAGGTGGAGGGGGTGGAAGACCGATGGGCCTGCAGAGGCTTCAGACGAAGCCTGCCCGTAAGGGGTCAGGGGCTGGCTTCTGGCCACACTTGGAACTGGAAAATCCCAACCGAAAAGGCTGGCTAACCATCTTTGCCAGCTTCATCTTCCACCTCGGCAGCTTCTGCTACTGCCGAGGGCCACGCACAGCTGCGGCTCGCTGATTGGCGGAGGAGGACTCCTTGGTTGACCCAGCGCTCCTCAGCAAAGCCTTATCCAGAGACCTGCGCCTTTGGACAGCGCCTGTCCCTAAGGGGTTAGGGACCTGCCTCTGGCTGCCCTTGGAACAGGAAATCCTAACTTTCAAGGCTGGTTAACCATCTTTGCCAGCTTCATCCTCCATTTCTGCAGCTTCTGCTACTGCCAAGGGCCTCTACACCTTACACTGACATGGGCATGGCCATCAGCTGCATCCGATGTATGCAAAGGGATGCACCTCGGGCTTAAAAAAAAATTCCAGGGACATGGCAAGGGAGCAAAGGTGGGTAAGAAGTTTTTTTTTTTTTTTTTTAATTGAGAACAAAATGGTGGCTTCTGGTGCATTCTAGATGCAGTAACTACATAGATTAATATCCCACAAATGAGCCTCATTTCCAGCAATGCTGGGTAATAGTGGTCTTGTGTAAAACTTGAATTACTCTTACAAAACTTAAGAGCAGTTTCAAGTAAAAACTAGAACAGGCTGATTTTCCAACAGAAAATCAAATGTCTCCCCGTTGGCCCTTACTATTGTCACTCTTTATTTTCATAAATAGACATACAGATTCCAATGATCTACACATATGGTGGAGGTACACTCTTTATTGACATTTCACGTTTTTTGACGAAATGTCCACATGACCTAGAAAAATAGGTCAAGGTCATACATTTGCAGTTACAAGCAAGGTCTAAGATTTGCCCAAAAAAGAACAAAAAAATTCATTAAAAAATCCTAAAATTACTGGACCGTGACCATTTGAATAAACTTGGTAGAGATCCACCAAGGCACATCTCCACCAAGTTTGAAGTGAGTCTGGCTGACGGTTTTTGAGAAGAAGTCGAAAATGTGAATTGTGGACGACGGACCCTCAAAACACCTCAGCTGACTGACAAGTCAGCTGAGGTAAAAATCCAAAAATCACTGGACCGTGACCATTTGAACAAACTTGGTAGAGACCCACCCAAGGCACATCCCCACTAGGTTTGAAGTCGATCTGGCCAGTAGTTTTGGAGAAGAAGTCGAAAATGTAAATTGTTGACGACGGACAGATGAAGGAGAAGATTTTTTAAGATTTGCCCAAAAAAGCACAAAAAATCCAAAAATCAGTTGACCTTGACCACTTGAATAACTTGGTAGACACTCACCCAAGGCACATCCCCACTTAGTTTGAAGTGGATCTGGCTGACGGTTTTGGAAAAGAAGTCGAAAATGTGAATTGTTCACTGACAAGGGACGGAGGACCATAAGATAAGCTCAGCTGACTGACAAGTCAACAGAGCTAAAAATCCAAAATTCACTGGACCTTGACTATTTGAATACACTTTATGAACTCAGCCAGGTGACAGCCGATCAAGAGACAGGTACTCTTTGATGACATGGGTCAACGAGAATGATATGGCAATGGCCAAGCAAGGTAGGCCTGCTGTCAGAATGGTGCTGTGAACAGTTATGTAGCACTGAAGCTTTGGCACTATGAAACCAAGCAACAAATTTGATACAAATCACCCGAAATTTCGGCCAAAAAATGTTTTTTAATCTTTGTATGGATGAATATCTTATGTATCTATCATGTAAAAATCAAATTTTTGCTGAAATTGCAAAACAGAGAAAACGGGGTATTTAGTAGAGCTTCTTGCTGAGCGTTGACAGTCATACCGACCGTGTTTGTTGTTAGTGTGAAGGTGATGGACTTGAGAAAGTGGTCACATGACCAGCCGTGGCAACAGCTCATTTAAAAATAGCCACCGCTGTGTCCGCTCTAGCGATAACGCTGATGCATTAGCACCATGGTTCCCAAACCATATGGTCATACATTTTATGCATTTGGTCGCTCTTGTTACATGTACTTTGTTTTCTTCTTAATGCTATCTTGAGTTTTTAACATTTAATCCGAAGAAAAGTGTTGAAGACATGCCGTACAGTCAGCCGAGATCATGCCATGACTGCACGTCCTAAGCACCCTACTTCAAAGGCATTGCTGTTTCAATGCCGTCTTTCATCACCAACGTGGCAGCGATTGTTTTCTCACCCAAAGAAACCAATAGTTCTAATCACATTTAACAATTCACGCACAAGTTCTCATTACATTTAAATTCAACAGAAAAATCAAAGCCTTTGTCTACATTGTATTTGAAGTTCTTGCGAGCTAGGAACTCGCAGTTGCGACTTGGGTCATTACATTGGTGGTTTTATCTTAGTACATTCGTCAGGAGTTGTATCGCTAAACTAGCACAATCAGTCTCAAAATACCTAAAGTTAGGAATGAAAAATCAGCGATGCAGCCAGCGACAGATGCTACGACCGACGCAAGAAAAGATTCTGGTGAACAGAATGACTGAGCTTGGGTATGTACAATTCAGATATTATTGTGGGGTCCAACCCACTAACCTGGTCCCAAAACTATCAATTTGCCTGATTAAGCGGGTGGCAATTTGATCAAATATACATTGTAATTCGATATAGTTGTATTTGTTGTGGGTAAGTAAAGGTACAGCTTACTTCTTGCAACAAAACATCCCGTTTTATTTATTCCTTTGAAAGTACCATATAGAGGCAGTAGGAGCCTACCTAATGAAACGTTATCATGTTGAACAGTACACTTACATAGAGCACTTACAAAAAACCCACGGAGCCCCTCACAATATAAAACACTTGCCATGCTTTGAAGATAATTTTTTTTTTAACAAAGCCTTTAAAACTGCGGCAAGCAAGCTGTGATATCAATGATATTGAAATGTAGAGCGCCATCATCAAGCAGACGCCACACGACGATTGGCATCTCGCGTCACCACGATTGGCCAAACAAAATGAAGCATAGCAAAACGTTACGCTTGACAGGGAAACCATGTTTTGTGGCCTAATCGTAAATAGCAAATAAACAACGCGATTAAGCTCTTCAGAAGTAAACAACATGAGTGATAGTTATAATGTTTGTTCAAACATACTCTGAACTCTTAGGTCCCATGCAAAAATCTACGAGTGTTTGACTAAAATTGCGCGAGTTATTGTTCTCAGACCTGGTTCACAGATGACGAGTGAACCTTTGATTGCCGTTCCTGAACAAAGATGAAAGGCCGTCTATTCGAACTCGTTAATTTTATTTCCAAAAAAACTTGCCAGCAGATTTCCTTCAAATAAACGGGGTTGGAAAGGTAATTGTGTGGAGTTTAAAAGTGTCCTTTTATTTTTCTCTGCGCCTACGAGTTGGTTTTTTATCTTGTATAGAATGTCAATGCTCAATAAATTCAGCTGATTAAGTGATGCCACCGTGTTTGAATGCCTGCACTTACGCAAATAAAATACATACAGCCAAATAAAAGGACACTTTTGAATTTTGATATATTGCTAATAAAATGGCATACTTGTCACAAGTTTGTTGTATACATTAAAAAATTTATTAGCCAAGAGCGCTGGGGTCCGAGATAAAAGACATGCTCTTCTTCATGGTTTGTTTATTCAACAATTACAATCAGTATTGTTCCGATTTTTCCCTACATATAATTCAGAGCTAGAAAAATCCAAAAATGTATACTTTTACCATGTTCATGTGAACAGCTTAAAATTTACAGGGCCGTAAAATTGTCCATGCTGATTTGCACCACATTTGTATCTCGCTGCCTTAAGTTGCCCATCTGCCCATATATAAAGAAGCTTACCAGTACACTGGGATTGGAATAGCTTCTGCTGAGTAGATCATAGGAGATGCAAGTGAATTTTATGTGTTACAGTATATTGACAATAAATTTGTAAAGAACATAATTATTAATTTCAGACTACTGTATCCCACATGCAGCGTGATGCAATGGATCCATTATGTAGTCTCAGCAGGTAAGCTTGCAAATATCACTGCTGCTCATTTGGTTGTATAATGTACAATCAATTTTGACTTTGTTGCTCACTTGGGTGGTGCCCAGACTTCTGTACCACAGCTGCCAGCGCAGCGCTTATTATATATTCATATTCATTAGTTATTTTGTTTCATAACAAATTAACTAAGAAAGGCTCTTAAGCAAGAATAAAAATTCACAAAAAAAAATCAGAAATTACTGGACCGTGACCATTGGAACAAATCTGATAAGAGATCCACCCAAGATAGATCCCCACCAAGTTTTGAGTGTGTCCAGATGATGTCTTTTTCAGAGGAAGTTACAAATGTGAAGTGTTGTTGGATGGACACTGATGGACCATCTCAGACAACCTCAGCTGACTGGCAGGTCAGCTGAGCTAAAAACTCAAGGAAAAAAAAAAAAGAAGCATTCCCAACATTTTCAAATCTTGGCCCATATATTAGGTTTATAGTATACATGGTGCCACCACTATCAAACTTGACCTGTATTTCACATACTTGGTAAGGCCTGAAACTTATATCAGGCCATCTTGAAAACTGTGGCCTGTATTGCAGCCACAAGCAAAAGTTTATGGATGGATGGACACACCAGGGATCTTAAAAGCTTTGGGACCTATGGTCAGCTGAGCCAAAAATCTGCATATAGTAAAATGAAACCATCATTCAATAACAACACAAATTTTTCAGCTATCTGACAATGAACTTGCAGCACATAGTACCTATCACATATCCAAATGCGTTCAATATATAAATAGCAGCCTATCAGCTTAAATTAAATCAAAGAATTTCATAACAATAGTTCACTTAGGCTTGAAGTGAATGGCATTTCAAAGTGCTTCATACATTTATTTAAACATAAATATGAAACCTGTGTCTCCATACAAAGATTCTACATTTCACCAACTTCAAATTACACAGTCTTCAGCAGTACTAGGATCAATTTCTGACACTGTGTGCACCCAATACAATAATATTATGGCAATTACATTCACTTTGATGTGATCAAACTTGCCAAACAAGCACACTTTGTACATGCACTCCCTTCACCCTGCAAGCAGCGCTGTCCTCAGTCACAAGAAATATCTGAAGACAGCAGCATAATGTTATGATGGTTCACATCTTTTCAGATAAATTTCACCTTTCCTCCAAAGCATGATTAGAGGTCTGGAGTGTGGGCTGAGCTGTGTTTAAGTTTGAGAAACCAGCTTTAGTTCCCCCTTTTGTGATACCACTACAATGTATAAGCAAGTGGTGCAGACAGCTGTGTGCTGCTCTTCCCTGAGGCCGGCCCAGGCACATGGATCTCACCTGCATGCTAATGAGCTTTCTATTGCCTGGCCAAGCTGCTCTCAAAACATGCCATTTACCTCATTTATAAGGATCCTGCAAACAGTATTGAGCTGTTGTCATCAGAAATATTACTTCTGTATTGCATAATACTGAGATGAATGATGAGGTACACCATCATCTTTGCACACTGGGCATTTACCGGCAACATTCCTAAATAGTCACACTGCCGGCAGCCGCCATATGCATGTTGCTTAGCTCAGAGATGGCTTACTCTGCTAAAGAGCAATGGCTGCCTTCAACAACCTCACTGATGTGCACACGGCCTACCTTCCTGAGCAGGAGTCCATTCAGTGAGCCTCTGCACCTACCAACACAAGCCAGAAGAAGTCCAACAAGAAGGATCTGGGGGTGTTAAGGTCTCTATCCCAAGCCCTTCACACCACCAGTATGGTTTCAATGGGGGAAAGGCACAATAATGGCTCCAAATGGATCAGTTTACCCACATGTGATAGATGACAGATTTGGCTAAGGGGCCTGATCAACCTATCAGGGCCCAGCCAGCCAGATTTATCTACAAACTGAACTAGTAAAGCTGAAGTGCAGCTCTCCATGTACTATCTCGGATGTAGGCCGCTGAATGACCCATTATGGGACTCTGTTTCCGCTCTCTCAACGATAATGCTGAGCTTGTTACCTTCCACACTTGGATAGGTTTTGCACATGTACATATATGATAATCTTTTTACCCCTTGAGTGTATAAAGTTAGACAGATTGCCCAATTTCACATTCTTAACAACTAGCTGAGCTTTTTTGCTTCCCATGCCCCAATATTTTTACAATGTACTGTGATTGGAGGATGATCCCTTCATCACATACCTATTAGTTCCCTTGACTGGATATAGAAACAAATTGTTACTGAAAACTAGCACACTACATAAATCTGATGTAAATAGATCTATATGCATACAGTTGTACTGTCACACAATTCCAGCCCTCTTTCATGGAGAGCTCTTGTGTTTTTTACACACTAAATGTTCCTTTTCCCCTGCCTCTCCCCTTTTAATTCTTCCACCCTCTGTGCCTGACCTTCAAGTGGGTGTACCATTCAAAGACAGTAACCTGATCACAGTGCAGGGTCAAAGGACAGACAAGCTGACACTCCATAGCCAATCAAACAGCTTGCCATTTCTAAATGGGGCTGTCTACCATATCAAGTACTCAAGCTTTCATTCACAATGGTTAACCACTGCTCCAACATAACTCAGATAGTTTTAGAAGTCTCAACCACAGACTTGTGACCTATGGCCCTTTCTATTCAGGGCAACACAATCTAGTTCACGCGAAAGCCATCATGCCATGAAACCTTGCATCTCATCACACAGAAGTGCCTCAGTTATGGAAGGCCAATGTTTGTGTGTGCATGTACAATTCATGAAACAGACTGAAAAAAAGTAACGCAGGCTGGCTTTACGGTATTTTATCATTAAATTCCATGGTCACAATGACCTTGTATCATTTAATATCTTGGACGAGTCTCCTTGGCTTTCCATTACCTATAATGCCTTCAATTGTGCGTGGGCGTTCTGCAGCATGCATTATGTTTTACGTAAACTCATGAATTACCATGCCCATCTGCTAACGTGCTCAACATAATAGCCCACGTCACCAACATGGTAGCTGGGAGGGCTTCCATGCAGTGAAACGGCTGTATTTACAGCTGAGCATTTTACCTGCTTGTGGCATGCTATAAATCTGCTTTGAGACTGTCCACAGGGTATTCTCCCCACTGCCTTTGATGTCCAAGAAAATCAGCTTTGCTTCCATTCATCTGGCATGCCACTCAGTGACCAGTATGGCTGCTTATTACTACATACTACAGCTCACAAACAGTTGAGAATAGCCATTTTGACACATTTACTGGTTCATAATGTTCACTGAGTCTGTGCACAACAAGAATTTTTCTAAATGAAAAACTGCTTATTTGTTCAATGTTATGATGACCTTCATGAATTGGATGATAAAACTTATATCTCCATCATCATATCTGCTTGGAGTAACCTGTGACTCATCTATTCACTGAGTCAGCAGCTATATTACAAAAAATATATTTGGTCCAGTGTTCTTTCTTTTTCAATTTCAGACACAATACAGGTCCATATCAAAATAGTACAGCACATGTAAACATAGCAATTTATATAAAACAGTATAAATTAGGGTTGCAATGTTACATCTTCTCACGATATGATACATATCTCGATATAAGGGTCACGATACAATACTTGCAGCTGAATAATGGATATAAATTTAATTTATATACTCTTTTATCACTTATCCTAATGCTCTGAATTTTTTAAATAAAAGATATGGTTTCATATTTGCTTCTGTAAAATAACATGATAAATGTTTCAGATGTAAAAATATTCAGAAACGTGAAGCTAAAAAGGTAAAATGCCTTTCAATGAAATTTATTACAATTTTTTTTATTACAATTTTATCTTCTTTAAAAATTTGTGATCCAGATTATGACTCATGTGCAAGTGAAAAATCATTACCATTTACTTTCTTTGCTGTCCTCATGTTCATGTGGAGCCTTACAAATTCAAAGTCTTATTTTAAAAAATTTCAAAAATATTTCTAAACTTTAAATATTTCCAACAAATTTGCTGTTAAATGATATTATGGGCAACAGTTTTATACGTAGTATGAACTGTACTATGTCTTATCCTTATGTCATTTATTCCTCCACATATTCATTTTGAAATTAAATGAAACCAGGTTTAATGTTGGCCTACTGAGCCTTGAAACTCTTCAATGCTGTTTTGGCAGACAGCAAAATGAAAAATAGCTAAGATGAGAGTGCTACCCCCTATTCAGAGCTGACATAACTACAGTATGGTGTCATGGCTGCATGAAATCACAGGTGTGGATCTGGGTTTTACTCTGCACATTTCAAGGATCTTACCACCATGGTTTGGTCATTAACAGCCTGATATCAACATATATAAAACTCGTTTGTATTATGGAAGTGTTTGTTGACATTAACGGTCTTTGATGAATGTTAAAACTTCAATGCCAATGCATTCACTGCTGCCGGCTGCCATGTTGCTGCTTACTTCTCCCGTCCCAAACTATTTCTTAGCCAGCTGGACTTGACACCAGAGAATAAAATATATAACATGAGGGTTGTATGAACAGCCCATGCTCAAATGACCTAGACATTCATCACACTTGTGGCTTTGTGAACTTGGGATAGGATCAAGGTCACCCATGTTCTGAGTAGGTCTGACCTTCACAGAAAAACACTAACATGTGCAACGAGGTCAAAGTCACACATGTACTGTCTAAGCATGACCTTCATAGAAACATTAACATGCGAAATTTCAAGGTCCTAACTCAAAACAGATCTAAAGTTATCCAGTGAACAGTAAATTTTAGGTCAGTAGTCCTGTGACCTTGGGAATGAGGTGTCCAAACATCACTGGAGTACGGCCATTTCCACAAAATAGGTAGACACTTATAAAAGGTACATCCCTACCAAGTTTGGCACAAATCTGGACAAAATTATTTAAGTTGTAACCATTAAAAGAAATTCCAACCTTCCTATTAAAACTTTTTTTACACGATTTTTAAAAAAAATTCATGAAACAAGAGGGCTGTGTGAACAGTCCATGCTCAGCTGACCTAGACATTCATCACACTTGCAGCTCTGTGAACTTGGGAAAGGATCAAGGACACCATGTTCTGAATAAGTCTGAACTTTATAGAAGAACACTTACATGTGCAACATCAAAGTTCAAGTAGTTCTCGAGTTATAATGAAGAGTAAAATTCATGTATGTTGCACTGTGAAACCCACAAACGAGGTCAAGGTCATTCATGTACTGTCTCAGCATGACCTTCATACAGAATAATTAACATGTGTAGCTAACTCAAAACAGATCTCAAGTTATCAAGTAAACAGTAAGTTCCGTGTCAGTTGTCCTGTGAATTAGCATTATAATACCCATTCATTTACATAGTAATCAACAGGAAAGCTACACTGAACGATAAGTACCCGAATTGAAAATCCTTAAAAATCAGAAATCCAAAGCAGCGCCACATAGTAAACAACTGTTTGACCCTTCCACAACAACATATCCATCACGTCAGCTTAATCTGAGGGACGGTTCTGAGAACAAGTGAAAAATAGCAAAACCATACAAAAAATTGTGAATTGTGGACGACGGACGGACAATGGACGGACCCTCAAAAAACCTCAGCTGACTGACAAGTCAGCTGAGGTAAAAATGGGAATTAGCATTGACTTCCACAGTAATCAATAAGAAAGCTGCATTGACCGGTAAGTACACGAACTGAAAAAAAATGTTAACAAGAGGATCATGATGATCCTGTGCTCTGCTGACTGGGATCTGCTTTTACAGTATTGGAACACATGGACTGCAGTCTAAATTTGTACAGCTATATACATCTATATAGAGTGGTAGCAAAGTTTGTCCTTAAAATAAATTTTGCGGAAGGACGGACAGACGGACGACAACGGATTCTATAAGCTCTGCTGATGGTAGTACATGTATTATCAATTGACATACCTTGCTGTTTCAATGGCTGCCGGTGTACAGTGGCAGCACTCACTTACAGTCGCAAAGTCTGATATCGCATAACTTTGTCAAAAATTAACATATCCACACTATTTTCGCAAACTTTCATTGTCTAATGTCCAACTACATTTTGATAAAATTTTAAGCAATTCTATCAGGCTGTTCTGGAGAAGAAGTCGAAAATAGCTTAAACACGCAAAAATTCATAGAAAAATAGGAAAAAAATCGCAGCACCACCTGGTGGCCAAAATGAGAACTAGTTGACCCCAGGTGACCCTATGTGCAATATCAAAGCAATTGGCTTCGTAGTTCTTGAGATGAAGAAATTTTTTTTTTTCAAAAAGTCAATTTAAAGATCATTTAAAATAGAAAAATTATTGCATCATCATCTCCTTAGCAAACTTGGTAGAGGTTCACCTGGGCAACATCCATGTGCAAAATTAAAACATTCCATAAAGCGGTTTTTGAGAAGAAGTCAAAAGGGTTAATATAATAGTGTAATATATGCACTGTATTGCCATATATATATATATATATATATATATATATATATATACTGCTGCAGCACTTCCTTACAGTTGCGAAGTTTGATATCCCATAACTTTGCCTAAAATTAACATATCCATATTATTTTCGTGAACTTTCATTGTCTAATGTCCAACTATATTCTGATGAATTTTAAGCAATTCTCTTCAGCCGTTCTGGAGAAGAAGTCGAAAATAGCCTTAACAGGCAATAATTCATTAAAAAAAAAAAGGAAAAAAATCACAGCGCCACCTGGTGGCCCAAATAAGAACCAGTTGACCCCAGATGACCCTATGTGCAATATCAATAAATTGGCTTCGTAGTTCCTAAGACGAAGAATTTTTAATTTTTTCCAAAATATAAATTAAAAAATTCATAAAAAATAGAAACATTATTGCATCATCATCTCCTTCGCAAACTTGGTAGAGGTCCACATGGGGATCATCCATGTGCAAAATCAAAACATTCTATGAACCGGTTTTTGAGCAGAAGTCGAAAATATAAAAAGTGTAACGACAGACAGACAACGGACGCAAATGGATTCTATAAGCTCTGCTGACTGACAAGTCAGCAGAGCTAAAAAAGCAAAAACCCACAAAAAAAAATATATATTAAAAAATCTTGGCATCCTCTAATGAACAAATTAAGAACTATGAGTCCACAGGAGTGTCCCTCTGGGATATCAAAGCAATTGGGTGAGCAGTTTCGGAAAAGAAAATTTTTTAAGATTTCCCCCCAAAGAGAACAAAAAAAAATTCATTAAAAAACCTCAAATCACTGGACCTTGACCATTTCAATACACTTGGTACAGATCCACCCAAAGCACATCCCCACCAAGTTCGAAGTGGATCTGGCAGACGGTTTCTGAGAAGAAGCAAAAAATGTGAATTGTGAACAGACGACACACGGACGACGGATGCGTCACCCCCCTTAAGCTCACCGAATTATCAGCTGAGCTTAAAATTTTTTTTTAAAACTTGCAGTGCCACCTGGTGAACAAAATAAGAACTAGGAGTCCCAGGGAGTGTTCCTGTGTGATATCAAAGCAATTGGGTGAGGGGGTTTGGAGTTCTAAGATTTTTAAAGATTTGTCCAAAATAGAACCAAAAAATTCATAAAAAATCCAAAAATCACTGAAACGTGAACATTTGAACCAAATTGATAGACACCCACCCAAGGCACATCCCCACTAAGTTTGAAATGGATCTGTCAGACGGTTTCAGAGAAGAAGTCGAAAATGTGAATTAGTGACAGACTACGGACGGACGACAGACGGAGGACTATAAGGTAAGCTCAACTGACTGACAAGTCAGCTGAGCTAAAAATCCAAAAATCATGGATCATGACCATTTGAACAAACTTGGTAAAGACCCACCCAAGGTACATTGTCACCAAGTTTGAAGTGAATCTGTGAGATAGTTTCTTCAGAGAAGTCCAAAATGTGAACTAGAACAGACTGATTTTCCAACAGAAAATCAAATGTCTCCCGGTGGAACACTTATGTCTCTGAATAAGCTACAGGTGACAACAAATTACAAATGACCAATTTTGCTTGAAAATTACAATCCTATTTTAGCTCCCACCTAGATACATTACTCTAGCAATTTTCATCAAGTTCTTCCAAGACTTATTGCAGAGAAATCAATTTCACATAAATGACCCTGTGACCTTGAGAATTTGCTCAAGGTCACCCAAATACAATCCCAACCTTGGTCTTACCTTGATACATAATCCTACCAAGTTTCATCAAATTCCATACTGTTCTTCATGACTTATCGAACGGAAACCAATTTCACATACGTGACCCTGTGACCTTAAAAATTAGGTCAAGGTCACTAAAATACAATCCCAACCTTGGTCCTAAGTTTTTCATGACTAATATAACGGAAACCAATTTCACATAAGTGGCCCCGTGACCTTATAAATTCGCTCAAGGTCATCCAAATACAATCCCAACCTAGGTCTTGCCAAGATACATAATCCTACCAAGTTTCATCAAATTCCATACTGTTCTTCATGACTTATCGAACGGAAACCAATTTCACATACGTGACCCTGTGACCTTAAAAATTAGGTCAAGGTCACTAAACTACAATCCCAACCTTGGTCTTACCTTGATACATAATCCTACCAAGTTTCATCAAATTCCATCAAGTTTTTCATGACTAATCAAACGGAAACCAATTTCACATAAGTGGCCCTGTGACCTTGAAAATTCGCTCAAGGTCATCCAAATACAATCCCATCCTAGGTCTTGCCTAGATACATAATCCTACCAAGTTTCATCAAAATTCCATCAAGTTCTTCATGACTTATCGAACGGAAAGCTATTTCACATAAGTGACCCTGTGACCTTGAAAATTAGGTCAAGGTCACCCAAACACAATCCCAACCTTGGTCTTGCCTAGATACATAATCCTACCAAGTTTCATCAAATTCCATCACATTCTTCAAGACTTATCGCACAGAAACCAATTTCAAAGAGGGACCCTGTGACCTTGAGAATTTCCTCAAGGTCATCCAAATACAATCCCAACAAGGTCTTGCCAAGATACATAATCCTACCAAGTTTCATCAAATGCCATCCTGTTATTCATGAATTATTGCACAGAAACCAATTTCACACAAGTGACCCTGTGACCTTGAAAATTAGGTCAAGGTCACCCAAATACAATACCAACCTAGGTCTTGCCTATATACATAATCCTACCAAGTTTCATCAAATTCTGTCAAGTCCTTCATGACTTATCGCACGGAAACAAATTTCACATAAGTGACCTTGTGACCTTGAGAATTTAATCAAGGTCATCCAAATACAATCATAATCTAGGTCTTGCCTAGATACATAATCCTGTCAAGTTTCATCAAATTCCATCAAGTTCTTCAAGACTTATTGCACGGAAACCAAGTGTTGAAGAACCTGAACAAGAAGAAGAAGAAGAAGAAGAAGAAGAAGCGGAAGAAACGGGCACTAAACCAATATGTCCCCCGGCTTCCACCGGGAGACATAATTCAAGCAGCCAAGATTTTTAAAACTGTATAATATCTGCAGATTCTCAATATATATATTGTCACCCATTGACAAGCCTGTTTAATGGTTTAGTACACCTACACAGTATTTTGTCTGTTGTCAAGGAGAACATAATGCAATATACATATATTTTCTTACTTTTTTATATCTAATGTTTTAACTTTGTTCATATTTTAATAAACTCTTTACTACAAGCATTATTTACCACTGTCAACTCCAGTTATTTAAAAAAGAAAGAAAAAAGGAAAGAAAAAGAAAAGAAAAAATTATTCTGGAATGAGCTGATATGTTTCTTTCAAAAGAAATTATTAAAAGTTATCTTGAAAATTAATGTTTCCTTTTAATATTTTATCTCTAAATTCAGCTATGATAAATACACCAGCAGTGATTTAAATATCTTTCTGTTGATTTAATTACCATTATCTGAACAAATTTCATAAAATTGGCTCAAAAGTGCAATTTTTTCAAAACTAGGATAATAAATTAAAATCATAATATAATAAGTTCTGACATGTCTTGGTCACTAACTTTATCATATGTCCAAGTTTCATAACTTAAAACTTAATCTTAGAAAAAAAAATGTAAATGAAGAAAAGAAAAGAAAATTTACTTATTTTAATAACAATGTAAGTATGTATGGTTGTGTTTGACAAAATATTTCTGACATTCCAAAACGTTGATTTTTGAAGAAATGCCCACATGACCTTGAGAAATGGGTCAAGGTCATACATCTGCAGTTAGAAGCAAGGTCTTAAAAAAGTCTTACATAGAAATGTAATCATACAAAATGTCAACCTCTTTAAGTCAAATCTTTCACGAGTGCATCTGCAATGATTATTTAAAAAGTGGCCACGTGACCTTGAAATAGGTCAAGGTCATGAATCAACAATCCCAACCTAGTTCATATTATGGTTCATAACCATGCAAAATTTCAACCTCATAAGTCAAATCCTTCAGAGTTATTGCATCCGCGTCAATTTACATGACACGCCCAGGTGACCTTGAAAAATTTGTAAAGGTCATACATTTGCAGTTACAAGTGAAGTCTTGCAATTACATAAAATATCAACCTCTTTAAGTCAAATCTTTCTGGAGTACCTCTGCAATGATTTTTAAAAGTGGCTAAGTGACCTTGAAAATAGGTCAAGGTTACCCATCTACAATCCCAACCTAGTTCATACTTTGGTTCATTATCATGGAAAATTTCAACCTCTTAAGTCAAATCCTTGCGGAGTTATTGCGTCTGCGTCAATTTTACATGACATGCCCGCACAATCTTTTTTTTCTTAAATTATGCATTTTATTTTGAAACTTCCCAGTATAATACTTTACATACAATTGCCATATTGTTTCTTTCTAATTAAGGAGCACTCTTGGATGTGTTCTTGGAGCAAGTTCTGGTGACAGAGTCCACTGACTGTGCGTCACTCAGTTGGCCATCAAATAAACACTTTAAAGCTTTCATAACAAGTTTAAAAACAAGATATGTTGGTAAAACATAGATGCCTCCCTCCCTCATTACCCTTGCCCTCGCTACCCTATTGATAGTGGCAGATGGGGCACTCGTGACCTTACAAAATTAGTGAATGTTGATCATATATCAATGTCACATATCTTTATACTTTAACCTAGCCCTTAAAAAATCACTAAAAACCTGTGCAATACAAAAGTTATAACTGAAAAATTAGTCATCATTTAGAAACCATATTCAGCAAAGTAGCTTTATGACCTTGGAAATTAGGGCAAGGTCACCCATCTACAAACTCAAACTAGCCCTTATAGGCAACCATAAAGCTGTGCAATATAAAAGTGCTACCTCTAAAATGCAAGATATCATGCAGAAACAGTATTCAACCAAATGGCTCTGTGACCTTTGAAATGAGGTCAAGGTCACCCATCTTCAAACTTGACCTAGACCTGAATACGGACAATTATCCAGTGGAACATAAAAGTCCTAGCTTAAAAATCTCTTCAGTTATCATGTGGAAACCAAAATTAACTCAGGTACCAACCCATATTCAGTAAAGTGGCTCTGTGACCTTTGAAATAAGGTCAAGGTCATCCATCTTCGAACTTCGCCTAGCCCCAAATATGGACTATTATCCTGTGCAATATTAAAGTCCTAGCTTTAAAACCTCTTCAGTTATTGTGCGGAAACCAAAGTTAACTCAGGTACCACTGTGACCTTGGAAATTAGGTCAAGGTCATCCACCTTCAAACTTCACCTAGCTTTCGATTAGAATGATACACCTATACAGTATCAAAGTCCTAGCTCAAAAACTTCTTGAGTTATTGTGCAGAAACCACAGTCTAACTACAATCTATCTGTGACCCTGAAAACTGGGTCAAGTACTCATCTTCAAAATCAACCTCGCCCTTACAGAGAACCATAAAGCTGTGCAATATAAAAGTTCTAGCTCCAAGGTATAAGTTATCATGCAGAAAGCATGAAACCATATTCAGTAAAGTGGCTCTGTGACCTTTAAAATGAGGTCAAGGTCATCCATCTTCGAACTTCGCCTAGCCCCAAATATGGACTATAATCCTGTGCAATATAAAAGTCCTAGCTTAAAAACCTCTTCAGTTATTGTGCGGAAACCAAAGTTAACTCGGGCCACTGTGACCTCGGAAATTAGGTCAAAGTCACCCATCTGCGAACTTCTCCTAGCTTTTGACTAGAATAATACAACTATACAGTATCAAAGTCCTAGCTCAAAAACTTCTTGAGTTATTGTGCGGAAACCACAGTCTACCGACAGACCGACATGTGCAACGCTTTATGCCCCACCTTCTTCGAAGGGGGGCATAATAAGAAGCTGCTGCTTTTCAGTAGTAATGTGGTCCACTATGATGTGCATCACTAACAAAAATTTGGGGAAGCTGCATTGGATCCTTCCTTACATATTATGGTAACATGGTCCCCTTGTGCACAACTCAGACGGCCTAAAAGATAAATACTTTAAAGTTTCATAAAAGTTTATAACTACAAAGAGGAAGCTAGTTTTAAATAGGATCCTGGTCCACAATACAATGCATCTCTGACAAAAATTGGGGAAAGCTGTGGTCAATATTTTTTGAGATATCCCAGTAACGTCATCAGGGTTGATGCCATACAGACGACCTTCAAATAAATACATTCAAAAAAGTTTCATAAAAACTTAAGTAATTATCAGAGGAAGCTGGCTTTATTTTGTTTAGGAACCTGGTCCATCATAACATACGTCTCTGACAAAAATTTGATAAAGCCGTGGTCGTTATTTTTTTAGATATCGCGGTAACATGGTCAGGGTTGACGCCATTCAGACAGCCTTCAACTAAATGCATTAAAAGTTTCATAAAAAGTTTAAAAAAATAATCAAAGGAAGCTGGTTTTCAATAGAAACCTGGCCCATCATAAGATCTTTCTGTGACAAAAATTTGGTACAGCTACAGTGAATATTTTGTGAGATTGCAGTACGTCAACAAGACTGACGGACAACACCGGAGAACAATACCCTCTAGCACTTTATGTGCCGAGGGTAAAAACTCATCTCAATATGATTGTTTTAGCGACCTCTCAGAATGTTAAACTCGTGTAATGCTTAGAGCACAATACCACTTGACCCAATTCGGCCAAGCTGAAAAGCTCCAGAGTCAATTGTTTTCAAAATCCTTTGAAGCTCCATTTCTTTCCTTGATGAAATGGACAAAGGAAGTTACTTTTAGAAAAATATTCAAACTTGGGTGAATATGTTCATAATACTTCATTTGTTGTACATATGCTGGCAATTAGTACATTGAACAAAAATTTTAAAAATTGCAGAGATTGAAACTTCCCAAAATGTCCCGTCCGTGACAAATTGTTATCATCGAATGCCCCTTATAAGTTATCCCTGAATGCCTATTACACGTATTAAACAGTGCAAAAAGCTATTCACAAGTGCAGCAAAATACCATATTTTGTACCTTCAGGTTGTCACGGAAGCACTAAAAACACAATGCCCAATTTTTCACACAATGTTGTTCTTTTTCTCAGTTCACAAAATTAGCACCCACCCCTACCTGTTTAAGGACCCACATCTTGAAAGTGGTTCAACATTTTTGTTATGTCTGTGTGCCAATGCAGACATATTCTTTTTCTAGGAATTCTTTATTTCTTCTTTACAGGCAAATTTGTCCGACATTGCATTTGAAAAGTATTACACGTAGAAACTCCAAACTTAGCACAATTATACTTAGAACTACAGATGTAGTCTGGCCTTTTTATAATGAGAGGTCTTGCTTTTCAAAATAATGCAAATGAGGGATAAATAAAAGTTTTAAATCTTCAATGTGTCATATACCATAGTAGATGTGTTCCAAGTGTACGAGTTCGATCACAGCAAGGTAAAGGTCAAAGGTCATGTCAAGGCCAAAGGTCAATTTTAGGCCAAAATATCATTTCTGAGGGCAAGGTTTACTTCAGATAGATGTCATCTCAAGGTCAAAGGCCCCTTTTGAAGGTGGCTTTCTTCTAGCCATAACTTGGTCAATTTTTGAACAATTTTGATCACGTTGGGCTCAAACTGAAGCTATTGTAGCACTGCACATTTTTTAAACTTACATGTGACCTCTAAAGGTCAAAAGTCAAGGTAATTTAGACCTTTGAAAGTTTCATCCAGTCATAACTTGGCCAATTTTCATCCAAATCTAATCACGGACTCAAATTGTACGTATTGCTACACTGCACATTTTTATAAGAACATGAAACCACAAAGGGGCAAAGGTCAAGGTCGTTTGACCCTTCAAAAGTTTCATCTTGCCATCCCTTGGTCAATTTTCATCCGATTTGGTTAATGTTGGGCTGAAATTGTGGGTATTGTAACACTGCAATTCACATGACCTGTAAAGGTCAAAGGTCAAGGTCATTTGGACTTTGAAATTTGCATCCAGCCATAAGCTTAATTTAATGATGTACCAAAGGATAAAAGTTGTAGCATTTAATATTGAACACTTTTGAATGCACAGACAGATTTGCTTTGAAGCAAATCTCCTTTTCTAGTTTTTTTCTTTACAGGCAAATTTGTCCAACATTTCATTTAAAAAGTATTATAATAGAAACTTCAAAATAAGCACAATTATACTTCTATCGATGAAGTCTCGCCTTTTTATGAGAGGTCATGCTTTTCAAAACTATGCAAATGAGGGCTTATTAAAGTTTTAAATCTACAATATCTTATATACTATATAGTAGATATGGTTCCGAGTGTATAGGACTTCGATCATAGCAAGGCGAAGGTCATCTCAAATGTCAAGGTCAAAGGTCCAATTGTAGGTCAAAATGTCATTTTAAACGTCAAGGTTCACTTCAGGTAGAGGCCATCTCAAGGTTAAAGGTCAGTTCAAGGTCAAAGGCCACTCTCGACGTGAGCTTTTTTCTTGCCATAACTTGGTCAACTTTTATCGAATTTTGATAATGTTGGACTCAAATTGTAGCTATTGTAACACTGCACATTTTGAAACTTACATGTGACCTCTAAAGGTCAAATGTCAACGTCATCCAGCTATAACAGGGCCAATTTCCATCCAATTTTAATCATGTTGGACTCAAATGGTAGGTATTGCAATACTGCACACTTTGGAATTAATATGTAACGTCTAGAGGTCAAAGGTCAAGGTCATTTGGCCCTTCGAAAGTTTTATCTGGCCATCACTTGGTCAATTTTGATCTGATTTGGTCCATGCTGGGCTTAAATTGTGGGTATTGTCACAATGTACATTTTTGTAATTCACGTGATTTTTAAAAGTCAAGGTCATTTAGACTTTGAAATCTCTATCCAGCCATAGGCTTAATGGAATGTGAAGTACCAAAGGGCAAAAGTTGTAGCATTTAATATTAACAACTTTAGAAGGCACACAGAGTTGCTTTGAAGCAAATCACTTCAAGGTTTTTTTGCAGCTTCCTACAAGAAATTGCACTACACATGTGGAATATAATTTTGAAATCTGAGGGGGTCAAAGGGGTATTTTCTTTAAAAATGGTCGATTTGAAATGGAATGACCCTTCTTTCAACTTTAAAGGCATGGTGACCTCACAAAAATAGGCCAAGGTCACTCATATTATGTAATATTCTAGCATTGGACATGATCCATAAATTGCATAAATGTGGCATATCTCATCCAATAGCTTTGGTCCAAATTAGCTAGTCCTGTGAACTATCACTGCAACGCAGCGATTGCAACCCCGCTCTCTACTTGCCAACTGGCCTTTCTCCATTGCTGGGTAGGTGTGTTGTGCGTTGTTTTTCTGCAATCGTCCAGTTGTTATATGGAAATAACGTGGGTACTGGGTGTTCTGGTGTCGGACCTTTACCCCCACCAAAAATGTCTTGAACAAATTTTGTCAAATTTGCCTGGTGGTTCATAATCTTCTGGTCTTTTTACCATATTCAACCACTCCTGTTGTTTCTGTGCTTCTCAGGAGGTAAACTGTGGAAAGCTACCCCTTGCATCCAGGAGTAGCGCCACTTTTCTTCAATGCAGCTTTGGACCTACATATGTGACCCAGTGACCTAGTTTCCAATCGGTATCTTAAGGACTAACTGTCATGAATAATTGAGTAAACCACATTCAATATTTTTCAGAAACTGTGTTAATGCCGTTTTTTTTTCTCCCTTATGTAGTTCTGTGACTTAAATATGTGATCTAGTGAATTTCTTATGGACAGGAACCTGAAGCACCTCAATGGTCCCGTGATTAAATTTTGGTCTCTATAAAGTGAGTATTTTGGAGATATGGGGGCAAGGCACGGGCGGACAGACGTCTCTCGTATGATACACTTATGTAGAAAAACATGACCCACATTTATAATTATCAAACCCAACAATGACAGCAAAGAGATTCCAGAGTTACCAAAGCATCAACATTTATCTTCTAATACCAATGTGAAAAAACAAATTTCACTCCTGACTTGAGACAAGCAGTCATCCACAAAAGGCAACTGGTGGTTTTAAACCAGTCCTCTCAACCTCTCAACCTTTGAAATATTCTTCATTAAATACAGACTATAGTGTTTCCAATATGTATAGGCCCAACCACTTAAAATCCAAATTTTATCACTTCTGCCAAAAATTAAAAGAGAATCGGTAGGGCTATCACTTTTTTGGTTCTTCTGACTAGTTCGTCATATGAGTTTATAGCAAAAGTAGAAAGTAGGCCTATATCGTTTTTGTGATATCTATGAATCTGGAACATTACGTAATTAATAAGTTAAGTGATTGAACCACTATTATAGAGTATCAAATGCAAGGAGCAGACTCCTATAAGATCCTCACAATACAATTGAAGTTCTACAAACAGACGTCTCTAGTATGATACACTTGTGTAGAAAAACAAGACCCATATTCACAAATATCAAACCCAACAATGACAGCAAAGAGATTCCAGCGGACGCATAGGTGATGACAATACTGCTCCGGCCTAAAGGCCAAGGGGTAAAAACCCATCAATTGCATTTGTGCAAGTGAGTGACCTTTAGCAGGGTTTTTTTGGGGTTTATGGCAACATTTACTTCTGCTACACACAGCATAAGAAGGATATATGCCATCTTAACATGGCATCAGAAAAATGCACACAGTCTTATGATGAGTCTTAAAATTAGTGGGTAACAAAAAGATATGTTCACAATGCAATACAGTCTCTCATTGGCGGACATCTCATTACACCTCTCATTTGTATATGCCAATAATCTACAATATTTACCTCTATTGTGTGAGACCCCTTTTGCCACTCCCAATTTTTTAGAGGTGGGCACCAAACAGAGACATATATATGGACACAAGGAACAGTTCCACAGCTCAAATAATTCCATACATACAAGTTTCATTAACACAATTTGTTAAACCTTAAACGGTCAGACCGGTTGTTAACGACCGGTAATCACGCGATTTTATGCAGGGCTCACACTGGCTTAGCCTTAATTGTGTAAACAACTCATAAATCATCACCAAACTGTACACAGACAGCGGTTTTGTTTCCCCCATGAAGCACATTGATCTATTTATGTATACCACTCCCTCTAGCGTCTTTGCTTGTCATTAAGGGGATTTTCCGGTAATTCCCTTGAGGTGCGTGATGTCAGGAAGAGGACAACATCCAGCACCAGTTCAGCTGCAGGTGTCCGTCAATTATATAAAAGTGCTGAAGCTATTAACCTTAGTCAGGAGTGGGCAGGGAGGGATTATGTAGAGGAGGGGAGTAGTGAAGTCGATGTTGGGTGTGAGGATCTAAGTATTTTGTTTATAATGAGGCTGGAGCCCACAGAATTCAAGCGTATCAACAGACCATGTAGTTCCACGGTGGCTCCCATAGCCAGTCAGAAGGGGAGGGGAAGGAGCTGCGTGGTTGCAGATACATGATAAATATAAGGGCCTGTATTTTTCTGTTTCAAAATGAGTGTTTTTCCGTTTTGGGAAACTACAAATTCCGTTTCATTTCCGTTTCACTAATTCTAGGGCACGATTTTAGCACTGGTCAATAAAAAAGGAAAAACAGTTGATCTTATCGCCTCTGGAAAATGTTGATCCATCGACGAACGGCAAAGTGACTCCATATTGTTTACTATGTACGTTGACAGCCTCCATCTACAGATGGCGCTATTATCATTGTACCTCTGTTGCGCGTTATATCAATATGCCATGCAAATGAATGGATATGGTAGCAATGGGGTCTATAGCGCAGGTGCCCGGCCTGTCGTTAAATTTGCTCCACGTGGTATCGATAACGCCGCCGACTCGTCAAATTTGGATCCAAGTCCGTGTGTTTTGCTTTATGCGATGACATGTGGTGATTTTGAATTATTTGAGAGGCAAAATTCACAAATTCCACTTAATTTCCGTGGCATTTGCCGATTTCCGCTCCAAATCATAAATTCCGTTTGAGATCATAGATTCCGTGAATTCCGTCCGTTTTCAGCGATCGCGGAAAAGTACTGGCCCTAAAATATTGTTGTCAGTCTCAAAGACTGTGATAGCCAGCCAATAGGGAGGGCCTACTTTGCCTTTTGCACTGGAATTGATGACTATATAATTGCATGTACACTGTATACATGCATGGTGTCATCCACATTTGCAAACTACATATCAGCATAAGGCCTGGCACATATGATTGTGGAATGTGGATCCAATCAAGCTTTGTTTCCATAGCAACATATCAAAAGTGGGGGGAAACCACAAATTTCCATAAAAATACTACAGTGTTGTTTTATTTCAGTCATTTTCTTACATAATGTTGAACCTGGAACATAATATGTGAATAGTTATGGTGACTAATTTTGTTATGCAAAGTAACTGCCTGTTACCGGTTCTGCAGACTTATGTAAAATGCAGTTTTTCCGGTTTTTAGCGACGTACAAGCAATATTGTAACAGTTGCTATGGAAACAGGTCACGTGATCTATGTTTCATTTTCAAAAGTTTACTGAAAGTATGTTTCTCTAGTTATCCAAATACCATGCATATGTGGAGAAAAGGGTACTTCACATAAAATGAGGAGATACTTTGTTCTCTTATTTAGCAAATTTTAAATGAGTTTTTGCCATTTATAAGCAATTCAAGTGGTTGCCATGGCAACCAGTCACTTGACTTTTACAAATTTATTGCATATAATTAAACTTGGCATTCCAGGTATCACAATGATATACTGTGTTCAATGTAAATTGTTACTTTATTTTCACTGGTAAAAAAAACAAGTTAATGAGTATTGCAGAGCAATACATTGTCCCCCGCTCGTCGCCCACGAGTTTGAATGGACTACTATATAGGGGTGTGACCTAGATGAAAAAAAAAATTAAAAGTATGGCACATTCTTAGATTAAGCTTCACATTTGTGCAAAATTTCATTAATCTAAGTAAAAGGACAAAAAAGTTATGGCCCGGACAAGATTTTGAATGGATTTCACAGTGACCTAGATATTTGACCTAGTGACCTACTTTTGCCATGTGACACAACAACTCCCCAGGTAGTATTAAAATAATAAATTTGGTAGCTGTAGGTATTATAGTAAGGGAAATATGGCATGGACAAGCTTTTACATGGAGTTTACACTGTGACCTAGATATTTGACCTAGTGACCTAGTTTTGCATCGTGACACACTTTTAGATCACAATACATTATCAGTAAACTTTTATAACAAGAAGTCAAAATTTTTTAAGAATTTCAGTAAGGACATGAAAATACTGTACATTTATGTATTACTGTGACCCAAATATTTGACGGACGGACGGACGCACGGACGGTGCCCATTACCATATCCCCTCTAAGGTCTACCCACCATAAAAAAAATCAAAGGGCTGGCATCAATAATTTAGAAGATATGGCGCGGACAAAATTTGTATTGTATCTTGAGCTTGCTTAATGAACTTCGTTAATTAATTAATGGAAGTAATTAGCCACACAAAACAATGCGTATGCACACCTACTACCTAAGGTCTACACACCATAAAAAATTCAAAGGGCTAGCATTAATAGTTTAGAAGATATGGCCCGGACAAAATTTGTCTTGCTTAACGAACTTTGTTAAATAATTAATTAATGCAAGTAATTAGCCACACAAAACAATGCCTATGCACAGCTACTACCTAAGGTCTACCCACCATAAAAAAATTGAAGAGGTAGCATTAATATAGGGAAGATATGTGCCGGACAAAATTTGTTTCTGTACATTTACATATCGATCGGTGACCCAAATATTTGACCTAGTGACCTAGTTTTGCTTCATGACACTTTCTTAGACTAACCTTCACATTTGTGTAACATTTCATGACTCTAAGTAAAAGGACAAAAAAGTTATGACCCGGACAAGATTTTTCATACATATGTATTCTGTGACCCAGATATCTGACCTAGTGACCTACTTTTGGCACACCATACACCTCTATCCTAGGAAGTACAAACACATTAAATTTGGTAGCTGTGGGTGTTATGGTGTTGGAAATATGGCCCGGAGAAGCTTGGGAAGGACGGACGGACGGACGAGGTGCAAACCTATAGTCCCCCACCAAGTGGGCGGGGGACTAATAACCTGACCCTTAAGGGTTAAGTCACATACATGAATTATATATGGTCAATATTTTCCCATATTTTGCAAAATCTGAGGATACAAACAATTCGAAAATAGAACTCTTTTCTACAACCTCAAATACACACAAACCATGATTGTGTAATTTTGTCATGTAAGCTGTGTGATGGCACGTAGGAATCTCTGCATCTCTATTCACTCAAATCATTGTGCTCTACAAGGTTGTAAGTCATTACCCCTATGGAATATTACTTTCGTTTTTTTATACTTGTCACACAGAAAAATCATATCATGCTCTGAGACTGAAAATCCTACACATGTATATAAATCTAAGATTATATGGCCCATAGGACTAGGGGCGATTCCAAATATCACTAGAACGTGACCATTTGAACAAACTAGAGATCCACCAAAGGTACATTCTTATCAAGTATGACATGGATCTAGCCACTGGTTTTTGAGAAGAGGACAATGTGAATTGTGTTCGCCGATGGATGCCTGACCACCACATAAACTCAGCTGGCTGACAAGTGTGATATGATAAAAATTCATATACAAAAAATCCAGATTGTTGGAGCAGGACTGTTTGAACAAAATGGTCATGCTCAAATAATTTTGCTACATACTCACATGATGTACATTTCTACCAAGTTAAGTGAATCTGGCAAGTGGTTTTTGAGAAGTTGAGAATGTGAATTGTGGACGACAGAATGACAGATGATGTATGCTTAACCATATCTTAAGCTGTCAGTTAGCTGACATAAAAAGTAAAGCAACACTACATATTTCTGGTGGTGACTACCATGAACCATATACCCAAACACATCATCCCCTTTTGGTCTTAATGGGGATATCCTGCTGGTCTCAAGTTTGTTTTTCCCCCGGCTCATTCATGCACGGCAAGATCAATTAAGTGTGATACTGATGGCGGCATCTCTAGTAATGATTAATAATAATTATATAAATCATCCACCCAGACCCACACGTGATATATTCTTTATAAAAGACATATTTACCAACACCACGAACTACATACATATCTGGATTCTGGAATAAACTGGACTCACCTTCGCCTGGACATTGATGGTTCAACTTCCATCACCGAACCCATTAAATTATGACCTGCAATTCAGACCAAGAAACACTTAATCACAAAACCATCTGACCAGATTTTTCCATGTATTAAGAATAAACCCTAAACCTTATTAATCAAAAACCAGCTTTGCAACGGCAGGTGACTACAAAATGTAATTTTTTGCCAGTAAACATTGAGTACATGTAACAACACACTAATGCCACAATATATCATGGTATGTGTATCTCCTCTAAGATGGGGAAGATGTATTCAACAATACTCTGAAGTAGTTCGTGTCAACAATATCAATGTCTCCCAATATTTTCACCTTATTGTTGATGCTGAGGCTGGCCACCCTTCCAAATAATCTTGTGTTGTAAAATGCGCCCAGTGCACGATAAAAGTTGCAGTTGAAACTTTTTTTATTGACATTGGATTTTTTTTTGTCAGTGCTTTTTGCACCTCTGGTGGCAGAGAGCAGAACTAATTATGCAGCCTCCTCCCAATTTATAATTCTCTATTTCTATCACATTCAAACAAACATGGCCCTACAGAGAAAGCAAACTTGTGGAAACTTGCATTTTTTTCTGTGGATTTCAACACTTTTACTTGCCCTCAATGACTTTCAATGATTATTTACACTGCATGGACAAATAAATCTATACACTTTACTGCAAATGACATGTCACTACTCAAAACTGTGATGCTGAATCAGTCGCACAACCCACACATGCAGACACCTCTTCCTACAATGCAGGGAAAAGCCAGCAACTGTTTTTGTGTGTTCAAAGCACATTTTGCAGTTCATGAGGACTAATTAGGGGAGTAAAGTGGACTGAAACCCACGTAATGTGAGGGGGAAAGGGTTAACATGGCATGAATGCATCAAGCCTTACTGATTAGTGTGCTACCTTGTGTCACTTTGAGGAGTTACTGAAAATGCCACAAGCTCTGGATGTGCAGAGATAGATCCACAGAAAGGATTTACATAGCTGTCAACTCTCGCATTTTAGAGACTCAAGAAATTCTTAAAATGACAGGGACTTTGAGGTAAATTTGACCATTTATTTTTCCCTTGATTTCATGCACTTTTTACAAGAATCTCCTGGTCATCAGTCTTTTGGGGTCGACACATGGATTCAGTTAAAAGATGTTCAATGAACACACTTCATGGAGTACTGCAGTGCATAAAACAATACAGAAAACTTACTGGTCCAGCTGGGCCAGTGAGTTTTTATATTTAGTGGACCAGCTCAGTCTTTAGTGGTCTGGAATTCTGACACTGCGAGCGCACAAAAACATGCTAGGGGATCCAAGGGCGCCCCCATTCAAATTTTTAGGTGTTTGGTTTGACAAAGATCTAAACTGGCAAGAACAGTACACATTCATTATATTTCTAAAAAGGTAAGTAAGATAATTGGGATCTTCAAGAAGATCAGACACAAATTTGGAATCAATGTTTTAACTAAATTGTATTATGCTTTGGTGTATCCATATTTCACATACTGTTATACTTCATGGGCCATCACATATCCTAGTACAATAGATAAGATTGCTAAACTTCAGAAAAAGATATTACGGATCATTACATTTTCAGGTTTTAATTCACACACTGATCCTCTATTCCACAAATTTAAATTATTGAAATTTCAAAGTTTGGATACCTATCTTACAAGCTTGCTCATGTATAAAGTTAAATATTATCTCGTTCCTGCTGTTTAGAATCCTCTTTCCTGAAGTATCAAGTGTCCATAATTATAATACTAGACAAACACAAGACTTTTATATATACAGCAAGTTAGGACTAATATAGGGAAGTTTTCGATAATATCTCATGGACCGCACATATGGAAATCCGTGCCCATTCATATTAAAAATGTTACTTCAATACATCTGTTCAAAAAGCGCCTTAAGGTGGCACAAAGAAAGCTAGGCACTTAGAGGAGTGCTGTCCTCAACCCGCTCTCCTGTTTTGGTTTTTATTTTTAGACCCATAAAACTATACAAATTCTTGTTGCTTGGGGTCTTTACATTATATATCTGCCAAGAAAAAATTATAAAATCACATTTTTTGGGCGAAAAATGGACATTTTACAAAAGGGTTCGATTTGGAGATTTTTCTCGGGATTCTCGAAAAATATAGTACGTAAAAACTCGAAAATTTGCAAAATGAAACTTTGTAGTCATGTCCAGGTTCGGTTCCTTCACTTTTTCCATAAACGCAATAGATAAATTGTAATCGATTATTAATTATGATGCTGGTGAAAATGAACACTTCTTCATGCTTAGGGGGCGTGAAACTGCCTAAAAAAAAACATATTCCAAAACGCAAAAAACCAGTCCTGGGCATGTCTACCAAGTTTCATTTTGCAAATTTTTGAGGTTTTAAGTACCATATTTTTCGAGAATCCCGAGAAAAATCTCCGAATCGGACCATTTCGTAAAATGTCCATTTTTTGCCCAAAAAAATGATTTAAAAAATTTTTCTTGCTGTATATATAATCTAGAGATCCTAAGCAACAAGAATATATATAGTTTTACGGGTCTAAAAATAAAAACCAAAACAGGAGAGCCGGTTGAAGACAGCACTCCTCTAAGTGCCTAGCTTTGTTTGTGTCACCTTAAATTTTTGTTTTGGATCAACAATAACTGACATGTATTTGGATTAGTTTACGAAACTTGTGTACTTCTCTTCATTCCAGTAATTATTGTATACTTTATATGTAATCAGTGCTGTCTCAGCGTGGAGGGAATATAAGCCCGAAGGGGTTTCATTCCTCCAGCTGAAAATCTTGCTTCCGTTAAACTTGCCTTAGTTATTTAACACTCTTTTCCTTATTTCGATGTATGAGTCTTTTTCTGGTGCAATATGTATTCTCATGTATGACTATCAGCAAATAAAAATACAATACAATACAACATAATCAACACATGCGGCAGCGGTATTTTCACCCGAGCCATGTTTACCTGCGGCTGGCATATTTTACCCTCTTTCTATAAAAAAAAATTGGACCTTCTGCTCTATTTTACGCAGACTGGTAGTATGTTATCATTCTGACCAATTGACAGTGTTAAATTTAGTTTCTTGCTTTAATACATTGTCAGTAATCGTCATTTGTGTTCTTACAAATGTCACCCATCCTTCAAGCCAAAGTTCACAATACGGGATAGCGAGCACTCCCGAACAAAACATCATGTACCAAAATGACCCATTTGATTGGATGGCGAATACCATGGGATTCATTATGGCCGCCCTGAGTGACCTAGAATATTCCGGAGAATCATCTTCAGCAGTTTCCCACCAAAATAATGATGTATTTGTTTGAAATGGAAGCAGTTTTGGTGGGGTATCCCCTAAAATACTTTTGTTTCAGACAATGGGAGAGCTTGTTCTTAAAATAGACAAGATTCTCGGCATTCTAACGATGTGAAGAACATGACAGATAGAAGAAAAAAGATTGAGACCACGACCCTATTATTGTGCAGTTTTGCAAAGTTACATCATTAAAATTGTCAAAAACAACGGCCCGATCATTGATTTAAATCATTAAGAAAGGAAAAATATTAATTTTATTAAATAGAAATAGCCATCGGCAAGAAGTGAGGATTCTCTGTAATAAAATGTGTGTGCTTGCATGTAAATAAGCAACACCAGGAATTTGAGACAGCCTTGCATCAGCCACTTCAAATCTGGAAGTAGCGGATTTCGAGTCTACCAATGACACATTTTCTTTCAAAAAGGTTATATCCTATGAATAGCAGACAGCGATTTGAACACTAAAAGTTACCAATCAAGCCCATGAATATGAATGATGCTAATGCTATCTGATAGCCCAACAAGGAACATAAAAATCAAAGACAAAGACAATGTACAGGATTACTCTTGTAAATATTTCTTATGCCCAACCCAGAATATCGATAACAAATGTCTTCAATCATAAAGCAGACTAAAAAAAATCAGAAGTGACTTCAGATTTGTTTTAACTCGACCACCTTGATTTTATAAACAATTCTATTGCCCACAGTAATTTAATCAACTCTATCGACTGGGTGTCCATCAATTTTATGCACTGGTACTGTATAACTATAAGTAAAGTGATAATTTGAAGCATTTGAAACATCGATACACAAGAACACCTATTATCCCCCATCACAATCTTTTCTTTGTTGAGTTTTGATGATAAAATGACTGTTCATTTTATTTACTGAAATTTTCGGTGTGTTGTTTGACGTTGCAAGATATTTACTCTCTCAGCACACTTGTTTTCAAGATACAATGTATTACTTGGAAGTCCTAGAAGTGCCATAATAATTTGGTTGTTCACTGAGAATGTCTGGTTGTCTGGATTAGTGCTAGGAATTTTTACCTTTTAGCCAATTTGGCTAAAGCTGTAAATTTTTATCTTCTTTAGCCTTACTTTACTCTTATATATGTCACAAGTGTAGTCATTTTCGGTCCCCCTCCCCTTTTCCTGAAAAAAAAAAACAACGGTGTATCCCAGCTTACCTCCATGATGGCTTACAAGTAATTCATACGGCCTGTTCAGTAATCATGCATGCTGTATTATTATCAATATTGTTATTATTAAAGATAAGATAATACTTGAAAAAAAGACATCCCACAAAAAATTACGTATCACAATTTTTCTTGCAAGTTTTCAATTGATAAAACTTGGATATAAGGTCAGTGAGACATCTGCCAGAAATCAATATCATTATTATATAAATGTGCAACAGTGCCTTTTACAGTCTTTTAAGGTTTCACACTTGAGTATGAGCTCACTGTATAGTTTTTATGACCATTATAATATTCTATTTCTAACAATTGCTAAATACAATAAATGATTCATTTTCAAATGGCTACTTGTATAAAGTGGTTAAATTCAGAGGAAAATATTAAAACTGAATATTTGATTTGAATGTGATCTTTGTTATCTTCATTTGGAAGAAAATACAATTAATTGAGAATTTTAGTTTTAAAAAAATATGTACAAGCATACATTTGACTCAGATTAAAAGTAAATGGACCCAGACTGTGGAACAAAAAAATTTGATGCAATGTTTATAATGGTACAATGATAGCTTGGACAAATATGCATAATTATGTAATGTGATGTGCAGATCACATTTAAAATCTCAGCTGCATAAAATTAAGCATTCCTTTCAATCAGCATGAATAAAAATAGTTCTTATTATCAAAGTTCTTATTTAAGAAAAACGCGTCTTAACTAAGTATGTGTAGGCCTATCTATGTCACTGCTTGAAGCAGACAAGTTTCCACATGCATTTCCCTTTTTGGTCACCAGATGGCAGTGCATTTAACACAGCTACCGAGCACATGTAAAATTTTTACTTGTATATATATTTCACTTAGTTTTGGCCCTCTATTGCATAAATGTTTCATAAAAACCCTGTCTTTGGAACTTAATAGATAAATATGTACTGTGACAGCAAACTAGCTCTCATAAGGACCAAAATTGGAAGTTTGAAGTCACACTAGTTACAATCTCAAAACAAGAATGTATTTTTGGTAAGGCTGATTTGCCTTTCTGACATTGATAGGGGAGAAGAAAGAGCCCTTTAAGGCTAAACTTAAAAAGAAATGCAACAATTTATGCGTTTAAAATAGGTTTCCTGCTGCCGAAGTCCACAACAAAGTTTTCTTTCCACTTTTTTGATGATGAACATTCCGTTTTTCCGCAGGGCGATTTCAGATGTATCTATGATGCAGGATTTTTTACCTCTGCCCAATTGGCAAAGTTGTTCTAACTTTATTTCGCAAGATCAACCATTTTTTTTGCCACTAGCAAATGGCTGGTTGTCCTGTAAAATTCATTTTTACCTGTCACTTGTCAAATTTCACTGTTATAGGACAATAGGGGTTGCCTTTATGTCGAGCCCTGCATTGTAAATAACGTAATGTGGATCGATGGTCTTCTTAGCATGATCAGTAATTTTACAGGACAAAGGCTCCACACTGCTTTTTAAGATGTAATGTTGGTACCACGATATGAAGGAAATGATGCAAAAATGCCCCCTTTCAGCTCATGTTTTTCATGATTTTCCTGTGAATGACTTGATCAAGAAAGGAACAACAATTTCCGTGCACGCATTGGAAAAGGCAGATTTCGACAGACTTGAGGGGGAGCTCAATGTGAACAGATACAGCGTACTTGTGGGGGAAAGGTTAAATAACCACATGCTATATAGAAGATAGCACCATTATTTCCTGCAAACTGATTGAACAGGAGAGAAATGGATAGGTGCACAAGGAAAATATCTTCAGAATAAAAAGGGCAATTTTGGACAATTACTTGGTCAAAATATAGTTTTCATATTTATGAATAACATTTAAACACGAAACTGTCTATCATGCTAAATTTAATTTTCGGATCGCCCCGCAAACATGATCTTCAGGACATCCACATTGAGGTTTATTTAGATAAAGACATCGTATGCACATTTTGGGTCAATCAAACTGCATAGTTTTTGCTGCAGAAACAATTTTGTTGCATAAATGTGACCGTTTTATTCACACAGACTTCTAAATAAACATTTAATCAATTGTTTTCTGTACATTTGCCGATATCAATCTGAAAAACAGCGGTAATATTGCAGCCTCAAACTTCATACAATTTTCTTGCCTGTTCCAAGCATGTTTGGTATCAATGGAAACTTCAAAAGCTCCTCAATATCATCATGCTGCTTTCCCATTGGCTAAATTCTTTATTCCCACCTACCAAAGGTTGTCATCTTGCATAAATTTACTATCTCCGAGCTAAAAATCTAAGAATAGAAGGCAGCAACATTCTCATCCTGCTTCAGCTTGATTCTTCTACTGTTCGGGAGCTTATTGACTGGCAATCATGCAAATAAGTTTGCACGTACTCAAGCATGCACAGTGCACACTTTCAACAAACAACCACGGTGGAGCTGGTCATTCAAGCTTACGGTACTTTTATGTTTTCATGTCACACAAGTTCCGAAGTGTAGTGACATATCAACAGCTGATATTTTGAAAACACTTGGATTGTCCCTGGTGAACCACTGAAAGAAATACAGAGTGGAAACTGTGTGTAATCGATGTTAAAACGGACAACTCCTGTACCCGTATGCATTGTCAATCAATCTCCACCATGGTCAGTACTGAATAAAATCTTTGTGTTATTTCTTTCGCAAGGATACCACAATATTCAGATAATTTTGGTGCTATTTTCAATAGTTATAGTGGCACCATTTAATATATTGCACATCTGTAGGAAAACGCCCTTTGTTGCCATATCTCAGTAAACGTGCACTGAAAGTTGATCTTTGGCATGTGTTTCATTGGGCGGAGACTCACCTGTAGCATAGGAGAAGCAAGTATCTTTGGGCAGGTTTTCTCGCCTTCAGCCGAGAAAAGGGTTATATTTTTCAAAGTTTGTTTCCCAGAAACAAACTCACTGTATGACATAATTATTTCCATTCAAATGTACTTTTTTTCAACCAAAACTTAGGTTCACTTTATCAGCACTTGGGAAGAAGAGTGAAAATTTTGTGTCACTTGTCCTGCAGCAGAGTTATTTCGAAACAATTATTCTCAGCCTTGGGTGGAGAATGTTCTTCTGTTGAAGGACCACCATTTTAGATCAATGTAGACTTTAATGGGGTGGCTGCATAAGCAGCAGGGCAAACAGTTTCTGAAATTCACAAGTCCTGTGGTCAAGTTAATTTCTAAAAATTAAAAGAGCCCCATGTCAGGAGAGCTAAAAATTGTCTGTATTGGTTCATACATGGGAGGGAATTAAAATGAAACTGCCACTATTGTGATCTCTCATGCTTGCACGAATTAGCACAGCTAACTTGTACATTCTGCCAGGGACCTCCCATAGATGGACTACCAAAGGAAACGCTAATCCACTGAGCGGCCAACTGGGTGCGAAGACTGCAATGCGTGTTCAGTGCACAGCTCAAGTTAATCCCCCTTTCGAGTCACTTTGTTGTTCCATCTATGTTTCCGCTCAAGCCCCCCCTCGCCCCCCCCCCCACACAGTCCCTTTGTCAATCCATCTATGTTTCTGCTTTTGGTTATAACGGGTTACTTACATTGGGTGTCCCATTGCACTAAGTTCAAGAACAGGGAGATTTATGTGTGTGCAACCAGTCTCATCGTTTGAATCAGAGCCATGCGTGCCCATCAATATTTTTTTCATTGAAATTGGCCAATAAAAAGTTTTTCCAATTTTTCTGCCCAAAATGATGCAAGTTGGACAATATGCATGTATAATAACAATTGGACAATTTTGCATGTATAATACCTATTTATGCCACAGACAGCAATTAAAACATGTAGTTTCAAATGGATAGTGTATGCCAGTAGGATCATCATGGAGGTTTCACTTCTTGTAGCCGAGTCAGGCATAAAGCTAAATTTGACTTTAAAATGTTGAAAACAGTGAAAATTTTGCACATTTAAGTTAGTGATGAGATTATTCTTGCCTTTCGTTGTGTGACCTGGTCTCAAGAGACTGCCAGTGGGCAGTCTATCTGTGCCATGTCCCTGATTCTGCTAGATATGTGCCTATACACAAAACAATTTCTAGGATCATTGTATAACACTTACAGAGTAACTAAGTGCCCCGTTGAATATCCAAGAATGAGTGACTTTAACACATGTATGACAATAAACCTGACTTTAGTCACACTCTAGTTTATATTTTCAGAATGTTGTTCTGATTCTGCAGCAGATTCATTCACGAAATTTCATCCAACCTTCACGCATAATCTTGACCAGATTTGCCAAAAATGTAGTGCTCTTCTCAATAGGAGTATGCCAAACAGTGTGAATCAAGGTAACCTAGCAATACTAATTATCTGATACAAGTATGGCTTGGTCAATATTATGTAACAGCCTGCAGAACGGACGGATTGAACACATTGTCCAGTTATTGTAATTGCTGACCTTGCTTCACGATTGTTTTCAATGTAAAATTTGATTTGGGACGCCATTTTGTGAGCTCACTGTAATGGGCACATCTTACTTCATCAATCAAGCTTACATATGAGAAACAATTTGCTGTTCTTACAACCATATCTCATTAACACGGTTTGAGTGATCAGTTGCCCTGCGGGCGAATTATATGGGCGTGGAGCCCAAGCTGCAAGGCTGAAGCCACATAATTCTGTCTGTGCAACTAACAGTGTCTGCTTCGAAAATACTGTCGTTTTACAAGAGTTCAACTTGTTAACGCAACCCAACAAAAACCTGCCCATAAAACTAGCTGAAATGCTGTCCACAAGTGGCTGGACAGTGGTGCCATGTGGCTGGCCAATCGGCCATTCAAATTCTGCAAGTTTAGCCGGCATGTTCGCACCGTGTTACTGTGGTGTATTAAATGCATTGGCAATTTGCCGAACAACACGGACATTATCCTACTGCATTGTTTCACCACCAGTCTTCATTGAAACTACAAAGGTCTTGCAAATGCATTTCAATGTTTCTAGGTATCAACGGACCGACAAAAATGGAACAGAACTGCAATTGCAGTGTCTCTGCACGGCATGGTTGGATTCACAAGCACACGAGGCCGGGCCCCCTCGGCCGGCCATTTTGAAATCTGGAGTGCCATGCCGGCATCATGTCATCCTTCCACGTGAATGTATGATGAATACCAAGTTTCCAAACGATCTGAACAAATGCAATTATTGGAAACGTACCGTGTAATGTGTCTATGGCTCTGTCTTGTATTGCTTGATCCGGACAATCTACGAACGCGTATCCCCTCTTCAGCAGGACGTTCGAGCAGCTCAGGCCGTGCTCTTCAAACAAACTCCTTAGCGTTTCCTCTGTCACTCTGCCGTCCAGACGGCCCAGATAAAGTCTATACATATTTTCCGCAACCAATTTTACCAGGTTCTGTGAAAAAGATAAGCAAACAGGTGAAAATAAATGGATGCAACGAGTGCCAAATGTGCAAACTTCTGAACTATTTTTCATCCGTGGAATGGTACAAAGAGTGCAACGCTGCATACGGCGTATCAATATAGAATATTCTATTTTAGCCCAGGTTGATCAAGTTACTTTACGCGGAACTGCCCTGAACTGTTTGCGATTCGTTTGGCATTAAAATATACTTGTGAACATAAATGATTATTAACCAGTGAAACTCGCTTGCTCCGTCCTGGTGGACGTAAACTGGTAATATTTTAGTTACAATTTTACTGTAATAAACAGCCTTGGTTCCAAATGTTGTTATATGGAATATTCCACAAAGTTCTCCCACGTGGTCATAGTACATAACCCATCCAGATTGTCTCTGTGGCCTTCTGTCAGCATCAAACTATGTAAAATATAAAGCAATGTCAAATTATCTTTGCAATTTCCAGATGAACAATGGGTAAACGGTGGCTTTGTTTGTGGATGACTTTAAGTATGTGAATATTTATCCATCCTGGTTGACTGGTGAATTTATTTGATCGATCAAGATGCGTATGGTCGGCTATAGTAACACCTGGTTGACGTCAGTGCGATTGCAAGTCATTCATAAATTTACGTAGGGAAGGCTACGTTGAGTATTCGCGCCAACTCCTATTGCTAAGGCTGACACCCACAGTATCATTTATGTCATTGTCAGCAGGAATTCGAGATTACTGAACAATATTTTCATCATATCATAGACGTCGATAAAGTTTCTTGGACGTTTTCTGATGTAAAGTGTCCGTGAAGTAGAGTTCTTCCAAGGATATCTTTGCGCTGCTGATTCTACTTACCAGAGCCATGTCAGAGCAAAGGACCCCGCAGGGTGTCTTGATATATTCGGCACACAATATAACGTCAGCTTTGGCCATATAATCGGCATTCAATTTCAAATTGCTTTTCTTCTATTTTTTTCCGATAAAACAACGTGAAACTGAACCATATAGTATATACGTGTGTGTGTGTGTGTGTGTTCCACACAAAACTCGACAAAAACTTATGATGTGAATGATGTACGCGTTTCATGGGTGTTTACACAAATTACAGTTTACACGTTTCTATTACCGTTACATCTGATGGTCTATCTTGGCTCGCAGTAGCAGGAATAGATTTTATTAGCAGGGGCGTTGGTGCCGGAATCGTGGCCTTCACACATTCTCGAACAAAGAATAGGCCATATTGCCTTATTTCATAACCATTTCTTTCACAAGTTAGGTCAGTCGTATGGGTGCGTGTTTTTGTATTTTCTGCCCATAGTATATAAGGTTCACTGAAAAGTTAGACTATCCCGGCCTTGTGTCGGCTCATATATTTTATATATAGGCCTACATATTTTTATTCTATTTATTTGTGTTTTTTCCTTCAAACTTCCAAGAGTACAACAATAGGCAACAAAGCTTGCATTACAATACAAAGAATACGCAATATGGGAACAAGACGTCAAGAGTGCAACGAATAACTATTCCCAAAATTAAAGACGAACGTCCGTAGGCCTATCCCTGGCCCAGCGTTCTAGGCCTACTACTACTACTACTAGGCTACTGCTTGTAGGCTTATTGTGTCCCCGGTTAAATCACAGCTTGCTTTTAGATTAAGTGTCAGTATGTCATATCTGTGCATATAATAAATTATGACAATGGCTTTTGCACAAAAATATACGTTTTAGGCCTAATCATTGGAATTTGGGCCTCTTAATCTTAATTAATTATGACATAGTAACACGCAAACTGCTACATAATTTAAAACACATACACAGTCATGGGGGGGGGGAGGGGGATACGTATTTCGTTATTCCTTATTGGGCCTGTTTACTTAACCGCGATTTGTGATTGAGTAAAAAAACTTAGCCGTGATTTGTGATCAGGGTAGTCCCTTATGCGTTATTATCAAAATAAATACACGTGAAATGTGATTATACTTTTACAATTTGACGATATATGTGATTTTAATAACTATTTTGTCGACAAATGTGATGGAGAGTTTGATGATTGACATTATTGTGATTGCGATATGGGCTTATGAATTTACTGTGATCTGTGAAAAGGGCCTTAGAATTAACTCTGACCCGTGATCCAGAAGGGGTATTCCTGCCCCCGTCAAAGTCAAAGATTCTTTGTCCATGTAGAAAAAAAGTCAATAGGGCTTTGGCCTATTTTGTTCCGGAAAAACCAAACAAATGAAAAAGAATTTTCCTGATTTTGATAAACATGCTCCAAGCCTTCATTTTGATCTGGACCCATTTTTCCAAGAAGGCATTTATAAGACGTCAAATTTATATCTTTTCGTGTGTTTTGATCTTTCTTTACATAAAATGTCTTTCATAAGGCCTATTCTATATTTTTAATGATCCTGGGCTTTACAGGACATAGCCCGGCTCTGCGTCTGAATATAAATGGACCAAGCATTTAATTGCTCATCTCTACTGGTGTCATTTGTACACAATTTCATTCTTTCACATCTAGTTTTATAGAAAAAGGCCCAGTATATTTTGAAAACTTGATCTGCATGCGGACAAAATATTTTCTTGTGAAAAAAAGGCAGAGTAGGCCTACATTTTGATAAGGTATTCTAAAAGAGAACTAGACTTTCATCGTAGGTTTATTTAAGAACGTTTACATGCCTATAAACATTCCTGAAAAAGTGCAGCGCCCTTGAAGTTGAACTCTTTCAGTTTCAGTGCCACATTTCGGACTGAGTCAGTAGCTTTCCTCCGCGTAATGCGGAAAGCAAATTGAGGAAAGCTGTCAATGTTAGTTGTTATAGTCTATGTAACTCAAGGCACGCTGATACTTGAATAAAAGGTCTTTTTACAAGGAACATGAATCTAGCATCCTTGTTATAACTCTGGGCAGTCCATTTTAAGTCGTTCGACTAAACTAGTCGCAGTTGCGCTGAAGCGGTGAAGGAGTTAACCAAACTAGCCCTATTGTTGCCTCCAAAGCAGACCAAAGCTGCATATTTTGTCTAATCCACTGGGGTCTGCACTTATTTGACAAGGTCACTGTCTTAGCGTTGGAAAAGTTACTCAGTTTCTAATTGGCTGAGTATGGTTACCATGTCCATGGTAACAGGCTTCAGTACACTACCACTAGGGATCAGAGGCTGCTAGTGGTCTAAGCGATAATGAACTTCCTGATTGGTTGCTCAGTGGGGGGGGGGGGTGTCACACTACAGTTTTGTTTCCCTTATTATAAATAAAATCCTGTCAAAGAAGGGCTGACCAAGTGTAGTAATACCGGAACTTGGTCTGTTTTGCAGGTAAGTCCTATTGTTAAATTGGCAATTGCTATGAATTTGAGTTAGACGTAGCTGAAACATTGAAAATAACGTCAGATGTAATAAAATTCAAGTACATCAATGAAAAAGCTTATAATTGTCAAAGTCAGGCTTTTTACTGTTCGTCTGCAATCCACAGGGGAGACGACTGTAGTCTGTACAACATCCGAGACTCACAAAATGAACAGCGTTTGGGGTAGGTTAATTTATGACAACTATGGCAACACCCCAATGATCAATAGCCTATATTCATATTTCGAACTCCTTAATTACTATCCTCCAAACACAGTTGTAATGAAAAATAAAAGACAGTTACTGCATAAACTTTTACCGAAAGTGATTACAAAGGGAAATGTTGTCTTTAGACTGGTACTTTACTAACAACAGTGTCAGTAGCAGCAGCACGGTGACAGAACTGTACATAGACTTGTGCACGGTGCCAATGCCAATGGTGCTGTGTGGGGAATTGTTTGGCCACCAGAAATTCTGATGCTACGAAAGAAGAACCCATCTGTAGCTAAAAATGATAAACCTGATTTCATTTTCACACTATAGAGACTTTTTGAGAACGGGAACCTTCAGGCTGGCTTCCCATACGGTTATCTTTTGATGTCAACTTTAACTCAAACTAGCCCTATTGTTGCCTCCAAAGCAGACCAAAGCTGCATATTTTGTCTAATCCACTGGGGTCTGCACTTATTTGACAAGGTCACTGTCTTAGCGTTGGAAAAGTTACTCAGTTTCTAATTGGCTGAGTATGGTTACCATGTCCATGGTAACAGGCTTCAGTACACTACCACTAGGGATCAGAGGCTGCTAGTGGTCTAAGCGATAATGAACTTCCTGATTGGTTGCTCAGTGGGGGGGGGGGGGGGTGTCACACTACAGTTTTGTTTCCCTTATTATAAATAAAATCCTGTCAAAGAAGGGCTGACCAAGTGTAGTAATACCGGGACTTGGTCTGTTTTGCAGGTAAGTCCTATTGTTAAATTGGCAATTGCTATGAATTTGAGTTAGACGTAGCTGAAACATTGAAAATAACGTCAGATGTAATAAAATTCAAGTACATCAATGAAAAAGCTTATAAATGTCAAAGTCAGGCTTTTTACTGTTCGTCTGCAATCCACAGGGGAGACGACTGTAGTCTGTACAACATCCGAGACTCACAAAATGAACAGCGTTTGGGGTAGGTTAATTTATGACAACTATGGCAACACCCCAATGATCAATAGCCTATATTCATATTTCGAACTCCTTAATTACCATCCTCCAAACACAGTTGTAATGAAAAATAAAAGACAGTTACTGCATAAACTTTTACCGAAAGTGATTACAAAGGGAAATGTTGTCTTTAGACTGGTACTTTACTAACAACAGTGTCAGTAGCAGCAGCACGGTGACAGAACTGTACATAGACTTGTGCACGGTGCCAATGCCAATGGTGCTGTGTGGGGAATTGTTTGGCCACCAGAAATTCTGATGCTACGAAAGAAGAACCCATCTGTAGCTAAAAATGATAAACCTGATTTCATTTTCACACTGTAGAGACTTTTCGAGAACGGGAACCTTCAGGCTGGCTTCCCATACGGTTATCTTTTGATGTCAACTTTATAATTATAAAGAACAAAATACAAAAGCTTATACTTATAGGCCTACCCATGCATTATGGCACACGGAAATCGAATTTTGTAAACAAAAAAAAAAAACAATAGGACTACGTGTAGAATCAATATCATAAAACTTCGCACGAGTAATTTAACTTGTTAATTGCTTCTGAAATCAACTAGGGCGAAGTAGGGGCCTAACTCTTATGTAGGTCAACACGCGCAGATGTTTTCGTGCAATTCAATTCATTTTCTTGATTTTTTTTGCTCGTCTTAGGCCTACATTACGGCTGAAAACCATCCATAATGGGCAAACAACTGTGACACGACAACGTGTGCAAGCACAGGGGCAACCAGCAGAATGGTTGTCCTCATATTCTGATACGAACCCATTGTTATTGATAATGACCACCAAAAACACTCTCTACCGAAAATACTGATGCTTTTCGGTAGACAGTGTTTTTGACTGATGGTCAGTATCTATGGAGTACGGGTTCGTATCTAGCAGAATATATATATATAAGAACTATGATTCTGCTGGTTGCCCCTGTGTGTGCAACTGCAAGTGCATAAACCGTACCAAAGCAAATTTATCAATTATTAAGTTAACGTTATTAAATATTAGGTCTACTACAATGTCAATGGGATAAAACAGGGTTGTTCAGAATATTTCATGCGATATTCATAGCTCTCAGGCCTATATGTTCAGTGAACAATGCGCGAGGATAAAGTTTTATACACTGATGCAGAGGTCTTCGTGCGGCTCTCTGATGGATTTTCTGTTCGATAGTTCATGCATTACTGCCATTAGATAACTTTACACCGATTCTGAAGACATTTGTTATAGAGGTAGGTCTAGACTCTTTTGACTCTGGATTATACTGGTAAAGTACAGGCCTATTTATTAAGTTGGCTGCATTTGCATTATAAAAACACTCCAAGTAAACTATGAACATTTACAAATTTAGGCCTTCGGAACTTACATGGAAGCTGCTGTCCGCCTGGACGCAAGTTGTTTCTCCGTAGGCCTGTCAATTCTAATCATACGGATATTTACAATTCCTCACAGTGCACTATGGCTGGGCACCGTGTTGTAGGCCTACATGCACAAGTGCTGTTAATTATAATTCATGTGTGTGCAAGTAGGCTTGTCCTTGGATGAGTGCATAGCCTATACACAAGTCACAACAAAGATATAATGAAATCCTTATCTGGGTTAAAATCTCACCTGGGCACCAAACGGACCAATAATTTAGCAAAAAATAATGTGACGCCATATTTCTATGTACTGTTATGCATACACAACTAATATGTTTATCATGCCTGCAGAGCTAGTTATTGCTTATAATACTTTGGACCTGGTCAACTACTGTGTTATTCCAACTGGGGAGACCCAACTATGCAATCGACTCTGAAATAGGCGTTGGCGGGGGAGGGGACACCTAGCTGTTAATTCACTGTATGCAACTGAATAAAGCAGAGAATCATGATTCTCGACTATTCTTGTCTGGTAACTTTGTGTCACTTCTCAACGTAAGAAACACTAGGTAGCACTCTCTCTCTCTCCCCCCCCCCCCCTCCACCTCCTCTCTCCCATTGTTTGTTGGAAGCTGGGAGCAGCATTGCACACCTTGTCTACCCTGGTGAGTACAACGTGCACTATTCTTAGCCTAGCATGTATATATATATATATATATATATATATATATATATATATATATATATATATATATATATATACACATATATATATATATTGAACTTAAGTTTTTTAGTTACTTTGTTTAATGTCGCCAGGTGTTTCATGTTTATACACGATGTACCAGTTCTTGATAGGCTAAGCCGTGCAGTTTGTAAAATGCAGGACAATACGTCACTAATCATAGATAATATAGTATAGTATAGTATAGTATAGTATAGTATAGTATAGTATAGTGTAGTATAATCGGGTGAGTACGACTTAAAGCCTGTTGGGTCCTGATCTATTATTAATTTAAAGTGTCAAATGAATAAACTTATAAATGTTCATTAGCACATGTCAGTGGATAATTAGTAAGATTGACAATATTCCGGTGTATCAAACTGTTCATTTATCCAGGCGAGACTTGCATTGATTTACTGTTTCAGCATATACATCTTCTGTTTGGCTGCTCCAGTCATTTACTATGCGGATACTAATAGTATGTGACCTGATTTCTTTCTTTCTTTCTTTTTTTTTTTTTTTTGCAAAGAGTTTAACTAATTTCAGCTGGTGACCTCTGGTAATGTGCCTGGTATCAAGGGGTAAAGAATTTTGCACTGTCCAACCTATCAATGCCTTTCAATATTTTAAAAATTTGTATCATCTCCTCTTCTGCGCCAGTGGTATAAGGATAGGATCTCTAACTTCTTTAATCGCTGTGTATATGGTAAATGCCAAACCAAGGGGACCACTTTCATTGCTCTCCACTGTAAGCGTTCTGCAATCTTTTTATCCAAGCTATAATGTGGATCCCAAATGACATTCCCATACTCCAGATGGGGACAGACCAATGTTTTGTATAGTACAGGCAAAATCTCCTTATCTAGGTAGGTAAAACTTTTTCTTATAACTGCAAGGATTTGAAGGGCTTTCTTGACTGCTGCTGTGTGAACATGAAACTTGAGCAGATCATCTATCACAACTCCAAGATCTTTTTCCTCTTTAGTGTGGATCAAGTCTTTCCCATTTATCCTGTGCACCTGATGGAGATTTGATGCCCCCAAGTGCATAGATTTGCATTTATCTGCATTTAAACCCATCTGCCAACTGACTGAACAATGTCCCAAGTCATAAAGGTCACCTTGCATTATTGCAAGATCTTCATCTGTTGCCACCAAGCCATATACTTTAGCACCATCCGCAAGCAATTTGCATACTCTAATCATGGTATTTCATGGCACGTCATGTATGAAATCACAAAGAGTACAGGTCCCAGTACAGATCCCTGTGGGATACCACTGGTCACTTCTGCCGAGTCTGACAATTGACCATCAACAATTACTCTTTGTTCCCTTCCTGCCTTAAAAGTTTGAAATCCATTTTAATGGTTTGCCTTCAATGGCATATGCTTGCAGTTTAATTAATAATGGCTGATTAGATATCAAATCAAATGGTTAGCAGAAGTCCAAATAGATTGCATCTAGAGGAGTACCTTTTTCTAAGAGCTTAGACCATTCTTCCATAACTAATTGTTGTGTCATGTATTATCTCCCTGGTACAAACCCGTGTTGCTCATCTGCAAAAAGGCCATTGTCCATCATATGTGTTACTAATCTGTCTCTGATTAATGGTACAAAAATTTTCACAATTATAGCTGTCAAAGAGACTGGTCTGTAATTACCTTCTACACTGTGACTTCCTTTTTTATGGATAGGTACAACATGTGTTAGTTTTCATATATCTGGTAGTTGCCCAATGTCTACGAACTTCCTTAGAAGTATACTTAAAGGTTTACCTAGCTCTTCAGCAAGTTCATTTAAGACACGTGGATGCCATCCATCTGGTCCTGCAGCTTTGCCTGTCATTGAGTTTAGTAACTTCTTCATTTCTTCATCCTGAATCGCCAAGTCCTCCAAAGATGGACCATGGTACTGGTGGGCCAGTTTTTGCATATTTTGTATTGTTTCTTCGATAAATACACAGCTGAAAAAATATTTAATTCATTCGCTTTCTCTTTACTATTTTCTGTTGTATTTCCATCCTCTTTGAGGAGGTTCCCAAATTTTGTTTTAATCATTAATTTACAGTTCGTATACTTCAAAAATGCTTTGAATTTGTTTTGATTTCCTTTGCCAACTTCAACTTTCTCTGAAAGCCTCTTTGCAATTCTTTTGTTAATCATTGCAAAGCATTTCTGCTTCTCACAAATCTTACATAATCAATATACTACCTAGACTTAGTATATATCTTCCACAAATAATACTTTTTTCTTTTATAGGTCATGGCTTGAAGTGTCATATGAATATTCTTGCACTTTGTTTTACTTTTCTTCAATGGGATGCATTCTGTCAATATTTTATCCAAAGATTCTGAGAATTTATCCCTTGCGGAGATAAAGTAAAGGGACTGTAGATGATTCTTCTTGTTCATAGTGTTCATCATAGCTGTTTGTTATAATCTGCTCGGTTGCAGTTTTTCTTCTGTTGGACATCTTATTCTTGATCTGTGCAACAGTCCAGGTTGAACGACAAACAAAGAGGATCACTATCTCCAAGTTCTGTTAGACACTTCAAGTTACTTACCATGCCTTCTTTATTACTCAGTACAAAATCAAGCATGTTGGGGTTATGACCTATTCTGTAGTATGTAGGTTTGGTTACATGCTGATGCAGGAAGTCACTAGTTTTTGCAGTAGATTCTGCTGCTTATATTGAATCTGCAATGAGAATCATAATACCTCTCATTTCACTAGCGCCTAGGTTAGCCAGATCAGGATTGAAATTTATATATGCAGTAAAACCTGGAATGCTTAATTTTGCCATTGTTAACAGAACCTGTTCTGCTTTTGGAATGGCTTCTATAATTATAATAATGTCTAGAGTGTCATCAGTTACCATCATATTTAAGTCTTCACGTTTGTTTGGAAATTGGTCTGCATTAGTATTAAGTACTTTATAGCACTCCGATTTTTCACCTGTATCCGTATCATGTTTATTGGTAGGGGTATTATGGGCTGTTACAATTTTCATTGAGCTACATGCGAGTCAATCATCTTGGTTTGTGATTCTAGCACCCCATGCATTATATTGTTGTTCTTGTGGTTTTGTTGTTATTTCTCCTCATCTAATGGTCAAATTTGTTTCTTCCTAATTTTTTCTTCTCTGTAGTTCATATCTAAGCGTTTTATTTTCTGCCCACTCCTTTGGAGTCAAATTCAGGGAAATGTATACTCTATTCCAATCAGAACTCTTGCTCAGGAACTGTGCCCTGCTCAGCAATTGTTTCTTCTGAGTCTCTTTTTAACTATAGTCACCAAGGGTCGATCCATTCCCTCTGTTTTCTTCCCTAGTCTAAACGCCCTCACCATTTTGATCTCACATTTTAGACCAACCTTTTGCAATCTTATTGATCTATTCTGTATCTTTGGATATATACTTTCAGCCCCAGCTGCTCCTGTAGGTTCTGCCACACCATACATCACTAAGTTGTATTTTCTCTTATCCCTGTCAATAATCTCATCAACCATGATTTCCCATCATTTTTCTGGTACCCTGTTCTTCTGCAATGGTTTCCCTTAGAATCTTTTGTGCATTTTCCTTTGGGTGGTCTTTGTTTCTTCCAAAACCTTCTGCCCACATCTTAGTTACTTTCTTTTGGACCATCTTTCACATATGTATTTAGTTTTGCATCCAGCTTTGTTTCTAATTCTAAGAATTTCCTATTCATCTCACCACAAATTTTAGTTGTACAGCTTTATTTTGTTTGTCATTGTCAGTTTCACAAGTGTGCTTGCCCACTCGTTGATGAGCATGCTCTACACAATCTGGACAGAGCCAAAAGCAATTAGGTCTTTGGAGAGTACCATAATGTTCTAGAGGTAAATCAATACATTTGGCACAAAAATATTGATTGCACCATCCATCACATTATAATATCAAGTGATCTTCATCATCAAATTTCACATTGCATACTGAACAAGCCCAGCCTTTTTCAACAAGTTTCATTTGCACATCCACTGCATTTTCTCTCTCTTTCCACTTAGTTACATCTTGCATACTTGCTTTCACATTCACTGAATTGTGAGTACATTTATTGATTACACTTATCTGTTCCTCTCGCTTGCACTTTCACGCTCACTATCATTAAAAAAGCCACAGTCTATCTGATGATGACACTTCTTCTTAAGTTATGTCTATCGCTTTTTTGTTACTGCCATTTTTCAGTTGTCACATCAATTCTAGTGATGATTAAAACAATGTTCCTAATGTCCATAAAGCAACTGAAAACTCCTCACGGGTAAAGTTCTGAGTTGGTCACCAGGGCAAACTTTTTTTTGTATAAGTAAACATGAAATCAGTTCATAAAAGAATCTAAAAATCTGGTGTCTCTGCGATGACTAAAATATAAAATGTGTGCATTCTCTGAAAAGTGTGCTTTTTGCTTAGTGTAAGGAACCCAAATGTACATTGACCCTCATGACTGAGATGCTAGGGAACAGAGCCAGACATGGTTGCACCAAATTTTACCATTTAGAGACCGGCAACTCATCACATAGGCCTATAGGCAAGTGAGAAGAACAGTGTTTTTGCCTGCCCTATAGACAGTACAAACATATCAAGAATAGGTACATGTATATGATAAATCAAGAGTAAATGGCAAATCTGTTACATAAATAAGACAGATAATGTTGAAATTTGAAGGGAGGTCAACCTTGAAGGTGACTGTCCCATTTCCCACTCAATCATACTTGATGGTGGGTGGGAAAAGGGAAACCTAGTGACAACAGTGGAAACTAAACAAAGCCTGAGCCATAGGTTGTTTAAAACATGCATAATACGCTAATTACTGTAAAAGTACAATTTAGGCCTAAATCTTGATAGTTACTTCACAATTTATAATCCCACACCTATAGGCCCTAGCTATTTTTCAAAATTACGGTTCCAGCCATGGCCAATAGGATCAACTTCTAGGCTTACAAGTGTCTGGCATATTACTGTGGGCAAATTAGCCCTAAGTGTGTCATTCTCCACCATACGTAGTTTGTACAAGTGCAGTTCAAACAGATGCAGATTATAGGTCATGAATGCTGAGCAGCTGGAAAGAGCTGTGTGGCTGGTAACAGCTGGACAGTCTTTGCAACAAATGGCAAAAAAATTTTCAAATTCCTTAGTCCACTCTTGAAAGACGTGCAAATCGGAAGGTGAAAAAGCCTGGGAAGTCCTGCATTGGTGGCACTTACATTCTTGGGCCAGAAGCCAAATTGGAGTTAGTAGCACACATTCTTCTGTTACAATCTAGAGAATTTGGCCTTATATTTAAATTGTAGGATGTCTGTACTTTGGCATGAGAGTATTCTGAACTGTATGGCATAGATCTACGCTGGTTTCTCTTCAACAAAACAGGCAAGGTTTGACTGGTGGTATGCTCTCAGATGTAGCCCCCCCCCCCCCCCAACACCAGTGTCAGGAATCCAGAATCTTTATCACTCACCAGAGCTCAGGCTATGAGTAAAGTGCAACAGGATACGTACTTTGCTTTATTGGAAGATACTCTGGCTGAATATGGAGTAAATGACATCACTTGGGCAATATATAATTGCGATGAGACAGGTTGTCTCTTGTACACAAGCCTTCTAAGGTTGTGGCAACTAAAGGCAAACATAATGTATATGCAGTGACTTGGGGAGAGGGGTAACTACAACCATCATGGGTTGCAGCAAGGCCATGGGTGAATTTATTCCACCAATGATAATCTTTAAAGGAAAGCACCTAAATCCTTTGTTGGAAAAAGGGGAACCAGTTAGATCTCTTTTAATCCTCGGTGAAACTGGTTGTATGGACACAGCCTTGTTTGCTGCACGCTTACGTCATTTCTTCAGCCACAGAGAAAGCGCTGAAAATGGATACACCCTATTATTGATAGAAGGCCATGGGGCACATACAAAGTCCCTTGCAGCAATGCTGTTTGCCATAGATCGAAAAAATCATATGTCCTGCTCTGTCTGCCCCCACATTGCTCCCACTGGCTGTAACTGCTGGATAGGGCAATGTATAAGAGTCTTTAAGTAAACTGGAACCACATATGCGTGCAGTTTTTGTGCCTTTATCCCGGGGAAGTCATATGCAGGTATGACTTTAGCTCACTCTTCACTGAGGCATACATGACATCAGCTACCATGGAATTGGCAATAAATGGTTTCAGAGCTTGTGGAGTCTATCCATGAAATAGGACTGCTGTTCCATTCAATGCTTTCACAGCATCCCAGACAGCAGATAGAGATGCTGTGTATACCAATGACTCCTTGGGAGAAGTTCTGACGCAAAAGCTTCGAATTCTGCCACCTTCCCGCAAGTCCAGCTGCAGGTGAAAAGCACACAGAAGACACCCAACCAGCTTTCCCTGAGCCTGAAGTGGGCTCTAATTTTTCTCTACAAAATGTGGCAAAACCCAGTTTCAGACCTATGTGACACTATAACTCAGCTTAAAGGCCGCCTAAATACATCAGTGACACGTGAGACTGGGTCTACTACAGAGGACCATCTTGGGGCTGGTGAACCACGTCCTTGCCCATCTCATCTTGCTCTAGCAGAAGTAGAGGGTTCTCTTACACGCAGCAGAAGACAGTGTTCACTACAAGGTATGAAGAAAGGTATGACTGCACCACAGATGGTGTGAACTGCACAAGGAAAAACCTCATACAACCACCCCTGAAAGTGCTGTTGCCTCAACACCGCAGTTAAACAAAAGAGGAAAATTTCCACAATCCTCCAAACAAAGAAAACCAAGAAAACAGCAGTCGCACGTGTCCTTAAATCTGTAGAACCTATTCACCTTCTGGAAAATAGTACATGTACTTCAAGCAAGACGAAATCTCAAGAAAAACCAAAATGGAAAGTAATCTCCCCCAAAACATGGTAAAGCAACTGGCAGTACTACTCATCAGAACCCAGAATCAGTTGCAGAGGAGAATAACTTCAATGAGGAATATAATTGCATATTAAGGACACAGTACAATACCATAGGTCACTTAAGCTGGTTTGCACACACTTGAAGTGCTTTGCCTGAGCTCCCATAAAATTTTCCATGGACCTTATTTGGTACCATGCTGCGTCATTGAGCCCCAGTCACTGAGGTCTGCAATAGGGAGGCTTTGACATGCCAAAGCATGTTGCAAGTGAGAGGACTTGGTATCTGTGAAGGGGATACTTGTCCTCAATTCAAGGCTTGAGGCCTCGCAGCAGGCACAAACTGGTCCTCGAATCAAGGCTTGTCCAGGACACAGTACAATACCATAGGTCACTTAAGCTGGTTTGCACACACTTGAGGTGCTTTGCCTAAGCTCCCATAAAATTTTCCATGGACCTTATTTGGTACCGTGCTGTGTCATTGAGCCCCAGTCACTGAGGTCTGCAAGAGGGAGGCTTTGACATGCCAAAGCATGTTGCAAGTGTGAGGACTTGGTATCTGTGAAGGGGATACTTGTCCTCAATTCAAGGCTTGAGGCCTCGCAGCAGGCACAAACTGGTCCTCGAATCAAGGCTTGTCCTCAAATCAAGGCCCCTTGGGGGGGAGTCACCAGTCAGGCCAGGCCTCATGGCCAGGCTCAGTCCTCAAATCAAGGGCCATGGGGGGGGGGGGCACTTGTCAGGATAGGACTTATGGCCAGGCTCAGCTGGTTCTCAAATTGAGGCCCACCTAATGGGATATCAGGCCTGCCACAGATTTTTCATGGGAAGTGGTTGGGAGTTCCCATGCTAAGGTCCCCTTCACTTCCACAGCTGCTCCTGCAAGTGGATCTGTGATGAATGGCCCCTCCTAGCCTGTTCGTCCTGTTGCCTGCAGTGCATCAGGAGTCAGTTGACAGGATGGGACTTTGGTTTTTACTCACACAATGACGACCGGGGGAAGGGTGGGGGAGAAAATGGGGGCAGCTGCAGGTCAAGTTCAGGTGACACCTTCAGCATCATACTGCTCCACCAAGGTTTCCTTCCTGGACTCTACCAGGGCAAGCTAGAGCTGTCAAGATGGAAGTCTCATGGTTTGATAGGTTCTCCAGACAGTAGGCTGGCAATCCTCCTGTCACTGCCCCTTCAGAGACATGTCATTGAAGGCAGCTGCACTAAAGCCCAAGGTGGCTAGTGCAGTGGCCCAGATTGCACCCTCCAATGCTGATTCTGGGCCTTCTGAGGGCCAGGTCTCTGATCGCAAGGTAGTCATTCACAGTCAGTACTCCATCAGTGACATTGGGAGGGGGGAAGATGAGTTGGCCTCGCAGCCCCTCTGTCCCCTGCCTGCTTTCTCTGGTCGCAAGCATGTGTTCTCCCATCACGGCAGGGATAAGAAGAGGAAGAGGAGGCACCGCCATTGTTTTCCTTCTCTGGAAGGAAAGGTGCAGTGCCAGAACCTAGATTCGGGCAATTTGCTTTCTGAGTCTAGGCGTTAGCCTAGTTTGGGGGTGGGTGGGTTGGTGATTAGTTGAGGAAATGGGCATGAACTGGTTCTCTGCACTCCTAACCCCCCTTCCCGGACAGTTCCTGGGGAGATGGCATCTTCTTAGTCTGCCAGTTCCCCAATGAAGGTTGTTCTGATGGTTGATTGTCCTGTCATTGGGGTGGTGACTTCTCTGGTGACCTATGCTGACTTGGCCAATGGCTGGGGTGCTTGAGTGCTCGAGCCTACCCCTGCAGAGGCCATGGGTCTCTTAGGTTTGGCGGCCATTTTGCTGGTTCATGAACGGCAACTCCCATGGCTTCCTCGCCTGAGGTCACCGTTTTGTTGGGACTTCATTCGGTAGCTCGGACAAACACTGAAGAGGAGTGCCTTGAGGATATGCTTCTTGGCTCTGGTGACAATCTTGAGGATTTTTTCACCACCAAAGATATCCCAACTTCAACTGTTCGGATTTGCAGAGTGAGGATTTTAAAGCAGAAAAAGAAGGGCACTGCTTCTCTCACTTGGTGGGAGAGCAAAAGGTGGCAGAGTCACGACCACTTCTTGTTACTGCTGAGAGGGTTAAGACCTTCTTTCAGTCAGCGGCTGAAGTGGAGGAGGTGGTCAACCAGGGTGACCAGCCTCCCTCTAAGGTGGAGAAGCCCAGGTCACTGTTCCATGTGAACTTGGCCTTCATGCGTGAAACCCTCTCTGGGGAGGCTGTGTCCGCTGGGTAAGGCCTAGCCCAGGGATGGCTGCTGACAAAGTGGAAGACAAGGTTGGAGCTGTACCAGACTAGCAAGTGTGTGTCCACTTTACCCCGGTAACAATTGATGCTCCCTTACAGGACTGTGATGTCAAAGAGGTGGAGGCAGTCTCCTTGCCCCTGCTGATGTTCTTGCATTTCAAGCAGGATGCACCAGTGATGACCATCATCAGCTCTCTCCTTGACTGTTCTGGGTGTTCCACCATGTACTTCCTCGTGCAGGCGTGTGACGACCTGGTGGTAATAGCCTCCACCAAGCAGTTGATGGAGACCCTGCTGGGCCTGTCACATGCCCATCAGTCTTGAGGCAGCACTGTGGGCCACTTGCTTAGCTGAGTCATTTCATTGGATGCCAAAGTCAAATTGGTGCCCCATAGTGCGCTCCTCTCTGTGGCCTCCCTGTGGACAACTGTAAACAGATTTGCTTTTCAGCTGCCTTTGGATCCAGTGGGTCCTGGGTTGTTCCCTTCCTGTAGAGGGTGGACAATATGGCCAAAGAGAAGTGGCAAAGGTATCTCGATGAGGCCTTGCTACAGAATGGGAAGTCGGCCAAGGGGCTGAATTGCTTTTGACAGCAAGCCTCAGCTGCGTGTGGCTGCTAGCAGCAGCAAAATCTGCAGAAGAAGAAGGGTGGCCAGCCTTCTAAGCCTTGCTCTTCTGGTCCTAAGGGCAGCCAGAAGTCAGCACCACTTCCCTAGGAGCACGCACCAGTCGTCCAATGCCTTTGCAGGTCCAGCTGTATGTAATCCCTGTTTTTGTCCTTGACAAGGATTGGTTGGCAGTGGACAAGTGTCATTTGTCAACCAATGGGATTGGGTCACAGATGATGCTTTAATGAGGAACATTGTCCAGCACAGCTATTCTTTGGAGTTGGTGAAATGCCCCCCCCCCCCCCCCCGCCCCTGTTTGAGAGTCCCCTTTTCTTTCGGTCCACCTCATGAGGAGGTGGAATGTGAACCTGAAGGAGGCCACGCAAAAGCTTGCTGACAATGGACAATGGGTCCCCAGGCTTTTACACTTGCCTCTTTTTATAGCAGAAAAGTGATGGCAGACAAAGACCAGTCATCAACTTGTCGTTTCTGAACTCTAATCTTGTTGAAAAGCACTTCAACATGGAGACCCTAGCAACTATCATGGCGGCAAGGGGACAAGGTGATTGGGCAACCTCGATAGACCTGAAAGATGCATCTTCTCCACATTTCCGTGGCCAAGCAGTCCTTGAAACACCTGCGTTTTATGGTCAATGGCAAAGGTTTCCAGTTCCAAACTCTGCCAATTGGCATGGTGCTTGCACCACTGGTCTTTACTTAGGTCATGAGTGAGGTGGCGACATAGGTGCACTGGCAAGGGATCCACTTGCACATTTATCTGGAAGATTGACTTCTGCATTCTCAGAACAAGGGGAGGTTAATCCCAAACACATATTTGTAGGCAATCTGTGTGCAAAGCTAGCCCTAATTTTGAATATGTCCAAGTCCAGTCTGACCACCTTGAGGGAGTTTGTGTTCTTGGGGATTCAGGTTTTGACAGCCCTTTCATTTGGCGGCCTTTAGAGGATATATGGAAGAGACTCGTAGCTCTCTTGAAACAGTTTAAAAGGGCTTCAGCTCTGATGGCTTGCATCAGTGGATGCATCTGATTGGGATATTAACATCCATGTACTCTCAGGTTCCTCTGGGGAGGCTTCATTGTTGCACTGTTCAGCTCAGCTTCCGAGATCACCGGGATCAAAAGAGACACCCTTTGTCTCAGTGTCTCCAGCTCCAGCCATGCAATTGGCTGTTTTTTAGTTGGTGGTCTTGCCAAGTGAATGGAAACTGGGATAGTTGTCCCTGGTGCTATTCTATGGCAAGGTGACCTTGTTCGCCGATGCCTCCCTGCAAGGTTGGGGAGTACATTTGGACTCTGTGAAACCTTCAGATGAATGGCTTCCTCTGTGGAAGCAGTTTGCCATCAATTGACTAGAACTGGAAGTCATTCATGGTGCCCTTGTCCAATTTGGGTAACAGCTGGAGAACAAACATCCTGGTGATGTGCAACAACTGTACAGCAGTTGGGTACATCAACAAACAGGGAAGCACCAGGTCGAAAAGGTTGTTCTCTATGGCCAAATTGATCCTGCTCTGGTGCTGTCAGTATGGCATCACGCTCCACTGTCGGCACATTTCGGGTTGCCTCAACATCAAGGCAGACCTGCTATCATACCTGTTGCAGGTATTTCAGACCAAGTGGTCAATGAATCCCCAGGTGGTGGAAGCCATCTGGGCCCTTTGGGATTGACCACACATAAATCTCTTCACCACCAGGGACACTCGCAATATTGACACCATTGTGTCCCTGTTTTTACGATGAGTTGGCATATGCCTTTCCTCTGACCATGCTCCCAAGATTGGGGAGGAGCAGCACCAAATCCTTCTCATGGGCCCATGGAGGCCCAAGAGGTCAAGGTTGAAGTTGAGAGTAGGTCCTCCCCTGTCACTAACTCTTCTCCCCAAACTGCTCAAGCAACCAAGATCCAACAGGTTCCACTGCAATTCTCAGTTTCTCAGGTTTCATGTCTGGCTGGTAATTAAACCAAGAAGAATACTTCAGCTGGGTTCTCAAAGGGAGTGGCTGAACAAGTTGCGTGGAGAAAACTTTTCAGTCGTCTTTCAAGATTTATGACACATGGTGGAACAAGTTTCCTTCTTGATGCGTGTCTAAGGACTGTTCGCCTTGAGATTTCGGACTTTATGAAGAGCTAGCATGTCTTAATTCTCTCGAGGCTAATGCAACTAGGGCATTCTCTGCCTTCTGGGACACATTAAGCATCATGTCAGTAGGGGATTTTATGGCTGACCTTAGATGGCAGTCCCATAATACCTTTACTTACTTCTACCTAAGAGACTTGCCAGAAGTGGAGATGTGGCTGTTGGCACTCTAGTGCTTTACCGTTTGTAAATGATTTCTTTTAAATGTGTCTACAAAATTCCCCATAAAGGCAATTTTACATAAAAAAAAATAGTGGACTTGGCAATACTTGAGGCTGCTTCAAACCTAATGAGACAGTGTCATTACCATATCCAAACCGTAGTCCTAACAAAACAAATCCAAGTCAATTCCGACCAAAGGCAATGTTCCTTGGTATGTATAGCTGAAAAATATAAATTTATAGTTCGTATTTACCCAAAAGAGACCAAAACGTAAGTGCAAAGGTCCATAGGGGGATAAAACTTTATCTAGTTTTCACATGACAGAATGCAAAAAGTTTTGTTTGAAATTATAGGCCTATTTCAGTAAATTGGCTTTAACATTTGCATCATTCATGCATATACAGGACCATACAATTTATGAAAAGGGACCAAAATTTGCAGCACATCAGAGAATTTGTAAGTGGAGGTTCTTAACTTGTTGAAAATGTCAATAAAATTCAGTATTTAAAAAGGTACTACTTGCAACCACAATCTCAACAATGATCATCATCCATACAAGTCCACAAAGCGACATCAACACCAACATCAATCCATCAGAAAAGCCCTCTAGGCCTAAAATGACCATCAATAAGAATCTAAACAACATGATTATATAATTCGATGTGTTTTAGGCATGTAGTTAAAGACATGATGTTGTTTTAAAGGAGATAAACTAAGAGTATTTCAAAAGGAAAAGTGTTTGAATTTCCAAATATAGTAAGTACATTGGTTCAAATGTTAAACATCAGCCAGAAGTAAGTGACATTAGGCCTCAAATCATTAAAACGTCGTCAAAAATGCATTACAATAGTCAAAATTTGTAAGGATAGCAGTCACATTTCAAGTTGGTTTCCAGAAGTATTTTTGAAGGGACATTTAAATGTTCAAGGAAGCATATAATCCCACAAATCATCTAATAAGTCAATTATTAGGGTAATAATTTAGAATTCCAAAAATGTAGTATGCCATTGTATGTCATCTGTAAGTCAGCCAAGCATAATGTACATCTAACTCGTGGTTCTATAAAGTTCAAAAAGTCAAATTGTAAAACAGTCCTAATTATTGTAAAATTCTACTACGTTTATCAGAGAAAGAATTCGGTTTTATGGAGAGAGAGAGAGAGAGAGAGAGAGAGAGAGAGAGAGAGAGAGAGAGAGAGAGAGAGAGAGAGAGAGATCATTTGAAATTCCTAAAGGTAACTGTAAGTATAACTGTTTTCCTGTAACAGTTTTAAATTTTTTCATTTTTAATCAGACGTAGTTCAACTTGTCAGTCAGTTGATTTATATGCTAATTATTTATACCAGAGAGAGACAGAGAAAGAGTACATTAAACACTTTGAGCCAACCTGACATGACTTTCACAATAACAAACTATATTCATCGGACAATTATAAAAAACAACATCAGTTTCACTACACTTGGAACACTTACTGCACTGTAATATGTGCAGAAAATGACTGATTGTTCAAATTGTTACCAAATATATAAGGGTTCCATGAAAAGAGAAGTGGATAACAGTTTTCAATGATAGTGATGAGACCAAACCGAATACCAGTTTAACCTTGTCAGATCCAGGATCATTTACGAAATAGTAAGACATGCTAGTGTTCGTCGTCAGAAGAATCCATGACCAACAGTAATGATATTCAAACGAATGAGAGTATCTTCTACCTGACTTGGAACAGGTTACCAACGTATTGGCAGTGGGTTAAACCAGTTTTACTGGATCCCAATCCTCCCACTTTGGAAAACACTCACATTCATTTAAAGTAGGCCTAAAACAAATTTAGCCCTTAATGTTAATGTACAGTTATAAAAGGTAATTACTTGACCATAGTTCACAGACATCATCCAAACAATGACAGGACAATTAAGAATTTTAAGTCAGACTACTATTTTTACATTAGAATTGCGTAACATGACAAAATTTGAATTTAAACACCAAAAAAAGTTTCCACGTGAACACAGGATAACTAAACTTGATGCTAATATTATATTTATTATGAAACATGGTTAAGTTCTTCCATGTTCCATTATCACTAGAAAAAACAGCACAATAGGCCTAAAATTCGTTACAAAAATATTACTCACATCAGCTGAGTAAGTTTTCCTTACATTTTTTCACAATATTCAAAAGGATGAGAAAATAGAAGGCCTGTATTGTTCAACATGATGCCTGAGAACTTAAATGGTCCTTATTTCATTTTATGTTTGTTGTAATTATACTAAATTTTATGTTCCAGTATTGAAAGTTTGATCAAGCTCATGGTAAAACAATCTCAACTACAACATTAAAATACATAAAATATTTCTATGTGTTTTACTGCTGTTTTTCAGAAATTAAAGTTAATTGCTTTAGTGTAAAGCCCTTGCAGCAATTATAACTATCTACACATTTTCGGTGTCCAGATTTTTACTCTCTGGGACATGAACTATAGGCCTCATATTTTGATCAGTTTATGTATATCTGAACACTGGTATCATACAGAGGTTTATGCGTGAAATATGCAGCATATTTTATTAATTCTAATAAAATGACTATGGCATATATTTTATATTCGGAACGAGCGGGAATCGAACCTGCAACCTTTGCCACCAGTCACCTAGCTGAAATGCGAAATGCACATATCTACTCAACCAAATCCCCATTCTTAAAAAGAATGTTTCAATGGAGGTAGTTATGTGCGAGTGCCATATCAACACGGTTATGCGCTTTATTTACTGAGTCGGCATTTATTTCCAGAATCGGGGACTTAAATCCACCAGCATTAACGAAATGCGCAAAATATATATTTTATGTTCGGAACGAGCAGGACTCGAACCTGCAACCTTTGGCACCAGTCGCCTAGCTGGAATGGGAAACGCACATATCCACTCGATCCAAATATAAAATAATGCTAATAAAATGACTACAGTATATAGGTATTCAGTGCTGTTCAAAATCGGAAAAAAAATAACAAATTCAAGTGAATACCCTTACAAATAGAAAAAAAACGTGAAACATTCTTTATTTTCTTGAAACTGATAAGGGGACATAATAAAGTAAGCTTACTATTTAATTGGAAATTACATTGTTACACTTACTACTTTTTTACTGGCAAACTGTACTGGGAAGGCAACAGCAACTTTCGACATTTATAGTCTCATATTCCTCTACAGCTTATTATACGAATCAGCACAACTACGAACATACAATTATAATGCATAATTTTTCGCCACTGTTATCGAAATACAGAGCCATTGATGTTACATGCAAGGTATCTGCTGATAATTTAGCAAAAGTATATAGACTTGATTGGTTGCCTAAAACAATGGGCCCTTTCGTTGCCATTTTCTTTACTGTGGCGACGACACGCATAATTAAAGCTTCAGTTCGTCATTTCAATTGTTCCATTTCCAATGTTCCTAAAATGTGCAGCGCCATTTTGGAATCCATACTATGCTGAATACACACACACACACACACACACACACACACACACACACACAATGACAATAAGACTTCTTTACGGAAAATTATGATCAGAAATATGCCATATTCAATATTTTTCTCTTGTACAAACATTATATTCGGTATGTTTTTGATGAAAATATTTTTTGTTTGATATTCAGCTTAGGGTTCTGTACACTTTATTTCTACCTTTTTTGTCAGTCTGTAGGCAGTCTGGCATTGTCTTAGTTTGAGGGATTACGACCTCCCTACTCAATGATACTATTTACACTTTCATATTTCTTTGTCAAAGATATAGTGCTTCACCCATTCACAAATTTTAATACTCCATCGCATATATTTTCTATATATTCTGAATAAAAATACATCTTTTTTACACGTCTTTCTTAAGTTTATGGTAATTTCTGCAAATCACGACATAAAAAGCTATGTGCGGCATTCATGTTTGTTTGACCATGTGCAGAACATACACATCCGATCCTGCGTATGGTAACAACTGTATACAAACTTATCCCGATTTCTTCCCTTTATACTTGGCAAGTCTGGTTCCTTTTTAAACGGAAACATGATTGTTTATTTTTTTTCTGGGGGGGGGGGGCGGCGAGGGCATGACCTACATCATTGACATGGCTTACTGGCCAACCCGAGTCAAAACTGTATTCGAGATTTGTTTTCAATTTTCAAACCTTCCCCATATGGAGGGAGGCTTAGTAAATCTGTACAACTTGTGCATGATCTCTGGACGTAAAAGATGAACGTCAATGGCTATCTGAAGGTATTAATTTTGGCAGAAGTCCGTCAACTTTCATCCGAATTTACTGATGCTGCGCTCAAAATATATACATTTGGTCATTTTGGCCATGAGAAAGTTTTCATCTAGCCATAACTGACTTTTCATCCGATTTTATACTCATGTTAGGCCACTCGGCAACAGTGCACATTTTTGTAATATACACTTGACCTCAAAAGTTCAAGGTCCTTAGTGTATGCTGCAAAATGTGGGAACAACAAAGTGGGAGCTGGCCATGGGAAGGCTTCTGCACAATGATCGCTCACGCTTGGAAATACATGTATTTCGTTTTTATCATACTTTACTGGCATGTTACTCACAACGGTTCAAAGAAAAGAAAAAACCGAGAAAAGGAAGGGGAAAAAAGGAAAAGGTCATTGGTTGCAATTCTCAGAATTTATTTGAATCTTGATGTAGTCATGGCTTAGAATGTGTGATGGTGGCTTCTCAGAGGTTACATTGCAGGTCTTTTTTTATATTACAGTCATCTGTAATGCTCTCAAATTAACACCCAAAAGTCTTTATGCAAGTGGGTTGTACAGCTGCAGATTGTCCGCATTTGACATTGATTGGAAGTCTGTGACATGTAGAAACAATTAGCACGCCTGGGCATAGTACAGATACATTCGGCGGTGGCGCCACCAAAGACTACCGATTGCCGCAACCTGCAGCAGCTGGAAGTGGAAAATGTCACAAACTATCGTTATTATGCAGCGGAGTGCAGATGATCATAAGTTGCCATCCCAAAATATCATTTTCATGTAGTGTCCTTCGAGGCGCCGCACAATGCTTTCCTTGCATTGCTTTTCCCTTTTCTTGTATTCTTTTCTTTGCTAAGCTAATTGTTGCATTTGTTCCTAATGATAGAAGGTGCGAAATATGGGGCATATATGCAATTTCCACGCACATTGCATTGATGTGGGTGATCTAGTTTTGTTTCTTTATGGATATATGTGCGTACATATGTATGTATGCACATATGTGTGTGTGTGTGTGAGAGAGAGAGAGAGGGAGAGAGAGAGAGAGAAGTAGCAGCTAACATGTGGAAACCATAAACTCAAAACGCGTTACTTAGAAGCAGTCTCCAGTTTGTATCTACGGACACATTCATTTATGCATGCATGTATGTATATATGTATGTATGTATGTATGTATGTATGTATGTATGTATGTATGTATGTATGTATGTGTGTATGTTTGTATGTAACCTTAGTTGCAAACAGAAGAGAGCTTCTACAGAAAGTATGTAAGTATGTGTGTATGCATGTATGTATGCTATTAAAGCTTGGGAAATCGGGAAGTCTGCAAACAATTTGCAATTAAGGAATCTGTTAGTCCATTGTTCATTTATTTGTGTGATATATATTGAACATTATATGTACATACAACACACCTCGAAGGTGATAAATAGATAATATAACTCTTCATAACTGACTACACAAGAGATACACATAAATTATCCAGCTGTTTACATACCAAAGTAAAAATTGTCATACAGGTTTTTCAAAAGAGTTACGTTTGAGGCTAATGCAATATGGGTAGGTAAGCTATTCCATAAACATATTATCGTTTTGCTAAAGAAATATTTCCTGATGTTTTATTGTCATGTCTTGACCTCCAATGTATGAGGATGTCCGCTTAACCCTGGGTAACTTCTTGAAAAAAAGGTATTATAATCAATAACCTCCAGTCCATTCATTATCTTGTCTACTTCAATGAGATCTCCTCTATCCCGTATTTCTTCCAAGGTGGTAATCTTAAGCTCCTTCAGCCTCTCGCTATATAGTCACTTTGCAATTTCAGGGACCAGTTTCGTACCTCTCCTTTGCATCTTTTCCAAAGTTGTCTTGTCTTTTTCTAGGTAGGGTACCCAAGCCTGTACACAATATTCAAACTGTGGTCTTACATACACTTTATACAATATTACGAATGATTCTTTCGAAAAATATGAAAATGTTCTTCTTATAATACCCCAAACACTGTTTGCTTTTGCAGCTATGTTACCGATATGACTAGAGCAAGTTAAAGTATCTGATGTTAAAATTCCTAGGTCTTTCTCCTCTCTTACTGTACCTAACACCTCATCATATATCCAGCTATTTTAGCGATATGGCCAGACAAAGTTAAAGTATCTGATATTAATATTCCTAGGTCTTTCTCCTCTCTTACTGTACCTAACACCTCATCATATATCCATAGTATATTCCAAATTGGGATTGTTTTTAATTTACATGCATGACCTTACATTTTCTTTGTTGAACCCCAGGAGCCACTCTTCTGACCACAATAACAGTTTTGGCACCTCATCTTGAACACAATGACGGTCTCACAGTGAGAGAACCAGATGGTACATTTTTGTATCATCAGACAAAATCTTATAATCAGTGTTAATGGAAGGTTGTATATCGTTAATATACAAAATTAACAGAATTGGTCCAAAGACAGCTCCTCAGGGCACCCCACTGGTCACTTTTACCCATTTGGATTTAACACCACTAACAACTACTCGTTGTTTTCTGCCCCTAAGAAATTCTCGACCCATGTTAATAAATTGCCACGAAACCCATATTTCTGGAGCTTGTGAATCAACCTTGCATATGGTACAGTATTAAAAGCTTTTCTAAAATCTTAATACAGAATATCAAATGATTTTTCCTCTTTATATAACTGAGTACATTCTTCTAGGGTGTATAGCAAAATTGGTAAAACAAAACCTGGCTTTTCTAATACCATGTTGCTAATTACGTAGCATTTCTATGTGTTCCACCATACTTTGTCTTATTTTCTTTTCTAATACTTTGGAAACTTGAGAAATCAAACTGACTGGTCTGTAATTCCCAGCTTCTACTTGATTTCCCTTTTTTAAAGATATGTGTTACATTAGCTTATTCCATACATTTGGTAGTATTCCCTTATCGAGTGAAAGTCTGAACAGACAGAGAAGTGGAGGATATAAAATATCAGAGGTCTCTTTCAGCACCCAAAGATGGATTAAGTCTGGTCCTACTGCCTAGTTTTGGTTTATGCCCAGCAGCATATCTCTGACATCCAAAGCAGTAAAGTCAATATTATCTGTGTCATTATACACCGTGACAACAAAATTGAAAGGACCAGCAGCTTCATTGTCAAAGACCACATGAACAACATAATTAAACCATAACAAATACCTGTCATATGCACTTACATACACTGACTGAAAGAATATGTTTAGCTCCATGGCTGTATCTGTATCATGATTTGTCAACTCCTACTGCTACATTTTAGCTGAAACACAGGAGACTTTATTTTATTACAACTATTCACATATAGACAGAAAGCTTTTATATTTTCCTTCATTTTCGTAAATTAATTTGTCTCTTTTGACGTTCCTAAGTTTTCCTGTGACATGTTAGGTAGTGTACTCTGAGGAACCAAAATTGCTACAGGGAGCTCAGGTTAGTCATATAATCTGAGAGTTGTTTTTTGTTTTGTTTTTTTTGTTTTTTGTTTTTTGTTTTTGTTTTTGTTTTTGTTTTTTGTTTTGTTTTTTTTTGTGTGTGTTTTTTTTTGGCTTTATTTTTAAATTAAATTCTTTTTAAAAAGTCTATATTGGATGTCTCCTATGTGAAATTGATCAACAAAATAATGGTAAAAATGTGTTTACAGATTGCTGTTTTACTTTGACCTTCAACTCCTACTAGGAAAACTTAACGTTAGCCCAGTCATACTGCTTTCCATATACATTAACATGTTTGACATCTAACACACACTTTTTAATTTTGTGAAAAAATCACAGTCGTCAAATATCACATGCATAATTTCGGTCAAAGCCTACTTTTATTGTGTGGTGACATCTTTCAAGGCCAAGAAATCATGGAAAATCAAAGTTTGAAATGTTGGACATCAAGGGCTAATGTCTTTTTTCACCAATTTCCACATCAACTTAACCACCACATTACTGAAAAAAACTCCAACAAAAAGAAGATTATGATCTGAGAGAAAAAATGTTGCTGAATAGGGAGGTTATTATCTGCAAAACAAAGGTAAAATTGCTAATACAATATCAGGCGCACAGCTTTGGCTTAAATGTTTCATGACACGATGTGATCTTTGAAGAGGGAAATATATTTGGTATACTATCAACGAAACTGAGTGGCTACTGAAGCAAACAAGCGCAAAAAACTAACTGAAAGAAGTGCAGTCCTGTGCCCAGTTGATGTTATGAGTGTACGTTTGAATGCAGAAAGATCACTCAGAACAATTGTGTGTTCTGCTTTTCTTAGTGATCTGTCCCATGCTTTTGACTCCATTTCTCATTCATTACTGCTAGCTTAACTTGATGCCTATGGACTGGCTCAAGACACAACTAGATGCATCTTCAGCTATCTCTCTGACAGGAAATAGAGAGTGTCAGTGGCAGATGTCACCAGTTCCTGGGCTACAATAAAACGAGGTATACCTCATGGATCCATTTTAGGACCAACCTTTTTCAATGTCTCTTTTAATGGCATCTTTGTTTTTATCATCCATAGTCTATATAACTATACAGATAATAAGACCATCCTCTCCATTGGAGACTCAATAGAGGAAGTTTTCAACTTTGAAATTCATTGTGTCTGTTATGTATGGACAGCATGTGGGGAGGTCCACTTTGGACAGATAAAACAGGACAATTAGCTGTGGTAGACTCTTTTTATTGTGGCGCATGCAGGAGAGGTACAATGTCGGATTTCAGGGTATAATGTCTGAAGATAATAAACTCGGATGTAATATTTTAGCACAGGGTTGAGACAATTGGTAAGTCCCTTTGGGTATAAAAGTTGCTAATTCAATAAGAGCTTAGTTGTTGTGTCTATGACAAAATAACACATATGATATCTCCCTTCTTTCAGAAGTTTGAAGTTCTCTTGAGCAGTGTCCCTGTGTGCTTACATTGTTCAATTAATATCCGTGCTATGCATGTTCCATATATACTCTGTAGTTTGCACTTATTTGCCTGTCTGTTGTCAATAAATGAGTAGGCACGATAAAGAAGTATGCTACATGTATATAGCTTTCTAAATTTTAGACACTTGTTATTTTGGACAGTATTACATAGAAGTATTAGTGTTCATGTCCATGTAGGTGTAAGATTTTGCTTCAGTGGGGAGTCTTCACATCACTGAAATGTATAATGCAGATTATATATTTATGTGGTAAATGTTACCTTTCTGTGTATATGCTTTACTAATGTCAGTTGATTACACATTCAAATGAGAGTTTTATTTGGACTGTGTAGAAATATAGTTCATTTTTATACAAATCCCTTCAGTATTCTTGGTTTGATTGTTCGGCCATATCTGGATCACTGTACACCTGGTCTCTGCGTTGTCTGTTGTGGTGCATAAGTATGCCATGCTCTCTGCCTGATCATAGGTTGGCTCCCTGGTGTTGGGGTGATCATCTGTGCTGGTGATGTCACAGGAGTGATAGGTCCTGCAAGTGGGGTGTTGGTTGGTGCAACAGGGCTCACTTTACTGCTAGTTGCATTACCTGGAGCAAATGGTGTGTTGTCACTCAGTTTAAGGTGTATATGATTTCATAGGTATTCACCCCCATTAGAACTTGGCACTTCATACGAACGTGGTGTTTCAGCAATTTTAATTATGGTTGCTGGTTTCCACAACCGATTTTGCTGATGAACTCTCACCCTGTCCCCATTGTGCAAAGGTTTCATTGGCTTGTCATCTTGATCATAATAATGTGTTTGAATCTTTTGTTGTGATATCAGGGCAGTCTTTACCATCCTGAGACTTTGTAGCTTTGGCATAAGCTGTCCTTTATTCTATGGTTCATAGGTTTGATTTCAACCAAAGACTCATCAGCAGTCGTGCTGGTGACCCAGTGTCACTTATAGGGGTGTTCCTGTATGATAGGAGACCTTGGTATGGGTCTCCGTTCTCTTGTTTTGCTTTTTTGAGGATGTTTCTAGCAATTTGCAGGTATTTCTCTGCCAAATCATTTTGACGGATGATGCTATGGGCTGGGGCAAATGTGTTTAAAGCCCAATTCAGTGGCAAACTGTTTGAATTCAGTGGATGTATACTGACTGCCACAGTCAGTTGTCATTACGTCACAGCTGCCATGCCATGCAAGTATTGGCGTGATGGCACTTATCACTGAGTTTGCAGTGATGTTTTTGAGTTGAGTTATCTTAAAGTATCTACTGTAATAGTCAACCAATAGTAAAGTATTCTTGTTATCCCACGCAAATAGATCTGAAGCAAGTTATTGCCATGGCCATTGAGGGATATCCAGTGACAACATTGGCTCTTTTGTGTTTGGGGCCTGGTGTTCTTGGCAGATTGAACATTTTGATACCAGGTCATATATCTGTGCATTCATCCCTGGCTAGTAAAGTAGATCTCTGGCCCTGCACTTACAGAGTATTATGCTAAAGTGGCGAATGTGGATTTTCTCTAGCATTTTCGACCTCATAGCCTTTGGTATTGCAATGTGTCACAAAGGAACATGATGTTGTCATGGACAGATAGTTCATTTTTCATGGACCAAAAGTCTTTGATATCCCCAGGTATGTTAGACCTGGTGTTTCGCCATCCACTTTTTATCACTTTGATCAGTGTCATCATTGTATCATCATCTTTGGTGGTATTTCTGATCTCCTGCATTTTCTTTTCTGCTACTGCAAGATTTTTTGAGCACTGAATGTACGTGTTCCTCTAAGGTTTCATCATCTTTGGCACCTTAGCCTGGACTGAATGTGCATGAAGGTGTGTCAGACACTGGAATTTCTTTCCACATTTAAACCACACCTCCAGATCATACTTTCAAAGATGTAGAATCATTCGCTGTGGTCTGGGTGGTGCCATGGCCAGCGGTTTCTTCATGATACTTTCAAGAGACTTGTGATTTGTTTCTGCTATCACTTTTCTACCATACAGGTACTGGTGAAATTTCTTGCATCCAACCACTATTGCCAGCATTTCGTTCTCAGTGTGGGCATAGGTTTGTTGTGTGGGTGTCATGGCACATGAAGCATATGCTGCTGGTTGTCATCGTTGCAGAATCATACTACCCATGCCTGCCTGTGAAGAATTAACATGCAAGGTCACCTCTTTGTTGGGGTTGAAGTACTTAGTTACTGGTCCTGGGGATCTGGTAATCAGATCTGTCACTTGTTTGAAGGCTTGGTCTAGGTTTGAGTCCCAGTGCCATTTTGTGTCTCTTTTCAGTAAGTTGTGCAGGGGTACCATAGCCTCTGCCAAGCCAGGTGCAAACTTTGTCAGGTGGTTTATCATGCTTAGTATTATCTCTACTTCTTTCCTTGATGTAGGTGAAGCTATTTGCTTCACTGCCTCAATCTTTCCTTGATCGGGCTCTGGTCCTACTGACGTGATTGTATGACCAAAGTAGTTTATTTTGGACAATCCTATTTAAAGTTTTTCAGGGTTCAGCTTCATGTTGCACTCTTGGCAGCGTTTTAGCATAGCTGTGAGCTTTTAGTCATGTTAGCATCTCGTCTCACCATGCACTAAGATATCATCGATTATTACGTCAACTCCATTTAGGCTTCAAAGTTTCATGTGCCTTTTTCATGAAGGTTTCTAGAGCCCAGGCAACCACGAATGGAAGCCGGGTAAATCTCCATCTGACATATGGAGAGTTACATGTTTTCAATTTGCTGCTTTCCTCGTCGAGTTTAATGGCTTAATAGCCAGACTTAGGATCTAGAGTGCTAAAATACATTTTGTTAGCATGTTTGTGTGTAGTATCATCGATTTTTGGCAGCTGGTAATGTCCGTGCATGATTGCCTGGTTCAGGTCTTTTGGATCTATGCAGATTCTTAGCTGGTCTGAATGTTTCCTTTCAACTGCCACCATTGAGCTTACCCAGTCACTAGGTCTATCTACCTTTGTCACAACTCCAAGGCTTTCCATTCTTTCTAAATCTGTGTGAATTTTTTCTCTAAGGGCAATAGGAACCTTATGAGGTGCATGGACAACAGGTTGCGCATCGGGCTTCAGCTTGATGTGGCATTCACCTGGTAGGCAACCTGTGCCTGTGAAAACATCGCTGTGTTGTATGAGACCACATCTTGTTTTGTCAATCCTTTGTACATACTGGTTTCATTGTCAGCCTCAGTGTTCAACATTACCTTGATCAGGTATCTGGCATGCTTTGTGATGAAGCACTGGTTTGGCTGGTGTAGCGACTACAAAAGATCCCAAAATTTTGAATCTGATGTTTATGTATGCAGTGAAATGTGCATTTTCCTTTGACAAGTAGCTTATGCCCACCATAGCCAGAGAGACTGGGAAGGTCTTGTGTAGAAAGTTTTGCTTCATTGGCAAAGTGTTCATACACCTGCGCCGATATGCAATTTACTTGTCCACCTGTATCCACTTTGAATTTCATATGCCTTTTCTGTTTTCCCACAGAAATGATTCCATAAAAGTCATAACTGTTACATGTGTCATCACCAATTGTGTCAATCTTTAGGTCTGCTTGTGTGATCTGATTATGATATCATTGTCTTCTGGGTCTAGTACACATTCAACTTCATACACTTTCTTTATGCTTTTGCACATGGATCCAAAATGATTTTTCTTTTTGCACAGGTAGCAGGATTTTCCCATTGCACTGCATGTGTCATTCCTTCCATGTTCTTGGCCATATCCCTGACATTGTTGGGATGTGGCTTTTCTTTAGTGTGTTTTGTGGGTGTGACTGCCTCCTTTAGCCTGGTGTTGCTGGTGGCTCCCTCTGTGAGGATTTTTTTTCCTTATGCCATGCATTTCTTGCTCAATCTTGGCTTACTTTCATTCGGGCCTTGGATGTTTCTACAGCTCTGGCAATTTTCAGAGTTCTTTCCAGCTTAGGGTCATCTTCTAGTAGAAGTTTTTCCTGTACATCGGGGGAGTCTCTGCCCAACAAGATTCTCATTTATCATGTCATCAGTGTCATGGAAGCGACAGTCTTTAGCAGTTAATCTTAGCTGTGTCACCCATTCATCCACAGTCTGGTCTGCCCCTGGGTTACAGCCATAGAATTCTTTAGTTTTTTTAGGGGGGGGGGGGGTAAAGTAGGCTTCAAATTTTGTCAAAAGCACACTGGATGCTTTTTTTCCTCAGCTGTTATTTTACCACTTGAGCACCAAGTTCTGCGTATATCTCTTCTTTTTTGTCTAATTCTTATAAAAAATTGTGCTGCTTTCTGCTGTTTACTCCACTTTTGTGACTGTGGGCCTGTGAACACTAGTTCTATCACTTTTCCCCATTTGGCCCAGCTGTCAGCCACACTGTCACTCTCAAAGTCCATTTCTGGGATATTTTTCAGGCTTGCTGACATTTTGACGCATGCCACCTGTTACTGCAGCTCGCAGACTCGCACATAATATTCTACCGCAGGGTTGAGACACTTGGCAAGTCCCATTGGGTATAAAAATTGCTAATTCACTGACTCAATTAGAGCTTAATTGTTGTGTCTATTACAAAAAGACACATATAACAGTGTCAACAGGATTGACTGGTGTTAATTGAATCATATGCCATATCTCTACAGTTGCAAGCCATTTTCTCTTCAAATTTTTTTTAAAACTTCTTTTAAAAGTCAACGACCATACTATCGACAGCACAAAACCTGTTCTACTCCTGGGAGTGCCTCAAAGCAGGCCGACAACTCTATGCACTTCCATTACTTCACAACAAACATGGTCAGGGAGCACATGGCGATACTCCCATTGTAAAGAGTGACAGATGAGAACATTTTGCATTACTTCCCCTCTATTGTCAATGCTTTCATTTTTTTACTGCTGCTCGTAGATGTTTTTGGACAACAGAATGATCAGATCTGGAACCAGCAACCTTCAGCATGAAGCACTTACCGGAAAATGGGTAATGCACATACTAACTGCACCAAATCTCCATTCCTAAAAGAATGGCTCAATAGAGGCAGCATGCGTCAATACTATTATCAATACTGCCCAGTTCTTTACATGTAGTCCAGTGCAAGTAATCTATTCGGAGTTGTCCCAGATCGAGGACTGTACATATGTAAGTCCACCAGCATCAAAGGAGCACGGAAAATATATATGTTTTGTGACCACGGAACTGCCGGGTCTCTGCCAATATGTCAGTTCAACCTTTCAAGGTCACTCAAGATAAAACTTGACATCAAAAGAAACTTCATCGGTACTTTCCCATTACTTTTTACCAGTAAAGACAGCCCTATAATCCATCATTACTGAGGTATTATCCACTGTGTCACTTGACCTTTCAATGTTACTGAAGCTCATAATTAACAACTCCAAAATAACTCAACATGTACTTACCTATTAGCGTTTATGAGCACCCATTGGCCTAGTATCCAGAATTACAGAGATATAAGCCAATTTGGGAGATTTGCCTCTATCCCTGTTGTACAATAACAATGCTAACATGCACATATCGCCTTACCGATTTTTCCTAATTTTCATACTTTGTTAAAAAGTAGAAATGACAACACCAACATGTAGTGGAAACAAACGGTGAAGGTCAAGTACATCCCCAATAAGTTTGAAGAGGATTCAACTTACAGTTTTTGGAGAAGTCAGGAAAAGCAAAAAAGCAGTTAGTGCCCATGTGGTTGTTGTTACTGAAAGTTCCTATGCCGGCTATGAATTTTCTGGTATGTCTTTTGTAACATTTCGGCTCCATAACCATGTTTGGTAGGATCTCTCTGCCATTTCAACTCACAATAAAACAAATATAAATTTGCCATAAACAACACAGGCTCTGTGCCCATTGTGATACAAGCAATCCACCAAAAGCCTGTTTTACGACAGCAAAAAACGCGTTTGTCAACCAGATAATCACTCATTTTTAAATGGCCTCTTGGGATTTTTCTCTGTGAACTTCTGTTGTTTCGAGTCAGCTATGTGCAATTTGAATTGTATTTTCTGTCAAATAAAATGAATTGAATCATGTAATTATGGATTAAATACTAGAACGGCTTGCTATATAGTTGTACTATATAGTGCCATCATCACAAAAGCAGTTTCTTCATGTCCTCCCAGTACGTTTGTTGTGACGGTCAATAGACCTGTTCATACCGACTTGTACCGAACTTTCCGGACCCTAATTCATTATGCATTACATTGTTGACCTGATTGTCCGATCAGCAAGTGGCCGAGTCGGGCTCACGCTTTCATATGTTCACAAGGGATGCCACGGCTAACGCTAGTGATTACAGCCTGGATTGTGCTGAACAGTGCAAATCTTTTACCTAAAATGTCACATCAGTGGTGAAATGTGCATGTTTAGTTTGCTGACGGTTTGATTTTTCATTAAACCCAAGCACATCCTGTGTTTTACTTTCTGATCCTTCCACGTTAAATCCGGCTAGCATCTACGAGCACAAAATGTAAACAAAGCAGGGTGCACTTCCCGAAGTGAACCGAATAAACCCGGTCCTATGAATTGGTCTATTGCAACTAGCAGTCTAATTCCCATCCAATTCTCATGATTTTATAAGGGAGCCAGCGGTATGGTTCTCACCAAAACACCAAGCACTTACGTGACGACCAGCCAGCAATACGATGCCCACCAAATACGCCTATACGTCTGTTTTGACAACCAGCAAACTCTCCTTTTCAAATTAGACCGCTAGCCTTAAATTTATAATTCAATTTGCAGGATTAAAACAAGAAAAAAACGAAGTCCAGGGCTGAGCTGACTTACATGTAGGCACATAGAACTGAATATCAGTAAAGCTTAAAATGTCGACTTCAGAAGATGTTAACCACTTTTGGATGAAGATGCATATAACAATATACACTAGATGTTTAGTATACACACGTTACAAATATGAGCCATCCAAAAGTATATGTCAAACACAACCTATTAATTTGTAATCAAAGATCCCATAATGTAAAATTATACATAACACAACTTTTGTTAATGTGTGGGTATGCCATAAAAAATACTGTGTGGAAATGTTTCTATACGATAAATTGAGAACTGGTAAGTTTTACAAGGAAATTTGTTATATATATATATACATATATATATATGTATATATATATATATATATATATATATATATATATATATATATATATATATATATATATATATATATATATATATATATATATATATAGAACAAATTTCCTTTTTGTAAAACTTACCAGTTACTGTAACAGGATAGGATAATTTAATAGAAGCGGTTGTAACAACCTTGTCCCCTTTCAGGTCTTTTTAATCCTAAATATCATACAACTTCAAAATAGACCAAGCAGCCTGACACTAATATGACAGTCTGACGAAATTGCTCACTGGTGGCTGTTCGTGCCACAGAATGTTAAAAAGAGTGTTAAATCAACTTGCGTTTATAAAATAGGAACTGCTAAATTGTTAAAAAAAAAAAGAAAGAAAGAAAGAAAAAAAGGAACCATGCATGTTAAAACATATGATTGTCAAACTATTCAACACACTACATTAATGACATAAACTTTGAGGTGCAACATGGTACTCACACCCACTTTTTAAAGTATAGAAACCATAATGCATGGTCCCTCAACCTGCCTTGCTGACAGTATGAATGAGGTGTGTTCTGAATGTTTTATTTCGGTTCCGTGGTCAAAAATCAAAATTATAAAACTGAAAAGCCCTGAAATGAAACTTTTTTTGCTCTGTTATTTCTGCAATTTACGTATCATCACATATAAATTCTTCTCTGTAGTGTATTTAGGGTGGAAGTATCATGACTGGGTATACCTATATGGAAAGATAGTTTCATAAACAGAATCATAGGGCAACTATATTTAAGGCATATAATAAATGAACAGCATTCTGCCCCAAATGTTTAGATACTTGACCTAGTGACCTAGTTTTAGTACATAACATTTTTAGTCCTGAGACGTGTATCAGGTTTTATGAAACTAGGGAAACTTTGAAGGACTGAGTATATGGATATGCCTCTTCCGCCCCCTGGTGTCAGACTCCTTGGTTTGCCCCCTTTCGTTAATTCTTATGAATTACTGATTTGCAAGTGTCAAATGAAGTCCGTGGCATGATCGTAAACACACATGATAACAAATCTGATTGCAGGATAGGTATGTCATGATGCATACTGTGGTCAGCACGTGTGAGAATAACTGATATATGGGTCACAAAGTCACAGAAATCTGATCAGTCTCTGTTGCTTAAAGTCTTACCAAGAAGACTACATGGAAAGGAGTCTGCACTCCATTTACAAAACCTCTGTGAGTGCGGTCGGACACGAAAACAATTTAGTGCCTTTGTGTTTCTGTTGTTCAACGAGTTCATGTGAAACCGGGTATATCGTTTTAAACGTTACCTGTTGCGTTCTTGCCTGCGCTACATATAAAAATGAAAATATTTCTGTATTGGTAGCAATTCAATTTTCACGTTGAAGTAGATAGAAGGAAATCAATATTTTTATAAGGCAAAATTTCATTTTGAAAACATTACTTCCTCACAAATTATTAACATCACAGTTTTCCGCAAAGTCAACCCCAATCTGCCACAGTTATTCGGAACCTTTAGGTAAACAGCTTTCAGAAAAAGAAGACACATAGAGGTGGACTTTGCGGAATGTACTGTTAACATCGATCATCCGCACATTTGCCATACTTCAGTGCGACTCGCCCCTTACCCCTTCCTCTCTCCACCAGCTTGAGACTGAACTTTTTCATTAAAGCGATGTTATTGTCGAAACACGTGTGTGCTTTGTCTTCAATCATTTGAGCTACTAGTTTCTCAACTGGTTTGTTTACAAATAGATTACGTGCAAATAAGCTTTCCAATCGGCACAAACACAAGTGCATACTCCTTTGCATGTTGTCTTCTTGGTCTTACGCTGCTGGCTCGAACTGAATTTTCTTATCGCAGTTTTTTTTTAACATAACGGGATAACGTGTTTGCAATGAGTAGTTTGCAACTGGTGTACAGCAGGACATTTTTAGCATATTGGCGATAGTGCAGGTGCATTATTATGATCTGAATCATCTCAAACGGGTAAAAATTTCTTTCAGGTTCAGAATGAAAATAACAAAATGGGTAAAAATGACAAATTTTCCAGAAGGCCATATGACGTGAACTTTCGATATTTAGAAATAAAGTGTAAAGTGGTAAAATGTGTCCCTGTCGATTCACATCAGAACTATGAGGAGCTGGTGTTTCAAATTTTTGCAAAAATCTATTCAAAGAGAAGACAGCATGCAGTTTCAGTAAAAAAAATTATAAAAAACACACAAAAAAGTCTGTAAAAAGGTGAAAAAACGCTTTTCACCACCTCTTGAAAAATCAATTAACGTCGAGAGAACCTTGTGCGATTTAGAAACAACTGGCGGACCAGTTCCGAAGAGAATATTGCAATATTTTCAAAATATTTCTACTAATAATGATAACAATACGAGTAGAGTCAAGTGAAGCAGACAAGACTGTGCACGAACAAAAATAAATTCTACCATAACCGTTCCAACAAAGCTGGTGCAGACTCACCCGAAGCCTTATTGCTAAGATGTCGAAATAGTGAATTGTGACAATGACAAGAACAATAAAAAACAAAACAAAAAAAACAAGACTGTTCATAAAAAATGAAAATTAGAAAATAATATTAGCATAACCAATTAAAACAATCTGGTACAGACTCACCCATTGTACATTCCCATCAGTTTTGAAAAGGATCTGGCGAAAGCTTTTTGAGAAGATGTCGACAATTTTGAATTGCTGTAGCACGACGGATAGGTGGGTGGGTGGATGGACGAATGAACACCAAGTAAACTTGACTGATTTATCACTGCCAACTGAAATGAAAATGTTGACTTTATACACTTTCAAGACGGTCTCAAAAAGTGTATGTTTTTTACACTTAGGAAAATATTTACATTTATGAACGTCCCCATAAATGTATATGCTGTTGAACAGAATGACTACGTAGTCGTCAAAACATGAAGGATAAATTCATTTTGTGACCCTATAATGTGGAAGTGCAAACAGGGCTTGGACAGATATCTATGGTAAGTACGAAGCCATTATGGTTATATTTGACCTGCAAGGCCAATAAAAGAGTGAAAGGTCATGATTTCGCACAAAGGTAAAATCATTGGCATGACAGAAAACGATCAACGAAACATACATCACTATAGTTATCAATGGACCTCGTCCATGGGTTATTGCGAACAAAAAAGATACGCATTCACGGTACAATTCAGATCTTGACATGCACTCTCCTGGTGCATTAAAACTAATCCATCTGCTTTTGATCAGTACACTATAGAAAGCCACATAATGCAAAATATATGCACCTCGCCAGTGCACATTACCATTGTGTTTTAAGCAAGCAAAAATAAGTTTCAAAACATATCGAAATGGACTGACACATTTTCACAAATATAGGCCTCCTTCATGAGAACTGAGAAGAACCTATGATCTAGGAGTCCCCCGATAAGGCCCTGTGTGATTAGGACTGTCCTGGAACAAAAAATCATGTACTTGATGAACAACTTGGTGGTAACAAGGCCGCGATACGTTTCTTTCAAGTTCAGTGGGAGTCCACAAATGACTGGTCTTATGTAATGTATGAAAGTTGATCAAACTTGGTCAGTTTAGTTTACACATATTTATTTTCACTGGATAACCGTATAGTACATCGAGATGGTACTAATAAAGTGGGATCTCCAGAAATGGAGGCCAACACACAAGTATATACGTTGTACATAACACAAACTCGGTCAGAAGTAGCATTCGAGTATAATTTCGCTTCAGGTTGCACAAGAGTGACGTCAACCTTATTTAAAGACAATGTATTTATGTTTGAAAACTCAGAAAGAATTTAACAAAACTTGATCACGCTTATATACCTGGTATTAAAAGTTAGGCTTGCAGATGGGAGACATCGAATTCATATTGAAGGTAACTTGGGATTGCAGATGGGTGTCCTTGACTTCATTTTCAAGGTCACAGGTCTGCGGAAACGAAATCAGTACCTGCGTCTCAATTCGGGAAATATTTTGATGAACGCTGGTCAAACTTGGTGGGATAATGTGGCTTGGTTCGTTTTAATATGTAATTGCAGATGGATGACTTTTTGACTTCATTTTCAAAATCACAAGGTAATTCAAAGTAAGGTGGTTGCAAAAAAAAAAAAAAAAAAAAAGGGCTGTGTGAACAGCCCATGCTCAGCTGATCTTGACATTCATCACACTTGCAGCTCTATGAACCTGGGAAAGGATCAAGGTCATCCATGTTCTGAGTAAGTCTTACCTTTATACAAGAACACTAACATTGTGCAACATCAAGGTTCAAGTAGTTCTCAAATTATAATGAAGAGTAAAATTCATGTATGTTGCACTGTGACCCCAGAAACGAGGTCAAAGCCATTCATGTACTGTCTAAGCATGACCTTCATACAGAAACATTAAAATGTGCAGCATCACAGTACTAACTCAAAACAGATCTCAAGTTATCAAGTAAACAGTACATTCCGTGTCAGTTGACCTGTGAATTAGCATTAGAATGCCCATTCACTTTCATAGTAATCAATAGGAAAGCTGCACTGACCCATAAGTACCCAAATTGAAAATCCTTAAAAATCAGGAATCCAAAGCAGTACCACGTAGTAAACAACTTTGTTGACCCTTCCACAAGAACATATTCATCACATTTCAGCTTAATCTGAGTGACGGTTCTGAGAACAAGTGAAAAATAGCAAAACCATACAAAAAATTCATAAAATATTTAGAAAAAAATTGCAGCGGTACCTGGTGAACAAATTGGGAACTAGGTTTCCCTGGGAGTGTCTATTTACGATATCAAAGCAATTGGGTGAGCGGTTTCAGAGGAGAAAAGTTTTTAAGGTTTGCCCCCAAAAAGGAACAAACAAATTCATAAAAAATCAAAAATCAACTGAGCGTGACCATTTGGACAAACTTGGTAGAGATCCACCCAAGGCACATCCCCACCAGGTTTGAAGTAAATCTGGCCCACATTATTTAAGTTATAACCATAACAAGAAATTCCCATGTTAAACTATCCTATTAAAACTTGTGTTAAGATTCTTGAAAAAAACATCATAAAAAAAATCCAAACATTACTTGACCACGACCATTTGTACAAACCTGGTAGAAACCCACCAAGGTACATTGCCGCCAAGTTTGAAGTTAATCTGTACGACGGTTTTAGAGAAGTCGAAAATGTGAATTAGCATTAGAATGCTCATTGACTTCTATAGTAATCAATAGGAAAGCTGCATTGAGCGATAAGTACCCGAATTGAAAAAAAAAATGGTTAAAATTAAAGAATTTGCAGTATTCCCACATAGTGAACAACTTTGTTTGACTCTTCCACAAGGAACATATCCACCATGTTTCAGCTTAATCTGAGTGACGGTTCTGGAGAAGAAGTCGAAAATAGCTATGACACACAAAAATTCAAAAAAAAAAAAAAAAAAAAAAAAAAATTTAGAAAAGAATTGCAGCGCCACGTGGTGAACAAATTAAGAAATGGCAGTACCAGGGAGTGGTCCTGTGTGATATCAAAGCAAGTGGGTAAGCGATTTCGGAGAAAAAGATTTTTTAAGATTTGTCCAAAAAGAACAAAAAAAAATATTAAAAATAAAAAAATTCTCTGGACCGTGACCATTTGAACAAACCTGGCAGAAACCCACCCAAGGTTCATTGCCACCAAGTTTGAAGTTAATCTGGAGGATGGTTTTGGAGAAGAAGTCGAAAATGTGAATTAGCATTAGAATGCTCATTCCCTTCCATAGTAATCAATAGGAAAGCTGCAGTGACCGATAAGTGCCCAAATTGAAAAAATCGTTTATAATCAGTAATCCGCAGCATTCCCACATAGTGAACAAATTTGTTTAGCCCTTCTACAAGGAACATATCCATCATGTTTCAGCTTAATCTGAGTGACGGTTCTGGAGAAGAAGTCAAAAATAGCTATAACACACAAAAATTCATAAAAAATTAGAAAAAAATTACAGCGCTATCTGGTGAAGAAATTAAGAATTAGGAGTCCCAGGAAGTGTTTCTGTGTGATATCAAAGGAATTGGATGAGCGGTTTCGGAGAAGATGATTTTTTAAGATTTTCCCAAAAAAGAACCCCCAAAAAATCATTAAAAATCCAAAACCCACTGGACCATGACTATTTGAACAAACTTGGTAGTTACCTCCCAAGACACATCCCCACTTAGTTTGAAGTGGATCTGACAGACGGTTTCGGAGAAGAAGTCGAAAATGTGAATTGTTGACGGACGGCGGACGACGGATGGACAGGCGACGGATGGACGGACGATGGACGGAGGACCATAAGATACTATCAGCTGACTGACAAGTCAGCTGAGCTAAAAACAACAAGAAAAAAACAAACAAACAAACAAAACAAAACAAACAAACAAGCTTTACTTTATCTTATATCTTATCAGTCTCAGTTGCTTTGGAGAAATGACAGTCACTTAAAAATCTGAAAAATAGGAAAAAATTGAACTGCCTCTGCAGAAAATATGATCGCTGGTAAAGGGGTCCCCACAGGTGTCCCTGTGTGTTTCCAAAACTGAAAAAAACCGGTTGTGAGATTCAGAATGGGAAAAAATCAAGACACACACACACACACAGATGCAACATTGCTACCAGTGCACCTGAGCTGCTGCGAATTATTACACAAGGGGTTCTCACTTTGAAGTTTGGTAGATGATGAAAGCCGAAGTCAGACCTGTGAAAAATGTCATGGAGTATGAGCTTTCCAGAGAAAATTGATAATCAACAAGTGCCTTTGGCGATTCATAAGGGATGTTGTACTCCAAATGGCAGGGTCTTTCATGGGGAAAGGAAGGCTTGAAAATGCCCAGTGCACGTGTCCCCCTTTTATTAGGACATGCTGGCTATATAGCCAGGGCCGAGGATGCGCTGTGTCGCCAGTAATATTCAGTCGCCGTTTCCTGTTTGACTGTGTGTGGAACAGCCATCTGAGTGCTCCAATGCGAGACCAGAGCCCCTGATGGGCTTTGTTTGCATATGTCAGCACCAACGAGTCATGCATAGGAAAGTCAAAATTCTTAGGTAGAGTGTGTTTATAATGTTCCAGATTCATAAATATCACAAAAACGATGTAGGCCTACTTTACTCTTTTGCTGTAAACTTGTCTTACTGACAAGTCAAGAGAACTAAAAGGTGATAGGCCTAACAGGTCTCTTTTTATTTTTGGCAGAAAGAATGAAATTTGTGTTTTGGGTGGTTAGGCCTATACAATTTGGAAAAGAACTAGTGTCTGCAGTTAATGATGGATATTTCTAAGGTTGAGAGGACCGGTTTAAAACCACCAGTTGCCTTTTATGGGTGACTGCCCGTCTCAAGTCAGGAGTGAAATTTGTTTCTTCACTTTGGTATTGGAAGAGAAATGTTGATGCTTTGGCAAGTCTGGAATCTCTTTGCTGTCATTGTTGGGTTTGGAATTAATGAATATGGATCATGTTTTTCTGTACTATTACAACCTCAAGTTAAAGATTTGTAAAAGTTGACATTCAATGGTTTGAAACACATTTATACGATTCAGTAATCACAAAAACGTCCTTGCTTGCCAGGTCCTAATTCCAAGACCCCTGTCGAGTCCCGCTTGGTAATGTTTCGGAGAAATGACTGGTTTGCATTGTGATTGCATGGCTGAAAATACGATGGCTGTCACATGACAGCCCGCTAACACACGTCTTTCGGTGTTCAAATTTAATTTTTTTATCACTTTTTATCACGCTCTCCACCTTTTCTGGATGACTAATGCAATAGTATTAACGTATCCGTGCATATTGCATTTATAGTTTCGAAAATTCGTGAATCACCTCAGTGTGTGTGCGGCCGTCACACTGTTTACAAAGCTATCCTGCCAACCGGAAGTCCAATGATTGACAGGCAGCCGGGTTAAACGAATGTTACGAAAAGCAATAAAAATGATATGAATTAGTCTTTAAAGCCAGTTTCACGAATATAGTCTAATAGATTAGCCATTTCGCTATTTGGTAGGGTGGTCACTTGGTTGTAGGAAATTTTCATTTACTCCCCTCAACGTCAAATCACTTCGGTATGTGAAGAATGTGTGTCGTCGTCAGACGTGACGTGTGCATGTAAAAAATGATCGATTTTGGGTAGATTTGAAACCTTAAAATATGAAAAACACGCGTTGTCAGTTATATTCGGGGCGTGGCATTATAGATTTGGCCATATATAGATAGCAAAGAGTGTTTTGGGGGCCAAAATATGGGTCCAAGTTTCAGGGAGCGTGGCTTCATATTTTCGGGAGATTTTTAAATATGGTGTAATAAAGGAATGAAAGCTCCGGCCTAACACCGACAAAAGAATCAATATGCATAGTAACTACTTCTGTGACAAGCATTGGATCCGGGTATTGGCATGCCGACATGCACTGTAACTTAAGTGTAAGTGTGTGTGTGTGTGTGTGTGTGTGTGTGTGTGTGTGTGTGTGTGTGTGTGTGTGTGGGACCGTTTATTAAAGGCTAATACACATTGTTTAGGATCGTCTGAAACGCTTTGTACTTATGCGCTTTTGGGAAAAGGATTTTCGCACCTTGCGCCCGCTTAAGGACCCTATGTTCTAGCTCATTTAAGCACATTCTCGCTAAAACAGTGTGCCAATTGCCACTTTTAATCGAACTTAAGTTTTCCTATTCAAAATTCTACACAGTCAGTTCCGCACTGCACCCATAAACTAGGACGGTATGCTTTCTGGACCTTTGAAATCAGTCGGGACCATATCCACAACAGCACGTGGTAATGACAATAGTGATTCGGGAATGAATTTTAATTTGTGATCATGTCGTAGTGACAGGTACACGTGGTGTATTTAGAATAATAACTCATTAATGTGAAGGAACTATTTCAAAAAAATGGACTCGGAAATATGGGCAATTAAAAAGGGAAGTTCGCCGAATATTACATTTAAAAAGATAGTTACAGCAATTGAGTTTGAATGGTCACGGCTATACATGCAGACAAACTTCTTCATTTTAGTTTTGTGGGTTCGACTCTTCACGTGCCTTTTTTGTTTTGTTTTTGCTTTCCTGTTTTCCTTTGGCGCGTTCAAGCTGCAAACATTCAAGCATGCGTAAAAGAAAGAACCAGATTCTGATATAGGAAACATTTATCCATGTATCTATGTCTGTCCGTCTCTGTCTGTCTGTCTGTCTGTCTGTATGTGTGTCTGTCGGTCTGTCTGTCTGTCTGTCTGTCTCTCTCTCTCTCTCTCTCTCTCTCTCTCTCTCTCTCTCTCTCTCTCTCCACACCCAGTCGTTTTCACATAAATACATAATAAATGATGCATCTACGGATCAAGCAAACTGATTAAGCGATGAATCTACCTTTATATTTTGTAAGTGGAAAGTTCTAAGTAAAACTCTACAGTATGCTAAATATCCAGTTTACCATTGACAGATAAAGTTTGACAGCATGATTTACTGCTTTGGCATTAAGCAAACTCTGTCGGCACTATTCTGAGCTACAGACAAGAAAAAAGTCACGAAAAACAGATGGTATCATGCATACCTGTACCAAACACCAGAAAGAGAATCAAATCGCATATCTAATACCTATAGATCATTTACCTTGCCAAGTTTGGTGGTTTTGGGGAACAATAGTGTCAGAGAAAAGCTCCGGACAAAATTTGGTCGTAAAGAAGAAAGAAAGAAAGAAGGAACGAAAGAAAGAAGGAAAGAAAGAGAGAGAGAAAGAAAGAAAGAAAGAAAGAAAGAAAGAAAGAAAGTAAGAAAGAGAAAGAAAGAAGGAAAGAATTTTTGGAAAAACAAAATGCTTGGGTTCGCACTCACACATAATTATATGTGGGATTATGAACCGAATCCGAGTCTATGTCGGTACTGGACTCGGCAACGTGTACCAAATCCGATATATTGGACTCGTAGAAAACAAAACAACAACAACAACAACAACAAATAATAATAATAATCGGGGATCTGCCAGCCTTTAATATATGTAGGCTGTACATTTTGTTTACAGTTAACGGCAGGTGTTTACATTTTGCATCATTTTTTTCATGTTTACATTTCAGGGTGATTTCTAAAAACACTTAAGCTGTTTACATTTAGCAGTAATGTTTACAGTTAACGGTCTGCCACCTAACGTTAAATGTAAATTTACATTTAGGGGTGTGTTTGGTCAAACACCACATTTACCTACATAAATACACTAAATGGTGAAATGGTAGCTACTTTCGTTTTATTATTATTATTATTATTATTATTATTATTATTATTATTATTATTATTATTATTATTATTATTATTATTATTATTATTATTATTATTATTATTATCATTATTATTATTACGGAAAGGTTCCTCTTTATGGAGGGTGAGGAATTGTTCAATTATAATGTGTGCATTTTTCATTCATTTACTTTCATGACCCGTTATTAGAATATGTACCAATGGTTTAATCTAGTCATTGCTTTTGATCAGTACGTGAAATACTTGCCCCAATCAAATCCTTCGCATGTGGTTGAACCTGACACCAGTACATCACAAACAACAAGCGATCCACCTTCTTTATAACTTTCAAAATTTGAAGTGACATTCTATAGTCTGCATGGTGTTACTCTTTGTTTTCCTTAAAATTTTCACACACCAATGATAAGTCTAAAAATGATATTTCTTATCATAAGTGCCCATATAAAGATTTTTTTATAATGGCCCTTTAGCCTGTGCCCCTAGATAAATGTTGAACAAGAGCACATAATAATGTCTTCTTCTTAATCTTTTCTCCTATTTTGTCTTGATAGAAATAAGACACATTTTGAAGTATTGTGATTTGTGTCTTGTTAGACCCAGAACATCATTTAAAAAACAATCATAATATCTAAATACAAAGACAATAATATTTTTTTTAAAATTCACACATAGGATATATTGCTGGCGCAAAAGCCACTGTGAACAGAGTGAACTTATTGTGGAATAATTAATTCATCAGATTAATAGCTTTACAGGGCGTGTCAAACATTTAATGACTTACACGACATTTTGATTAAAACATCTGTCTACAAAGATTATAAAATGAAAAACAAAGTAACAAAGTTTTGTGCTAAATTTGTAATTATGGCCTGCACAGCCATTCCTTGTACGTCAGAGAATTGAAATGATGCGCGTAAGGAAAACAACAGACAAATTGAAAGAGAGAGAGAGAGAAAGAGAGAGAGAGAGAGAGAGAGAGAGAGAGAGAGAGAAAGAGAAAGAAAGAAAGAAAGAAAGAAAGAAAGAAAGAAAGAAAGAAAGAAAGAAAGAAAGAAAGAAAAGGCACGCGCGAGAGTCGAACCTACAAAGCTAAAATGATAAAAGTTGTTAAGATCCATAATTGTTACCATTAGGCCATTCCAACTCTGGTGTCATAAGTATCGTTTTAAATCTAATAATCGGCAGACTTCCTTTTTATTTCCGACTCCATTTGTGAAATAAGACCTTTACATTAATGTGTTATTATTTCTGAATACACTAGGTGTCACTAAAACATGATCACAAATAAAAAATAATTCATAAATCACTTTTGTCATTCCCGTGCGCCGTTGTTGATATGGTCTCGACTGATTTTAAAGGTCCAGAAAGCATACCTTCCTAGTTTAATTATCAGTGCAGTGCGGAACTGACTGTAGAAATTCGAATCTGAAAATTTTAGTTCGATTAAAAGTAGCAATTGGCACACTGCTTTTGCGAAAATGTGCTGAAATGAGCTGGGACATGGGGTCGTTAAGCTGGCGCAAGGTGCGAAAATCTTTTTCCAAAAGCGTATTAAGGTACACGGCGTTTGGGACGATCCTAAACAATGTGTGTTAGCCTTTAGGCACACTGCTGTACGGTGACTGGATGCTGCCAAATCTTTTCTAGGTGAATCGGGCATCGGTTTCATAGATGCTTGTAATTAGATGCATGTTCAAACCTATATAAAAAAAATGTTTTTGTTAACACTGCCATGCTCTGGACACGTGCTAGATGAAGTTGTGGCTTCTAATATTATTTTCAGAGGTAAAATTCCACTTTTGACAAAACTGTGCTGATCGCATGGGGACTACGGGTTATGTGTTTTAGTAACTATTGATAAGATTATCTTCAAACTTTGGGGAATGTGCCCAGGATGGGTTTCTACTAACTTGACACAATAGATAGTGCTATAATTTTTTTTAAATTAAAAGACTAGAAAGTTTCTTGCTTTTTAGCTCATCTGACATCTCACTTCGCTGGGCTTTTCTTGTATTCCATGATATGACGACCCCTCTGTCCTTCAACAATTCGTATTTTCGATTTTTAAATTAAACCTAAACTAACAGACAAAATTCACCAACCATCCCCTTCCAAGCCACAATCCACCACCACCACCCCCCAAAAAAACAACAACAAAAACAAACAAACAAAAAACAAATAACCAAACAAAGCAAAAAAAGAAAAAAGAAAAGAAAAGAAAAGAAAAACGAACAAACAAAAAACAACAAACCGCCATGCAATCGCTACAAGCTTATTGAGCAGTAAACGTAAGCAGGTCTCTACCACCTTTGTTTTATTAACAGGTTATATTTTTTTAATTCTCTGACGCCATTTAGCTTATTGTTTTGAGAGTGCATAGTAGCACATCGTGGTACCTATATCTTAAGTAGTCGAACAGTGACAATGGTATGTATTCCATTATTTATAATTTCTCATGCGCTTTGTACTTTTTGACGTTTTTACAAAAATACATTCTGGATTTTGTTCACACTTAGCAAGGGAGTGCACATACTAACTTTGTTTATTAAGGTTCATTGCTACCATGTCATGATTTCGTATGAGTTTATAATCTATGGGAGGAAATATCAGAGCATAGTGGTAAAGGAATACCATTGTAAGTAAATTTCAATATGTGCGGTTTTCTCCAAAACTGAACGCTCTTTAAATTTGGTGGCCTTGCATAAAGGGCAGATCAACTGAGTGGAGGTTGGTCTTTTACTATCTTGTTTTTATTCAATGTGCTGTGCATTTAATACCAAAGCGTTGTATGTTTTCAAATTATACGTGCTCCATGGTGATATGTTTCGCATGCGTAGAGATCGTGACTTCTAAAAGTGTAGGGCTCTACTGTTCTGATTCTCGAAACGAGTAATGGCACTTTGACGTTGAGCGTACCGATTCTTCTGCATGGTAGAAGACACGCTCCATGTACCTATATTGAATTTAGTTTCTGGATTGTTATTTACCATAATTTTTTATGGAAAACTGGCGACATGTCAAAACCTGTTTGTGAAAGAGGAAGACTGCAGAACTATATAGCAGTCAAAAGTACCCAATCTGCATCTTTTAAATTATAAAATATGAAACACTCCGTGCCAAGTATTTGTCAGAAATCGTAATGTTATTCTGTTTGCAATAGTCTGTGACACATAAAACATGGAAACTCGGTCTTGGCATATCGCTTGCCTCGATAAAGCGGTTTACGTTGTTTATAAACCAGGTGTCTGTTGTTCCTGCCAGTGGTTTCTTCTTTAATGAGGTGAGCTCAACCTCTGCTTATTTTCTTTTGTCTTTGCAAGGAGCCCAGAGCTGAAGAGAGAAGGACGGAAAACTTCGCTCAGCCACGATATTATTGTTGGGCTACCAAAAGTTTCCTTTGTGTTGGTCCATTCAGTTGAAAACATAAACAATTTTGCGTGCAGACATAGCAGCCCATCTGTTTTGCCAGGTACCGTGGTTATATGTCTCTTCATCTCTGATCTAAAGGTATATAGCCTATACATTTTAAATCCCACTGGTGATGTTTGAAGTAAACTTCCTTTATTCGTGTTGAAATTTTGTCACTTGACTTATGTAAGATTAGTGTAATCATTTTTAACCTTTGCGTTAAGCCGACCCACCACTCGTACGTACGAGAAAGAATGTTATGTTCACACAAAATTAGATTACATTACCAATTAGAGGTCCGAAGAGCGAAAAATGAACTTGTCCAATTTTATTCCACCTTCATATACTTTACTTTAACGACATTCTTCCAGCCAAAGCCAGTCCTGTGTGACGATCAAAGTGTACCGAGACAGTGCGCATAAATAATGCAGCTGTGGGCATTATGCAGCAGTCTCAGCATATGTCCACGAGATATGCCTTTATGAATGTGCTTAGCGATAATTATAACATATCACATGGCCATTATGCCACATAATCAACAAGGTCGAAGACTGAGTTGATTATGGCATATAATGGTCATTGTGACATGTTATAAATGACTTGTGACGAGAGTGGTAGGAACTGACAAAAGTATTTCTTGGTGCATGACATTCTCCCCCTACCTTATGTGCATGGTGTAGTTTGCCGCTTACATAAGTTGCCACATGCACAGTCAAGTTTGACTGCTTGCTCATATATTTTCCACTTATCGATATGGCAGTAGAAAGAGCAGGTGGTGGAAGCCAAAATGACAGATTTAAGTGAATTGTGCAGTATTCCCACTGAACAGTTGACATTTCAGAGGAGTCATAATGACGAGAGTGCATGCCACAAGAAACCTACTGCAGGAAAAAATATATTTTTGGAATTTAATTCACTTTTTCCAGGGTTCATGCTTGTCGTGGACACTGATTAAGTTTTGTAAATTGAGTCATGTACACCAACTTACATTATGCCGACAATGATATCATGCTAAATATGACAGACGACTTAGAAAGTTCTAGAAATACACGTCTCTACTATTCCAAGTCCTGAAGTCATCTGCATAGATCCTACTAGAACAATACCTTTGTTTGGGCTTTTCAGGGGAAGGTGTCAACAACAACTGTTTCTACAACATACTGCCTGTAGGTCATGCTGCACTGCACAACACTAGCAATGTTATTGTGTGAAAAGTGGTCATTATGTGTTTACTTCATGTTATTTAATAGGAAGATCATAATCCACACTTTTCGTACAGAGAATGGATTATGTGATATAATCATCACTTTTTCCGGTTCCCTATTGGTCGGTTCCCACCACGCATGTTAGAAATATAAAAATCAAATGTACAAATAATAAAATTAGTTTGTTTACACACAATACAAAACGCAAAATGGACAGAGAAGTTATAATCCTATCTCTATACATGTACATGCTGGGTCCCCGTGGGGTAACTGTACTTGGACATTTTAAGTGTTCTCGTCACTTTTTACAAACATTAAAATCACGGGATCCAGCAAGATTCGAACCTCGACGGCCCTGGGTGTTGATGTGTGTCGTTTGAACAACCTGTCTTCCACGGCTTGCGTTGGTCAGACTTCGGCTGCATGCAAAGGGAAAATATTACACAATGAATGCGCCGGAGGCTAGACATGAAGTTCAATGCAGTTTGCAAGATTGTTGAACAACACGAACACGTGTTATTCTCCTGAAATCCTATACAAACAGCGTGGTTTGAGAAGAAAATACCACTCGTAGTCGTTGACTCTTGTGTCAAAATGAATAAGAAACAACACCGTGATTTCTTATTCTTTCTGACACAAGACCCCGCTCCCTGTCGTGGGTACTCCTTATCTCACCATATTTGAAGAAATATATATATATTTGCTGTATAAAAGATTATACAAGTGTAGTGATTGTCCAATATTGGACATTTCTAAAAGCTGTGGTGTTTATGGCCACTCAATGGAGAACCCCGACGACTTTGTTTCCAGTCACAAGCTAGGAAACTTAAAAGATTGGAACTACCCCGTTCTTTTCCTCAATCCGAAGGATCGAACTCAAACAGATCTTATTTACTGCGAGCTGCCGCGTTAATGTTGACTTACTGTCATAAACGTTGAATCAAACTGTTGCATTTTCCCATCTACTTAATTCGTTCATCGAGTTGTATGGTGATTATGAATATTGTAGTTCATAGTTATCACGGTCATAACCATTACCATGACAAGTAATCTTATTTTTATCATTAGTACAAGTGCCTCCGGCTGTACCCACCTGACAAATTAAACTGAAATCAAAGGAGGTAATGTGCAAAAGGGATAAGAATATCCATTTTAAATATGTTTCATTAAGTGTCCAAGTTACGTAAGGCCTAACAAAAATATATGTGTCGTTCCGGTAACCTGACCGACCCTACTGAAAAGGCACAACCCTAAATAAATTATATGAATCACCAATAAAATGCTTCAAGCCACCCTTCCCTGTAAAAATTGATCTACCTTGGCTAAAAGATTTTATCGAAAACATGAACGTCGTGTGCTGGTTTTTGCAGTAAAGTGAACTCAACCACATCATTTTATTTCAACTCGTCTGGACAGTTAACTTGGGCCAGGGAAGCAGCATAGCTGCATAACCACGGTGTTCGGTGAAACAGCATAATTCCTGTTGAAAAATTTTATCAAGACATTAGCGGTCGTGTGCCGTTATTTTGCAGTAAAGTCAACTCAAACACAGCTTTTATTTCAACTTGTCTGGAGGGTTAACTTGGGCTGGTTATACAGCTGCATGGCTATGATTGTTCGGTGAAACAGCATAGCCCTGGTGGTTCGGTGATGGTTATCGTAATATTTCGCTAGGTTCCAGGTGTCCGTTCTTCGAGTTACCAGGGTAAACGGTCGTTAGAGTACTTTTAAAACAAGACTTACTATCTTAACTTTAATCTGCCTGCTTGGTTGTGTTTGAGGCAGTTATCATCGTTAGTTACCAATCCAAATGCGACACAATACCTTGAGTCGGCAAATCGTGCAGGTTGGTGAGTGCCATTTCGAACATGGCCCAATGTATTGGGGGACAGTCACACAATAATACATTTGATTTGGATATCAAAGTGAACCGAGGCCACAGCATATATCATATCATTATTGATGCTCTGATGTATTTGCAAGATATATACTTTTGGTTTCATTTCTCAAGATCATCCCAATATTATCCTTATTTACAAACCATTGCGTGCAGAATCCACAATTTTCGAAACGGCAGCCAAGTCTGTGGGTTAGTCCTGATCGTATATTTTAAAGATGTTGTATCCAAAATATTTATGTGATTAGTGTTAACAGAAGATTACTTTGTCGAATGAATGTGAAGTAAAATATATAATAGGACTTTTACAATGTTCGCATTAACTAAAAATGTAACTAAAATGTCTCACAGTTACCGGTTGTTAGCAGGGGTGGGCCCCAGAATAGAAATATTGTATCACACAATGAAGTCGCCCCCAGGCTATGAATTTTTAGAGCACTGGGCACAGGAGCCAAGAGCCCTCACCGCATCAAAGATGAAGCTAAATCGAGGGAGGTTGCTCAGATAGTGGATACAGGTCCAAAAGTACCGGCGGGTTTTTATTTTATTGGTAATCATTAGTGCTATATTATGACTCTTTGTAAAACTACCTGAGAGATTTCATTAAATCTTGGTTAGCAAGTACCTGAATGGGTCTGACACAAATTTGAAAACTCAGTAACATTATTTTTGCTCGCAAAATGGGGATTTGGCATATGCCAGCAACGAGTTGATCCACACACACACAGGGTCAGGCTCAGTGCCTTCCCGAGAGATACTGTATTATCATCCATGCCATATGAGTATTGTTGACCAGTCCTGTGCTACCGTCAATGACATCAGTGTTGCCAGTCCTGTGCTACCACCCATGATATCAGAGGTGCCAGTCCTGTGCTGCCACCCATAATATCAGTGTTGCCAGTCCTGTGCTGTCTATCATGATATCATTGCTGCCAGTCATGTAGTATCATGGATATAGCCAAAACCTCCATGACCGGTGTTAACTGACAGTGTCTGAAAGAAATGCTTCTTCATTGCAGAAGGCACGAGACACTTGTGGCGAGTGCCTTGGCTTCTGCGACCCAGAAGCATTGAGTTCAGGCAGTAAACACACTGGGGTGTTGCTTGTATTTCTCCCAAAATGATACATGAATACATTTTACAATTTTTAAGATAAAACAACACAAATGCAACGATTTTTACACTGAAAAATAACTTTAATTCCCATACCCTGCATTTTACATTGGCACGCATGAATATCAAATGTCAACAAAGATATCCGCCACAACTTCTGGCAGAAGCCTGTTCACTCAGTTGTGTTTCTACAATCGGCGAGAAGTCCCTGCATGTTGATGTGCACATGAATGCCCGCATTGTCTGCAAAATGGGGGCCGGCAAACATACTGTCAAGTAAATCTGACGACCTGGATCTATTCTGAGTGTAAGATACAGCAAGATTACCACGAGTTGATACAGACAACAGGGTAGATGGATCTGAAGTTTGCGGTAGCTCGGGTAAAGGCAACATGGCTGACTGGCTTGGGACATAGACATTCAACGTGGACAGAGCACGACCCTGGACAGGAAATGACGTAGTTAGAATGGGTTGCTACATACAATACTACATAGCTGTAATCAACCCTTTATTCACCTCTGATAGGTGCCATTATGGGAGAAATCAAAGTATATTTTACCATGCCTTCCTGTTTCAGCCTGGATCATGAAATAAATGCCCTATCATTACCCATCTAAGTTCACATGTGGCCATCACAGTATCCTCCTGTATCATTTCTGGAAGCTCATCTTAAATTTTCACACTGTTGATACCTGTGTTACTCCAGGAAAAATAAACATGGGTGTTATCATTAAGTATGTCTTACTTTATTGACTTAAGGGTGAAAGTGAGCGACCTATGCAACTGCTGAAAGCATTTTATATTGATCATTATGCTATTGCAAAAACCTTGATTAAGAAATATTGAAATCAACTTCCCACTGTTACAAGTTTTTGCATACCAAGATTTGTGGTATAGAGGCTTTGGTTAACTTCTAACTGCAGTCATTTTCCAAGCAGTTCTGGAAGAACGCCATAACCTGTTCATTTAAAATTGGACACTCACTCACCCTTATGAGAAAGGTGAGTAGAATTTTGTTGTGATAAGCGCTGAAAGACATCATATTCGGTTAAATTTTTGAGACCTTTAGCACGGGTGGTGAGGTGGCAAGTTGGACCTGGGGGTGGAGTGCATTGGAAGAAAGAACTCGACACCACAAGCATTTGTATATCACTATGAAATACCTTCCATACTCCTTGGGAAAAAAAGATGCCAGTCCCATTGGTTTAACATGGGCCACTCAAAATATGCCTTTATGGGGAAAATATGGGTGTCACGTGCAATATTATGTACCATCAACACGATAGCTTAGGGTATGCCTGAGCAGTCACATACACAAAAATGTCCCGAAAACAAGACAACAACCAGAGAAGTGCTAAAGGCCCTAAATGTGTGTCTGGTATTGGGAACCTATGTGTTCTATAAGGGAGCTATGGCACTACCGGGATCAATGTGAATCCACAATGCCATGTAGGTTCAGGGGTTACTTACAACTGTCTGAATTTGACAAGGCTGAGTGCAGCATCTTTGGAATATTGGACGCTAGCTTTTTTTCAGCGGGAGGTTGCCAGGATAATGAGGTGCTCCAGATGGTCGGGAAAAAATGATGGAACCATTTCCAGAAAACCAGAGGATGCAAAAGGAAGGCTGGATCTGGGCGACCAAGACTGTCAGATGGGATGGATGACTGTTAATTGATCTAGTATGTGAAGAAGCATTTTTTTTTTTTTCATTTGTTCTACTGAAAGGTAATGTCAGCAGTGGCGCCAGGCCTGAAACATCAGAGCATCACAGTCTACCATCAACAAGAGACTTGTGTCGACCAAACCGAGGGCAAACCACCCTGCCATTCGCATCCCTCTTAGTCCTGCAAACAAGACACGGTAGGTATAGTTGTGTGAGGTACATACAGCATAGCCTAGAAATCAATAGAATAGAGTAGTATTGTCAGATGAACCCCGATTCTGCCTGGATTTCCATGATGGAAAGATAAGGGTTGGACGAATGTCTTCCTAGAGGTTTGTGGAGGGATGTATGGTTGAACATGATTGCGATGGAGAAGGCAGTGTCATGATGTAGGGGCAATGACAGCAACAGGGAGAACATTTCTCATCAGGGTGAATGGGGCAATGACAGGCCAGTGCTGGGTGTATGAGATCCTCCCCCACAGTTGACGAATGGATCCAACAATATCCAAGGCTATGGTTTCAACAGGATAACGGCCACACACTGCCTGCAGTCAGCATGCAGTGTTTACAGACTTATCAAAATTTTTAAAACTTGTTTAACTGAAGCCACAACTTGTTTTCTGCAAAGGATTTGCATTAACTTTACCAAACTTCAATATTAAAGAAAATATCAACTTTTTTGCCAGCAACCTTTAAATCTGAAAAATCAGTTTTTATGACAAATAAAATAATTAATTAAAATTTTGAGGAAAATTATATAATTGCATCCAATTAATTCTTTTCTGTCCAATATGAGTACGATACACAATGGGCTATGATGCAAACCCATAATCACTTGCCTGCATGTCCTGCCCTTACAATGAGAGATCAAATTACAATGCCCCACCCCTTAATTTTAACCCAAAATTTGAATATATTGCTAAAATTTTATGAATTTTTAGGTGAAATTGGTGATTTTTTTACTATTTATGGATAGATTCGTAACATTTGTCTACAAAAAATATGACATCAATCGCTGCTGAGGCATTAATGGCGGATGGGGGAGTATCAGTTACACCAAGTCAGCATCTAATACCAGTCATTATGGCAGTATTTTCCTGATATAATCTGAATTATGGCCGACAATGGAACAGTTTCAGTGTTTCAACATTATTGGCTCATGAAAGTGCACAGTTTAAGATGAGTAGGTCACAGATTAGAGTAGCAGTATTCAGCAAATTATGTTTTTTGGTACGAAAATTATGGAATTTTAACGCGCCCATTGTTTGAACATTAGGAGGGGAGTTGGGTGATCCAGCTTCCACAAACTAATAGTGCTACGCCTTTTTTCTGCAGTAGACTGTATAAGTTGTGGTTTATGGACGTGGTTTCTGATGTATGTGCACATATTAGAAAGAAGATGACAAAAGTTTGTACAGCTACTCCAATATCATAAATACATATTTGTATTCAGAAGTGCTCTGATTTTAAATTTGATAAGCATCCAATTATCAATCCAATTATCAGGCACAAGTGTATTCAGGTAAGTGTTTAATGGAAGTTAACTTTTTTCCCCTTGTTTCACTTTCTGAAACTCTTATAATTATATGTGGTTGTATGTCGAAGTTCAAATGTTTTGCCACCTATGTACACTAGCTTGGTAAAAGTTATAAAATCTGCAGATCATAAATGCTGTCATCCATATTCATGGACATAAATATATTCATCTACGTGAAAATAATATGCTGATAAACTCAACTGCTCAACAAAGTCAGCATGCCTGATTTTAAATGATTTACCCCAGAGTAAATGACACACATACATGACAAGTTTTTGTCTGCAAAAATATATATATATATATATATATATATATATATATATATATATATATATATATATATATATATATATATATATATATACATATATATATATATAAAAGGGGCGGGGTGGGGGGGAGGGGAGAGAAACAAAAACAAAACTAAAAAATAAAGAAATTTTACATTTTACCTAAGATTTGTACAGCTCTACTGACAGACAATGCGCGTTTTTTCTGGTATGCCCAAAATCACTTTGACATGATTTTGTATAAACAGCTCTGCATATGAATGGAGGCAGTAGGCCTACAATGACAATGCCACAAAATGAAAAGTTTGAAACAGAGGGTTACTAAGTTTCATATTAATGGGATTAGCATAATTTATTCATATCATATTAGCATAGTTAATTTCTCATACACACATATGATTACCTGTGTGGTACCTGTGAGGTATCGCTAAATACAAAGGGCTATGGAAACTATCTATCTACCAAGCAGTCAGCACAGGAGGCATAGCCTGTGCACTTGTTAAATGTCTTGCAGCGAATCCTGTTATTATTTATGCAGTGTGGTTCCACTGATAGGTGCAACATGTCTATGCACAATGATTTGTGACATAAATGTGACACTTGATGAATTTGTGGAATATTGAGACTGTTAAACTTGATATTCACAGCCAATCTGTGGGTGTAAAACTTTTTTTGTCCTTTCAGAAGCTGGCCTGAGGTACACAATACCATAGCCCAAACCATTTGCCTTGTCATCTACAGTCCCAGGACCATATCGTGCATGCTCCATCCATGTAAAAGTTGTTAGGATCACTCAAAATTGTCCAGGCAGCTGTCAAAAAGTGCTGACTTCCCATTTTTAACTTGCTTGTTGGACGGTAATAGAATAACAACATGACCATGTGAGTCCCAATACGTACAGAGTTAGCCCTAATAGGCCACAGACTACAGTTATAAATCCTTCTATTTTTCATATTAGCATTTTTCAGTCTAAAAAATCAGCATTTTGGTATTTTGAAATTCCGTGAACGGCATTTAACAGATAAAAATGTCAGAAAAATCCGGACGGATTTTTGTCATAAAATTCCCAGCTCGTTAATTTGTGATAATTGAAATACGAAACAACACCTGGATGTCAGCTTTATACAGGTGTATGAACTGTGCTCTTGCCAGGGTCACATCATTGTCCTTCCCCACCATAAAGTTCCCACCTGGCTTGGAAGACAGTGCACCTATATGACCACCAATGAAGCAACTCTGCAATGCAGTAAACCTGACTTAGCTTACTTTATTTAAACAGATGCTACAGCATGCTGAAAACCCAGTATTTTCACAATTACGGACTATCTCCGTTGGGATGCGCAACCAGCCAGTCACAACTGTGGTCTGTAACGTACAGCAATACAATATTGCATTGTTGCCATGGCCAGCCCGTCCTCCTGATCTGCCCCCCCCCCCCCGCCTCGAGCATTTGTGGGATGTGCTTGGCCATCGAATCAGGGATGAGTATTAAGAACCCAGAGCTACCCTGGACCAACTGGCACCAAGGCTCACAGACCAGTAGAATCATATTCCCCAGGCTGAGATCACCCAGCTGACACAAGCATCATGCCAAGACGGATCCAAGCTTACTTACAGAAGCATAGTGGTCACACCCGATATTGATGCATGCAGCCTCCCAAAAACAAAAACAAAAAAAGGTCCTTTTAAGGACCACCATTTCCACCCAAAGGGATGTGAAAAGCAATACTATAATAAAGTAAACAAACTCCCCACATGCATCCTCATAATACGTGTATATAATGTTGGACAACGGGGGGGGATCTTTTTTCCTCAGCAGTATATGATGGTAGTTTGGGATCAATTTGCTGATATAGATTTAATTACCTTCTGTAAATTTCCATTGGCATTTTCAGAGCTTCAAAGCATCCATTTATCTATCGAAACGTCGAATATAGGTACTGCAATATAAATTTATATACACATGTTCACGATTATCATCAGGACTTTTTTTTTGAATACCTACACTTTTTTATAAATAACAAGAGGGCTCTGCTCAGGCAATAGCCTTTCAGAGCACCATGTCAGGAATTTCATTGGTTAAAACGTGTTTCTTTGTCCTTTACTCAGTGGAGTATCATTGGTTAAAAGTTCCCTCCTGATTATAATTCAATATCTTGTATTGGTTAAGGGTACAGCCTCACTATGAGTATCAATGTGCACTTGTAAAATATTTTGTTATTGGTTAATGTGATGAGGTAGTGGGGACAAGCCATGCTACCCCCTTCAAGTAAAGATATCTTCAGTGGTGTCCTGGACTGCCAAGGTACAAATCGATCTTTTTCATAGCTGCAGTGACAGCATGGTGTCAAATGTACATTTACTGGTTGTATATATATATATATATATATATATATATATATATATATATATATATATATATATATATATATATATACTTATACTCAGCTTGTAATTTTTTGATCATGCTGTACATGGATACGGTATTGGATCACAATATATTTCTCATCTGCCTATAGTGACGTCTTGGAGTTTTACTTGGATGTATTTCATATCATTGGATTTATCTTACATCTTCATATATATATTTCATTGCTACATCCTCATTCATCTGCCTGCCACAACAACCATCATTAAGTTCATTAACTCAACAGTACAACATAATCATAGTACAGTAGTACCTGCAATTGCCGACCCCAGGTCCCATCTGGTCAAAACGACCAGATTTCCTTGACACAGGCGCCTTGGCAATGTTAAATGACCTAACGCTTAAGACCACGGCGCTGTCCAATTACAACAGCTAATTTACATTCCCTGGATCATTTTCTCAATAAACTTCTTCGCATGAGAAAAACTTACTTTGAATAAATTCTTTAGCCCTTTTTCAAGAACTGTGACACAAAATTTTGCTACAATGCTCCAGTTGGACAGCCTTAGACCAGCTGCAACACACGACTGACCAGCAAAATCACCCCCACAAACAACCGCCTGTAAAAAAACAATCATTTAAATCAACCATAACCAAGTTGTAAGACAAAGGTAGCAGAAAGGCTGGCCAACGTGTGCAATTATTTTGCAGTAAAGTCAACTCAAACACAAAAATTTATTTCAACGTGTCTGGATGGTCAACCTGGGCTGGGGAAAAAGCATAGCTGCTGCACATAGCCATGATGGGTGTGGTATCGGTATCTAGTATCGCCAGGTTATTCAGAAGTCCGTTCTCCGAGTTACCAGAGCAAACGGTCATCAAGGTATTTTTAAAAGATGACTTACAATCTTAACTCTAATCTGCCCACTCGGTTGTGTCTGAAGCAGTTCATCGTTAGTTATAAATCCAAATGCCACACGAAAGCATGTTGAGCGCCATTTTAACATGTCGCAATGCATTGTGGGAAAGTAAAATCACAGTGAATCATGGCCACATGTTTTCAGCACGTTTCCAGCTGTCTGTTCTCCGAGTTATCTGGGCAGCAAACAGTCGTTAAAGTACTTTTAAAACATGACTTACTACTTTAACTTTAATCTGCCCACCAGGTTGTGTCTGAAGCAGCTATCATCGTTAGTTACAAATCCAAATGCGACACGGCACGCTCGAGCGCCATTTTGAACATTGCGCAATTAATGCACTGATTGTGGGACAGTCTCACAAAAGTACCCTTGATTTGGATATCGAAGTGAATTGCGGGCCACAGCATAAATATCATTATTGATGTTCAGAAAAATTGCAAAATATATACTTGTGGTTCCATATTTTATAACCCTCTTCCCACGCCCACTCGGCAAGATCGTTCCAATGCTCATTTACAAACCATTGGCATTGGGTGCGGAACTCACTATTTTCACAATGGCAGCCAAGTCGATTGGATATTTTGAAGAGAAAGCATCCAGAATATGTGTGTGATTAGTGTTAAGGGAAGGTTAATTTGTCGAATGAATGTAATGTACTATATATAATGGGACATTTCCAGAGTGAGCATTACCTAAAAATGTAAATACAACGACAAACAGTGACCAGTTTTATGCCCCAGTATTAGGATTTTGTATCAGACGTAGAAGTCGCCCTGGGGCAATGTAATACGGGTCAGCAATAGGCTGAGCGCCAAGCGCCCCACTGCCTCAAAGACAAAGCTCAATGGAGAACGTTGCCTCGATGGTGGATACAGGTCCGAAAGTATTGGCGAGTTTTTATATAGGTGGTAATAAATACTTCCAGTTACCAGAAAAATTGCATTCAATAGACCTTTCCAGTACGATTGATGGTAATGGCGTCTTTTCAACAATGCTTCGCGGATTAGGAAATCGGGGTGTAACACCTCTGCATCAGACGGTCAGTGCCATATGCCAACATGGGGAAGCGAGACCACCGCTGTGTGCCAAATTGCCCGAATAATCGTAGTAAACAACCAGATCTAAGATTTTTTGCACCACTTTTATTATCCTAAGCATGAATCAGTTTTATTCATGTTTTTATCGGTGTTTCTCGGTGGTATTTTGGCCAGGCTCGCGGCTTTGCTTTACCCTGAATCTGCTTCGCTAGCTGTGCATGTTGACGCCGATTAATGTTGCACTTGAAAGGTTGATAAATGTATTTCGCCCATATTCAGTCGAGTGACGTCTAAAATATGTATTGCCGCACTAATAACGTAAAACCACATATGTAATTGAGAGCAATTTTGTGGAGTTCTTGGTGGGATGTTTAACCGCGTGGCTTCGGCTGCCATTTTGAAAAACATGAACGGCTTGCTCATCGAAGATTGTTTCCTGTGTATTTTCGGGACAAAACCCTTCGTGTAGTCATTTCACAAAAGTATTTACAATCAGAGTTATGTGATAGGAAGTGGCCTCATGTTTAGTTTATTTTCAATGCAACAGTGACCTCAATCGGCGCAGTTCTGTGCTCTATAAGTTGTGCTGAAGAAACCATGTTTGTGTGTGGCTCCTTCTTGCCAGCTAGGCTGGCGTGATATTTGAATATAGCACTAACCGCATTGTAGTCGACCTAAAAATGTTTCTTATGCTGGGATTTAAAAGTGATTATGCATGTATGATGCAGTCACGTATAATCTAAATTCTCCCTTTCAACTTCTGCTCCGCTTTCTTTTGCATTCGCCTCCATTTCTAAACCAGTGCTCAATGGCGACCAGAACACCCCGATTATAGGCAGAGCCACCACCGATGACAAAAGGTACTAAACGTTCGCAACGCCCTCTAACGTATTGAAAAGGTCTATTCTGCCAACTTTCAAATGTATTACACATTTAAAAAGTCCAGAACTCATGGTTTCGCTTATCAAGTGGTTAATTTTGTCGTATATTTCGTCAATGGCGGGCGGAGGGGGGGGGGGGGGAGGCCTGGTCACTACATACTCAAATTGATTTGATTGAGAAAATATTTCAAGGTTTCATACGCTGGTGATAACTCTTCAAAAGTTGGACCTATATCCCCTCAAAAGTTCGACCCAAAGTTTTACATGGAATGTTTAATTTCCTCCGGGACTGACAAACAGTGAACCTGGTATGGTACATAATGACTGGAACCTGATTGAACACTGAATTTTAATTGTGCAACATAGGTGTCACAGCAACCGACACGAACAACGACTCTCAGATTTATTAGTATTAGCAAACAGAATGGAATTAAGCAAAGATGCAATCTACATCCTGGCTGGCCTTTGGGGTGCTCGTGATAAGACTTGTACAACTTAACAGCATGATGAGGCCATCATGCGTTTGCAATTGGGTATTCACAGTCATTCAAATGGCATTGACCGGTGACAGAAAAGTACTATTAAACATATGTGCCATTACTTGTCTCTTAAAAACAAACAAACAAACAAACAAAACATAAAGGACAGGTACAAAAGAAATGCATGTAAGCACACAACAGAAACACTGTGGGCGAATCACAAAATAAAGGTTATTCTGAGATTCAGGATCATTGTTCGATATTTCCAGTGAATGTTTCATTCCTGAAATTCGCAGAGTTTGGATGACGTAATAGGAATATCTGTTGTGACAATACGTCCCTTGACAGAAGGAACAAAACCATGCTCACACGCCATTATGGTCTGAAGCATTCTTGGAATACTCGAAGCAGATGCCGAGCTGGAGGATAGAAAATAGACTATATGTGCTGCACGTTTCGAGAGAAGTGCACGGGTATTTTCACGATCGGTGATCGCGTGTTTTTGTCGTTTGTTTGTTTGTTTTTCATTAAGGCTTAAAGAGGTTATTATCTTCATTTGTGGTTGATTTTCCACATTTCTCTCTATTTTTTCAGCGTATTGTGGGGTTGCACATTTTCACTTTCAGGGAATCGTGCCTGTGATTGTTATGGCCCCTGTCTCCCCCATTAGACTCTCGTGACTGAAGCCTTTTTGCCACCCTCAAAGTACACAATGTTGACCAGATTTAATCGCTGCCGTTCCTATTTATATTAATAAGAGCAGGTGACACGAGTGCAGTAGGTTTCTGGAAACGCTACTTAGTTCATGTGAGACAGTTTTTACTGTGAATTGAATGATGGAATTGTGGCTCCATGGCAGAAATCAACAGCCTATTTGTACTTGCGGTTGTTACTATTTTAATCCCTGTCGCAAGCAGCACATTTCTGGTAAAACTGAGAATACTTGGAGGAGAGGCTGTGGGCAATTGGATTTTAGTTAAAAACGTTTTTTCTTGCAAACGCAATCAATAAAACAGTCACTGTGTCTATGGAGTGCCCTGATTCACACCTGCTCTCAAAATTCTCTAAGAGACAAAACAAAACAGATACAGATTTTACTGTGTTTGCTTTCAAAAGATTACCTGTCGGATCCCTTTTGGTTTGGCGAGTTGCGAAAGCATAAAGAGAATCTTAACAAAGAACATGTTTACGATAGAAACTTGAAAAGATATTCTTAATCAACTCTATAATACATTAGCTTATCCATATTTCCTTACGGTTATATTATTATGGACTTGCCAATTACCCTTCTCATTTAAATAAACTTGTAAAAATTACACGTACAAAGGGAATTAGACCATATGATCCGGAATTGTGAATTCAATGTACACAGTCATTTTTATTTATTTCATTTTCAATCCCATGATTTTAATATTTGAGAAAATTAACAGATATGATACAACTTTGTTGATACTGAAAACCATAAGAAAAAGCAAACATAACGCCCCCTAATTCTCCTTAATTTGTTTCATTTCACCTCTTGTACCGGTATGCATCCTTATTATGCCAGGGAATCATCAGATTTATATGTGCCTGGATCTAAAACAAACTAGGCAATTTTTTAATGAAGTATCATGGAGCTTTCGTATGAAACAACATTCCATTAAATATCAGAATATTCTCCTTCTCTCTATTTATTCAAATCTAAGCTAAAGTCTCATTAATATGCTGTGTGTCTCAGATAACTGTGTATTTGAGTTATGCATTTAATACTTGTATTGTGTAATTGAGTGATATATTTACACTACATGCATGTTTAGTGTTATCATAATGCCATTATCAGGTTCACTACTGTCTGTTTGGGGCTACGTACTTTCTAACATTACTTGTGTAACGTTATATATAAAACAGGACATTACATGAGCCCATCTGGTTTTTTCATCTCATGTGTGACTATTCTAACTGTGTGCACGTGTGTGCACGTTTATGAATTGAAACGCGAACTTTAAACTTCGGAACTAATCCTGTAAGTATCAGGGCCTTGCAATTAGACGAAAATTCTCAATCAGCAGAGGCGCATGCAGTTGTGCTTCCCACATTGACAGACAACACAACAAAAGTGAATTGAGGTCGTCTTGACAGGACATACAATATCGTTTGTCCTATCAATTATATACTACGAAAAAAAAATGCAATCTGAAAGAAATAACATTATGTAAACTGTATTTCCCTGCAACCAAGTACGGTATATCGCCATTAAAATCAATATACATAATTTCAACCTAATTAAGTACATAAGACCGATAAGGCGTTTTTAGGGAGGTAAGCACCATGTGACACTACTTCATGTAGAACCTAAAATGCATGAGACCGCCACTTCCGGTGCCCAACCAGCAGCTAATCAGTGAAGCTGCAGGTGGTTTACCCACCAGGTGGCTCCACTTGTAAGAAGCTAGATACCAAGCCAATGTTATCAATGGAGCAAACTGCTAGACATATCCTCATGATATAGAGGGACAGGGGATATATACAGAGAGAGAGAGAGAGAGAGAGAGGATGAGAGAGAGAGAGAGAGAGAGAGAGAGAGAGAGAGAGAGAGAGAGAAGAGAGAGAGAGAGAGAGAGAGAGAGATGAGAGAGAGAGATGAGAGAGAGAGAGAGAGAGAGAGAGAGAGAGAGAGAGAGAGAGAGAGAGAGAGGGGCAATCTTGGGTTTTTCAAGTATCAACCGGCAACGACCTGCGATTGCATGGTAATGACATAACAACTGAGCGAGACAGGAGAGTTGATTAAGAATTGTCAACAAGGTCCATTTCTGTTTGCATTGCACTACTTGTTTCAAACTGGCTTCTTACACAAGCACAAGATAAAATTTATGTCAATGTCGTCAAAAACAGTCCCTCTGTTACCAGCTATGATCTAAAGCATTATTTCACATTTTTATAAAAACTTATAGAATTGATTTGACGAATAAATATGTTGAGAATGTCAAAGCACTGTAAATGTTGTTGGGGTGGGAATACAATGCAGGTTTTGTGCCATGGAAGCGTATTGTAAACAACTTTTTTTTTGGGGGGGGGGGTGTTCTGGGTTTTTTTTGTTTTTGTTTTGTGTTTTTTTCCCCCCTTTGCTTTTTTTGTTTTTGTTTGTTTGTTTTTTTGGGGGGGGGGGTTCTTATGTTTTTGGCCTTTTTTTGTGTTTTTCTTTTTTTTTTGTTTTTTGTTTTTTTTTTTTGTTTTTGTTTTGTTTTGGTTTTGGTTTTCTTCCATTATATTGGCACTCAGGCAGTCGATGCTTTTAGGCTAATGCGAGCAACCTAACGTTGTTTTTGGTGGTAAATTGACATAATGTTTGGCAGTTATTAGTTTTTGCCTGGTAGTATTTTGACACTCGCATTGAAAGTCCATGGCCACAGCATGTCTGTTTTATTTTGGCAGCAAACATATTTCTTTTTGATTGTGTGTTGGCAGCCATTTTGGTTTTTTTATGTTGGTTCTAAGTTAGTAGTCAACACATTCGATTGGCTTTTTGCAGGTGACCTTGACATAAATTAGTATTTGTTTAACACTATGCTGTTGCTACAAGATGCTGGACTGAAGCAGCGGCCAATGTTGCCCCAATGCTGAACCAATATTAACTTACTGTCTGGGTTATGTGATACTTTATCTCGCTTATTTCGCCAGTCGGCTGTTACTGGACCGTCGGGGATGTGCAACTTTGATACATTTCGGCTGAAGAAAACATCTGAGGTGAAGCCGAGAGAACAGGACAGGGGAGAGGACGAAAGAGGAGAGTCAGAAATGTATTTATGAATGGATAGACGAGGAACAAACCACCAATGGCCACAATATAAGTTCACGTGTTTGAAAAGGCAAGTGAGCTGAGGAAAAGTTGGTGTCTTTTTGGTATAGCTACAAGCGCCTTGTTCATGCCTACTGATGAAGCAACTCTACTGTGCGTGCCGATACACAGCTTAAGTCTAAGCAGACCGCTATCGTTTCCCACGTGTCGGCAAAACCCATTCATGATAGCATCAAAGCCACTTTTCAGAGTGGGATGACCATCATATTATCCCAGACTCTCTTTCATGTTTCTTAAGTCTCAATTTGCATGAAACATGACATTACCAGGGGGATCGTAAAATATTCAGCGATGTGTCTTTTCTGGTACCTCCATGGAAACAAGGACTGAGCTTAATTATTTGATATTTTTGGGGCCAAGAGTGGTAAATAATAATGGGTCCAACTACAATTTATTGTGTGAAAGCATATATCATACTTCTTATGATGTGCTGGGATATTTCCAAAATATGTTTTCATAGTTTCATACTTTTTAGATTGCAAAACGATGAAGCTGATGCTCTTGGTCACGAACCACTGGGTGCGGAATTGACCATAATCAATATGGCAGCCAAGTTCACGTTCGATAGTACCGAGTATAGATACTTTAAAAGATAATATGCAAAATATGTGCGTGTTCAGTGAAGATTCATATATGAATAAGGGTAGTATAAAATCCATATGGGACTTTCCTGGTGCTTGCATAACCAAATATTGTAAATTAATTAATTAGCTATGCGTGTTCAGTGAGGATTCATATATGAATAAGTGTAGTATAAAATATATATGGCACTTTCCTGGTGCTGGCATAACCAAATTATGTAAATTAATTAATTAGCTCTAAAGGCCGACAAAGAGGAGATGTCCAGCTGTTCTCCGAAGGCTACAACGCCAGTCAACATGACGGCTCTGATAAAGGAACAGATCTGCAAAACTTGCTTAGTTTTTAAGCAATGAACTTTCGGTACTTTCAAAGTCACATGAGCGCAGGCTATTCCCAGAATAATTTTATCTGATAGCCTTGCCCATTAGGTTTGTTACCTGGATGCTAACATGCCTGTAGCAACGGGCACGTGGTTTAAAGGCTGACTCACATCGTTTAGGATCATGCGGAACTGGTTGTGTGAAATTTTGAATGTGAAAACTTTTTGTTCGATTAAAAGCAGCGACTGGTACAATGTTTTCGCGAGAAGATGCTAAAATGAAATGGGATATGGGGACCCACTGGGCGAAATCTTTTTCTCACACTCGTGTTTAAAGTACAAGACTTCGCGCAAGATCTAAGCAATGTGAGTCAACCTTTATACAACATTTGCGTGGGTACCATACTTTATATTTGAGTACACTTATTCTAAAATGTCAAGAAGAATTTGCTGATTTTGCTTCACAAAATTAAATAACTCCCCAGAGAATAGTTTCTTTTCGCTGAATTAGGTCAAGGTGACCCAAGCGCAATCCCAAGCTGAGTCTTGCCAACATACACTGCCCTACAAAAGTTTCAGCGAGTTTCCCCAATGTTCGAGGTGTTATGACACGGGCACGAAGTACACACACACACACACACACACACACACACACACACACACACACACACACACACACCCGCGCGCGCACGCACAAGGATATATATATATATATATATATATATATATATATATATATATATATATATATATATATATATATATATATATATATATACATATACATACAGCCTTGTGACCTTGAGGATTTAATCAAGGTAAACCAAAAGGAATTTCACCCTAGGCTCTACCACGATGCATATTGCTGAAATGTACCATGAAGTTTCCTCAGTTTTACAATACGCTACTTGCACCATCTAGTCACTATAATCAACGTCACACTGGAAATACCCTGTTATGAATTCGAAACAAAAACATTGTATTCAACCCGACATATCCTATATTCTCTGCTTAGAGATACTATTTCTAAAATGCTGATTTACGATACTGTTGTCTTGAAAATTAATTATTCATGGTCTAAAATTTGAGACGCGTTTGAACATGTATTCGATAATATAAGTGAAACCGATTCTTCTCTCGAAATACTTTATGATTGTGCTGTCTCCTTAATGCTAGGTACTAGTGCATACATCTACGTTTTAACTTTGTTACCATATTGTCATACTTGAAAAGATTACCTGACAACAATGAATAAATATCTGATCATAGTACTTCCCAAGATTATCGTATTTAGGTGTAATATTTGCCTGACATTTTTATTCATGGGTATGCTGCAGATAGCTCATATTATCAAGTGTCGTGAGTGTCTTTACCACAGAGTGGTCAGACTATTATTCTAGTTCTGGTTCTGGGTACGTGACATGTTATGTTGAAATTTACCTGATCAAATCTTTAACCTTAATGAAACATGAGAAACAGTGGAATCTAATGTTAGTTCCCCGGAAGGTCATGTTCTATTGTACTTGTTTCTCTTTTAAAATACTGTTCAGTTTGCAAGACGCAGTCATGTATTTGCTGTTGAAAGATACAATTTATATTGGACTACCTTTCGGCTTAATATGTTTTTGAGCTTTATGTATGCTCATATTAATTTTTGTCATATTGAGGTTTAATGTAAGTAGTAAGCAACGTTTAAGATTACGTCACTCCGATGTCCAAATTTCCTCTTTGATCAGACTTCATCAAATCCACTAAAAAATGGACATAAGCGTTGACTGCCTGTTCTGCATTACGGCAATGTAGTTGCTAATGTGTAGGTATGTACATCCAAACCCAGGCCCTTGTGAATCATATACTGCCACTTGTCTGTTTGTCATGAAAACATTCGAAGTTTGTCGGCCGATAAGCTTCGATGTGTTAAGACAACCTTAGCTAATTCTTTTGATGTCATAGCATAATCTGAAACTTTTCTAACAGATGGCAACATTGATCATGATTTGAATATTTCCGGGTATCACCCGATTATAAGGCGTGATAAACAGACAGGTACTGGAGGCCGCGTGGCACTTTATGTCAAGCGAAGTTTGGCAGTAAAACGGAGCCGTGATCTGGAGATAAACGACTTGGAATTATTATGTATTGCAGCTTGACTTCATAACAATAATTTTCTATTCGCAGTAATGTACAGGCCTCATTAATTCTCCCGTCTCCTTTTGGGAAAATTGAAAGAAAGTGTTGATTTGGCAAAACATCTGGGATAGACAAAACAATTTTACTGGGAGACATAAATGCAGATCTATCTACCACACATGGCGCAAAACTATTAAATATTTTCACGGTGAACATATTGACGTTACGCATCAATAAAGCCATTAGAATACCAAAAACTACTTCAACCTGTCTGGACCAAATTATAAATGGCATACCAAACTCGGTTGGGGACATTCGAGTATGCCCTCCTTTGGCAAATTGTGATCATTGCATAATAAGTGCCAACCTCCTCTTTAAACCTAAGAAATCGCCCGCCTTTACCAGACTGGTATGGACCTATAGCAAAGCCGACTTTGAAAATTTCAGAAAGAAGCTTATGTAATGTGACTGGGACGCCTGCTCTGACTCGGATAACTTGGATTTGATATGTGATGAATGGACCAAGTATTTTGTGTCTGTTGGTTCTAAATGTATACCAAACAAGAACGTCAGCATTAGACCATATGAACCTCCTTGATACACTAATGCCCTCCACTCCTCCAAGCGTAAAGTTCACCGTATTCATACTAGAGCTAAAACAAGAGACAGCTCTTTGGCCATACTTTCGACAGCTGCGCAATAAATATATAGACAACTTTCGTCTAGCTGAGGAAAATTAATATAAACACCTAGAAGACACAGTGAACTATGCTTATTAACGCAAAAAGGGTTGGTGGCAAACAGTAAAGTTCTTTTTACGGAAAAACGACGTCTCTGATATTACGGCATTGATTCATGACAACAGAACCGTTTCCGACGATGACGCTTAAGCTCAAATTCTTAACGAATTTTTCTTAGACCAAACTACAGTTGACGATTTAAATTTCTCTCTCCCGGCAGAAGCATCAGGGCAAACAAACATACTGGATTTATTATCAGTTAATAGCAATGAATTTTTCTCGATTTTGAAAAGTCTCGATATTTCTAAACCTAACGGTCCCGATGGTGTAAGGGCACGTCTATTGCGAGAAGGTGCGCCTGCTATTTTAGAATCACTTGCCAAACTTTTTAATATCTCATTGATCAAATGCAAATTTACATCAGAGTGGAAAAGGCCAATGTAGTTCCAATCTTTAAAAAAGGTTCAGTGATTCACTGCAACAATTATGGACCTATATCATTACTCAGTTCTGTCAGCAAAGTATTTGAAAAGTAGAATTCAAGTATGTCTTTAGTTTCTTTCGTGACAACATCGCTATATCAGAGATTCAGTCTGGTTTTATACCGGGGGATAGCATGGTCAATCAACTTGTATATTTGTACCATCACTTTTGTGAAGCAGTCGACCTGCAAAAAGACGTCAGATTATTTTTGCGATATTTCCAAAGCATTTGACCGTGTCTATCACCCGGGACTCTTGCATAAGCTACACAAATCTGGTTTATGATATACTTTGCTGCAATGGTTCGGCGATTACCTAGACGGGCGGACTCAGAGAGTTGTGATCGGGCGGGTCTTCTAGCTGGGGGTGAGTCAAAACGCACGTCCCACAGGGGTCTGTTCTGAGCCCTTTATTGTTCCTTATATACATCAATGACATTGTTATTGTTATTGAAATAGTTTGATCATCTATCAGGCTGTTTGCTGAGGATACTTGCTGTATTCCATGCGCGCCTGTGCATGGGATGGCAAGTTAAATTTTGATTTCCTCAAGAACGGTCTTACAGAAACCCCTGAGTGTGCCTGTGGCAATGCTAACGAGGACGCCTTTCATTACTTCTGCAAATGCAACTTCTTTATTACGCAAAGAAATACTTTACACCGTAAAACTATTCCTTTTGCCCCTTTCAATATCCCAACTTTGTTGTTCGGTTGTAAAACTTGCGCTTACCAACAAAATGAAACCATTTTTGACGCTGTACAAAGATATATCAGAGCTACAGACAGACTTGAAACAGTTACATAAGTTCTATCTTATTCTTGGGCAGAGATGTCAGAGTACTTTTAATTTTGCCTTACCCGTTAGTACTGTAATTCAGCCATCTTTGATGCTTCTATCAGTGGTGATAGGTGGTGTACATTTCCTACTCTGAAACACCTACAGCTACAAAATTTGGTGTGTGGACACTTCATTGGAACGGGCTGCGTCACGCGTTAAAATAAGATCACTCTGACCTGTTTTTGATCTTTACCTCATAAAGTTTTAGCTTGTCCAGGACGCATTTCCTGTACCTAAAACACACCCCAGACATACTTCCCTATTTATCTTTAAGAGTAACCACAGACCTAGGATCCACCATTATCAATGCAGCCAGTCCCTAATCAATTTTGTGAGGTGGTGGTGAAGTCACATGGCAGTGAGATGAGGTGAAAAGGGATGAAGTGAGGTCACATAAAGTGAGGTGATGGTATGTTGAGGTGAGAAGACTGGACGGAGGTGAGGTGAAGTTACATAAAGTGAGCTGACGTGGTGGTAAGTTGAGGGATATGGTGACATGAAGTGAGGTGGTCACGTCATTTGAGAAGGTATGAAATGAGGTAAAGTGACATGAAATGATGCAGGGTTATACGGTATGGGATGAGGTGAGAGAAAGTGACGTGAGGTGAACAGGGATGACATGGTACTAGGTGACTTTACATGTAGCGAGGTGAGAAGGGGTGAGGTACGGTGGACTATATATTTACCAATATTTTGTCAAAGATGGTCCTAAGGATCTACCAAATACCTACCAAAACCAGCTTCACCTGGTAATTTTTATATTTTTTTATGATTTTTTTTTTCAGCTCTTTGAGGGTTAGGTCAGCTACTTTTTACACTTACCTATAGAAGTAATACTGGATTTTACCTCAAATATGGTGCATTTTGGGGCCATAGTTACTATAAAAAATTAATAGGAAATAGCACATGGGCTTTTACCTGGTGCTGTTCTTTTTGACCGTGTGTGACCTTGAAAGGTCAAAAGAAGGTCATACACCTTTAAAATCTTTGTAAATAGGAAACTGCATTTTGGGCCCATAGTTACAATCAAAGTTCAATATGCTTTCACTTGTTGCTCTCCTTTTTGACCTTGAATGATCAAAGCAAGGTCACAAACCCCTAAAATCGTTGTTTATGGGAAACAATGTTTTTGGGGCCAAAGTCATTATTAAACATGAATAGTTTCAGTTTATTGACCATCATGTTTAAAAAAAAAAAAGTGGAAAAAAGTGCAGGCGGTTGAGGGTAACATATTCTCTGTGCTATTTCATCTACCAAGACTTTGTTACTGCACTATCTTCAAAGCACTTACATGGATTCCCCTCAAATTTAGTGTACAGATGCAATATAATATATGGATCAACTGATTAGATTTTGAGGTCAGTATGACCTACGTATGGGTCAGGGACCTATTTTCTATCTGATACTATTATATCTCCAAAAGACCTCCATAGATTTTTGTCATATAGTGCACAACTGCTTTATAGAGCATAGTTTAGTTGATTAGATTTTGGGATCCATGTGACATATTTAGGGTCTTTATGATCTATTCATTGACCATTCAATTTTTGTTGCAGAAAAGTGATTCTGTTCCGTGGGCACAGTTCCACTTAACTGAACACTCCAGGCTAAGCTCAGCACATCATATTTCAGATGGTGACTTATTTCATGAAGATGCCAATGCCAGCTGAGTACAGGATCAGTCTGATCCTCTACTGCAAAATTACTCTGCATGAATTGCCTATTTCAGACTAAAATTTCTCTTATTTTCAACAACAACAAAACGAACATGTATACAGGCACCTGTATGATATATCCTCTATAAATTTACAGCTGATACATTTAGGTACTGGGCCTTGTTCAACTTTCATAGGGAAAAAATTGAGGTCAGAAAGTGACACAAAAATCAATATGGAGCACCTTATCTGGTTTCAACTCATCTAATCTCATCTCAACTCACCTCGTCTCATCCCATCTCACCTAAGATCCTCATTTAACATCACCACAGCTCACATCTCTTCTAAGCTCCCCACCACGTCACCTAACGGTGCCTTCACACTACCACTTCACTTCATGTCTCCTCAACTCGTTACTTCACCTAACCATCTCATTTCACATTCCTAAGCTCACCTTACCTCTCCTCACCCCATCTAATATCACCTCATCTCATTTCACCTCATCTCACCTCCCCATGTCAGCTCACTTCATCTCTTCTCAGCTGACCACCAACTCATCCCGCAAAAACACCACCACCTCACTTCATATCTCCTCACCTCTTTACTTCACCTTACCTCACCACCTCACTTCGTCACATTATTGACCTCACCATATCTCTCCCCATCTCACCTTACCTCATCTCACCTCATCTTGTCTCGTCTCATCTCACCACCTTACCTCAACTCTTCTCACCGACCACCTCTCCTCACAAACCACCATCTCATTTCTTGTCTCACACCTCGTTACTTCACTTCACCTCAATCCACCACAATCGTGACTTTACCTCATCTCCCCGACTCACTTAACTTCACCTCAAGTCACCTCACCTTACCCCATCCCATCTTACCTAACCCCCTCACCTCATATCTGCTGACAACATTACTTCATGTTTCCTCACCTTATTACTTCACCTTGCCACCTCACTTTATCACATTCTTGACCTCACCTCATCTCTTGCCATCTCACCTTACCTAACATCACCTTCTTCTCACCTAACCACCACCTCACCTCACAAAACCACCACCTTACTTCATGTCTCCTCACCTCATTACCTCACATCACCTAACCACCTCACTTCATCACATTCTTCACCTCACCTCACCTCATCTCACCTAACCTAACCTCATCTCACCTCATGTCACCTCACCTCACATCTCTTCTCACCTGACCACTACCTCACCTCACCAAACCACCACCTCACTTCATGTCTCATCACCTCCTGACTTCATCACATTTCATCTTCCAATCTCATCTGACCTCACATCACCTCATCTCATCTCATCTCACCTCACATATCTTCTCAACTGACCACCACTTCACTGCACGTCTCCACACCTTGTTACTTCACCTCACCTCACCACCTCACTTTATCACATTCTTGACCGCACTGCACCTCTCCTCATCTTACCTAACCTCATCTCACCTGACCACCATATCACCTCACAAAACCACCAACTCACTTCATGTTTCCTCACCTCCCCAGCTCATTGTATCACATTCTTGGCCTCACCTAGCTCATCTCATCTCATTTGACCTCCTTGCATCTCGTGTCACCTCATCCCATTTCCCCTAACCTCACCTCACCTTACCTCATTATCTTTTATTATAAATGGACTGTAGGACAACTGGGCTCTAGGACAAATGACATGGCACCGCCCCCCCCTTCCTAAACAAATCACACAACAGACAAACTCCCTGCGGCTCATACCCAGTTACTGAACTTCAGAATTTTAGAAAGGCCTAATAAAAGTGTCATAAGCAGATATTCATTTTGTTGGAAAATAGAAACAAGCGAAGATAATATGTGCTGGCCCCGGGATTCATTAAAAAAGAAAAGAAGGATGGCAAACAGTTCGGTGAATGTAGGCCAACATTGCATACTGTAGACTGATGATGACAATGGTGAACGTTTCAGCGTTATAAAGTATATTACACTTCCCTCAAACGATTTTGAAGTTACCAACATCATAGATAGTCGGTTTGCGTCATCCTGTACACTAAATTCTCACAAAATGCAAATAAATTCACACAAAATGCAAGTGGAGTCTAAGCACTCATGCTATTCCAACGAGAAATCTATAGTTGCTTTCAATTTCAGGGCTTTAATTTCAGTTGTTCGACAATGAAAAATATCTATAATTCCAAATCAAAGCTGTTAGGAGCGACCCTACAATCGCAAAAAGTGGGTAACAGTCGAATATACACAGGTCCATATACGATAGATCGATCTTTTTTAAAGAAAGCATCAATATATTATGATGGAAGATGAGCTACCTCATCCATCCTAATTGAAAGACAAACTGCAGCCACGTATGGCCAGTTTGTCATGTGTGGGACGGGGATCATAAACTCATTGGGTATCCGTATGCATTTACTATAGGAATGAACGTCTCCAATTCTCATGGGCGAAATGAACAGAAATATATAATTCCACATGGCCCTGGCATGGCAGGGGGAATGGATTCAGACAGCACGATTTTCAAAACCGTTCACTGCAAGCCTTTGGCGAGCCATGAACGGTTTTAATCGAGTGCTGTCTAAATCCATTCCCCATGACACGGCCGTGTGGATTTTTTTCTCCCATACAGCATCAAACCCTATGTTTTTGTCAAACACCTACTTGGTTTAGCGTGCTTGCAGCAGCCGTATCGACTCCATTTTGTTCACTCTCAACTTGGGTCATATTCAAGGGCACAGGCGGTAAAGAGTACATCATTATGCGCTAAATATATAGTTCCAAGATGAAAAGGGGGGGGGGGGGGTGTTCGCAATGCTGCCCTGAACAGTAATGCAAACACAACAAAAACATTCCATTTCATAAACTTATAAATCCATATTGAAATCATATTGCTCACCATGCGGGCTCAAAGACAAATGCTCGTGTGGGACGACGCAATAGCACGCCTATGTTTAAATGCACAAGGCAACATTGGGTTTCAAAAGTACGTCACTCTAGAAAGTAGTTCCAGTTACTATTTGTCTTAGGTAATCGGACTTGCTTACAAATGAAACAACCAATAGGATTCTCCCTTTTATTTCATGTAGGTCGTAAAATCGTTGCACACATATGTTGGGAACGATTATCATTCCACATGGGTAACTATGGAATTATACAATACTCCTTTCAAACCGTTCACTGTCCGCCAAAGGCGCGCAGTGAACGGTTTTAAAACTTGTGCTGTTTAAATCAATTCCCCGTGACACGGCCATGTGGAATTCTGTATTTCTCTGCATACCAGTGTGCCATAATGGGCGCAAGTGCATTATTGCAAATATGTAAAGAACACCCATTCTCTTCACAAAGACCAGCAGTTCCCAATGCGCGACGTTCATTTCTCATACATATATTCACAAAAATTAACAGATCCTGCCAAATTTTATCGAAAAGAAGCTTTCTTTCGACTTGTTGAAAAGCCATCAGTCCCCAGCAGTTTTGCCGGATGAAAACCCTGCATCAAGCCCCAGATCCTTTGCTAGGCAGCGAAATTTCAGATCACTGCGCATTGTGATTAGGAGGCTATCTCTTCACGGGCCCGGGCAACCTCTTCATGGGAGTATGGAGTGCCTTCTTGTCCCTATACTTATAATTCTAGAAATTATGGCCACATAGGCCCGTTATAGGCCAACCGACTTTTTCCTGGTTTATCTATGTTTGGGGGTGAAGTATCATATTGTAGAGTGAAATTCAAAAGTATAACTCACTGTAGATCACATGACAAAATAAACATTGTTACAACTAAACTGTGACGCGCCTACATCATTGACATAGTGCGTTAACACGGAAACAAAATCGAAACAACACGAGGGATGTTTGAATATACGTCATACGTGACGTTGAATAACTACGACGAATGTAATCAAACACGGCATACCAGATTGGCGTTGGAAGTGGGTCTAAGGCATATTTTTTGCGATGAACTCCCAATTAAACATAGAATTAACAAAATCCTTCATGGCTGGAGAGTGAGTTATTATTTTTCTCTCACGAGCGGTCGTTGTTGATGCGGAAAATGACTCGCGGTCACGAGAGATTTTCCACACAAACAACGATCCCTCATAAGAGAAAAATAGTAACTCACTCTAAGCCATGTAAGATTATCTATATCTATGTATACTAGGGAGTATTATTATTTATCCTGTAACTGTAGCTGTATTATAAAAAGAAGAGGCCCATGGGCCTAATGCTCTGCTGGCATCGTGGCTATATTGCAACTGTTCATTTCAAAGCTGTGAGTCCTCAAGTGGCTTCTGAACATATAAAACTTATGTACATTTAATTTTAAAATGTTCACCAAATGGCACTTCGCTCCACATGTAATCATAGCTTATTTGTGCAACTCCTGTGATGAATATTGTTGCATGTGCCAAGACAACAATCAGTGAGTCCTTAACTTTATGTCCTCAGTGACCTTGGGACAGAAGATCAAGGACACCCAGTTTTTGTGATACAAGAAGCCCATAGGCCTGCTGGTGCTGTGCTTACATTGCCATTTACGTCCAAGCTACACCCTGTCATTACAAAAGCACCTCTTTCAACTTTACAGGCATAGTGACCTCACAAAAATCGGTCAAGGTCACTGATAGTATATATGATTCTAGCTTTGGATATTGTCTATATATCCTATAAATTTGGCAAGTATAATCCAATCACTTTTCAAGATATGGAATCTTATATCTTAAAACTCGTTTTGGCTCATAATTTCCATCAAATTAAAGTTGGCGTCGCTAGTATCATTACCTACTTAGACTTTGACCTCCCTTCAATCCCACCAAATTTGGTGAAGATCTGCCTAAAATTAAAGATGCTAGAGTGTTCAAAAGATTTTCATATTTTGACTTCTATATTTCATAATATTGTAGGTGGCGCCACCAATATAAAAAAACCCTAAATCTTTATACCCTCTATAAGTCCTGAAAGTTATGTTGGGCTAACTTGAAAACTGTGGACAGTACTGCAGTCACAAGATTTTCACATTTTGACCTGTATATTACATAATACTATAGATGGCGCCACCAACATTGATGTCGACAAAGATTTTCACCCACTTTATAACCATAGTTTCCTCCATCTCATCTATTTTTCTTTTCTTTCCTTTACTTTTTCCTAGGCCACCTCTGTGACACAGGACCGCCGCGCATAAGCGAAGAGCCACACCAACATTATTATTATTATAACTCCTAAACGTTACATGGGCCTATCTCAAGAAATGTGGGGTGCAGAGCATTCACGAGATCACACCAATATTCAAACTGGCCATTTGACCTTGACCTCCAACTAGGATAAAAACAGTGTTATGTTCAAAATATGCGCCCAACATCCAGCTTTCCATGTATAGTTTGTTTGTTCAAATCGGGTCATAACTTTTCGACTTATTGACGAATGACAATAAACTTGGACCAGCGCCAAACTCCATAATTCCTGGGTCACAGTGACCCAAAAAGCAGGTCACCAAGTACAGTTTTATGTATTATGTAATCAAGTGCAATTTTGATATAGAAGGTTCAATTCTCTTTGCCATTGATGTCCAAGCTACATCCAGCCATTACAAAATCACCTTTTCATGGCGACCTGACAAAAATAGGTCAAGGTCACTGATATTAAATAAAGTACTTTCTACCTTTGGCCATGGTCTATATATCACATAAACTTGGCAAGTCTAATTCAATTACTTTGCCAAATATGGAATTTTACATCTTAAAACACATTTTGGCTCATAATTTGTCAAATTATGGGTGTCGCCACTACTATCACTAGGGACTTAGACTTTGACCTCCCCCACAGTCCCACCAAATTTGGTGAAAATCCGCCAAAAATTAAGATGCTAGAGTGTTCTCAAGATTTTCACATTTTGACCCCTATATTACATAATAATGTAGGTGGCGCCACCAATATCGAACTCGGCCTAGATTTTCTGATACCCTATAAGTCCTGAGAGTTATATTGGGCTAATTTGAAAACTGTGGACGGTATCGCGCTAACGAGCAAAAGTTTACAGCCGAACGGACGGAGCGACGGACAGACATGAGGGGTTGCATAAGCTCTGCGACCTTTGGTCAGCAGAACCATAAAAAAAAAAAAACACCCCCCCCCCAAAAAAAACAGGAGAATACAAACTGGAGGACAAAGCTCTGCATATCATTCCAGTTCCAATGTCGAAGGTCATGATAGCCTGGTTCTCCCGGTGCTACTGTGGTATGACCATTGGAAATGGACAACGAACCAGTTACTGGATAAAAGCAAAACCAGCCGCATCGAGCGTACTTGTCACACAGACTGGCGTCGCACAGGCACTCGGCCAGTCTGGTGACCCGTTTTCTCCACTTCGCTGGTTTTACTATTGATCATTGTGGATGTGTTTGGGCTTTGTGTGTGTGTGTGTGTGTGTGTGTGTGTTATTTGTTGCTTGTTTTGTTTCGTAAAACAATTGTTCAAAATCAGTATGTATGTATGTATGTATGTATGTATGTATGTATGTATGTATGTATGTATGTATGTATAAGCACATAAGGATTTTCCTTTTTTTTTGTGCAAAAATGAACAAAAATTACAGAACAAGACCAAATATTATAGAAGTGATGCATTCCGCAAATATCATGTAGAGCCCACCCAGTTTAAATTCCCGTTGAGTTTGGACAGACCTGGTTAACTGTTGTTGCAAAGAAATCGAAAATGTGAATATTCTTATTGACGGGCAGAAAGTGGGTGGTTGAGCATCCCATAGGCTCATAATTATGAAAGGCAACCAGTTCAGCTAAGATATGTGATGTTTTTACAGCATCGGATGGTAACCACATTTGGTAGAGACTTACCAAAGCATAAACCAATTTAAATTTGAAATTTATGTACTGCTATTGACTCATAGTCCTTCTCACGAACAGCCATGCCAGTTAAAAAAAACCGTTACAAATTAGAGACTGCAGTTCTGCTAAAGATACTACTATATTGTGAAAAAAAACAGCACAGACAAAGTTGAGGTTCAGTGTCACCAAGTTCCAGGAAAAAGGCTGGAAATGAAGTGGAAAATTGGAAAATGCATCTGTAAAATGTTTGATAGTACATCTTGATCTGGACAACCACTGTTCCTTTAACAAATGTGTCAGCGAAAATGTGAGAAAACAGCTCCACAACTCAATGTTGTAAAACGCATGTCAAACCCACTGACAACAAAAGTTAAGATGTTAATGCGTAGACTCTTAGACCGAGTTCTTCTTATTCTGTTATTTCATTTGCTTTTACAACGGAAAAGGAAACAACAAGAGCCTCGATAACCATGCAAAGATATCAGAAGACACCATTTGAGAGTTTGCTTGAAGGAAGCAATCTGTTCAAAGTTTTCGAAATTTCAACTTTTTTAGGGTGATTTTTTGTCCTTATAGGCTTCTGCAGTTTGTGACACCCATGTAAAAAAAATCGCCTAAAAATCAGTCAAAATTGCCTAGACTGACTGGAGCAGTGGAGAAAAGAGAAAGCTACAAGAGGCAAGGAAACCTATCTGACTGGTTCGAATTCCTGTTTCGCCGGCCGAGAAAACGCTTTTGGTAAAAGCGTTTAGAACAAAAAATATTTCAAAGTTAAGCATTTACGGTAAAGAAGAGAGAAAGAAAGAACTCTCGGAAAAACAGAATGTCTGTGTTTCCACACAGACATAACAAAAGGCCCATGGGCCTAGGGCCTAGTGCACTACTGACCAGGTTGGAAAGAACGAAGCCCCCCCAAAATGAACATCATAAATTGAAATGTCATCTATTATTATTCCAACTTAAATTCCTATGTATAGGCAAGCCATGAGAAGTTTCCGATGGGGTATGTTACATGAAAATATGTTGCATCATTTCCATTCTGTTCAATAAATGTTTCTTTTTCAAGGCATCCAGACAGATCTGCTGTCACGCGAGTGTTATTTTCTGTTTCAGATTTTTACTTCCTCAACAATCCCTTTAAGTTTTGTTTAAGTCAAACAAAAATTAAAGATGCTATACTGTTGGTTTAAAAACATTTTAATTCAAAAAAAATAATTGGTCATCCGGCATATTGCCTTCATGAAGACCTCTTGTACAAGCAATGACGATATAGCCATGGAATGGTTGAACTACCAGATAACTGATAGCTGGCACATTACATTTCGTACAGATAGGAGAAGAGGAAGGGAAAAAAGAGAACACTATTGGACGAGTACATATGCTAACTATAATTTACCACACCTTAGTCTAGCGATGTGATATACAATCACGTAGTTAAAAGTAACTAACCTTTAAATCTTTCAGTCGATTTGATGTAAGTGTGAACTGATCGAAAAATGTCATTATTGACACTATTGTTTTTGCCAGTTATGCCACATAGTATAGTTTTCAGATTGAACGCTGCGAGGGGAGTAATTTCAGTCTGGAGTTTGTCCCTTTGTGTAGCATATTTGCTGCACTGGAAAAGTACTAATGGAAACAGTTGACGTCTTCAGCAGAATATCCGCAGGATCATTGTGGTGAAGCCGACAAACCCATCTTGTACAAGTCTGGCTGAACTCCATTCTCATTCTGGCATGGATTATGACAATCTTCCTTTCCCCCAAAGTGAAATAATTCGTTCCTTTTAAGTTTGTTAAATTTAATTTGCTTTTAAATTCGTCAATATTTCCAGAATGTTTCATCGCTTTCGGAAGAATATTCCATTATTTAATGGTAGAAAGAAACAAAGAGTCATAGCGCACGTTTTTCTTCGCAGAGAAGTAATTGTCTGTCTTGATCTATTTCTGCCACTGGTAGGCTGAAGGGCACGCAATTTTCACATTTCTACCCACATGTTACATAATAATCTGGGTGGGGCCTTCAATATCGAAATTGACTTAAACTTACTTGCCCTTGGTCAAGTCCTAAAGGTTATATGAGGTAACTTGAAAACTGTGGACATCATTGGGAAATTCCCTCTTCTATGGACATCATCAAAAATTACAGATGATAAAGCATTACAAGACTTTAATATTTTGACCCTTATCTTCAAATTGGCCATTTGGACGTGACCTTTGACTGGTGTTAAAATTGTTAATGCTCAAAATGTGCACCGCATCCATATTTCCATCCATGGCCTGTTTGTGTGAATTGCGGTGTAACTTGTTGAAGTACTAAAGAAAAAGGATAAATTTGGCCAAGCGCCAAGGTCCATAACAACTGGGTAATAGTGACCAAGAAAGTAAGTCACCAAGTACAGCTTTTTTTATACAGTGCACACAGGTCACATTTTGATCTGGAAGATCAATTCTCCTTTCCACTGATGTCCAAGCTACACCCTACCATCACCAAATCACCACTTTAAACTTTACAGGTCGGGGGGGGGGGAGGGGGGCTAACAAAATATATCATGCTCATTGACATTATGGGTAATATATTTGTGCTGTCTATCAGTTGTCCAAATTTGGTAGTCCTATCCCCAAGACAATCGAAAGAAACTAATAAAATACTTTCAATGTTAACATGATGATCAATGGACCGTGGTAACCTTTGAATCTTGATTACAGACAAAGAATATTTGCAACAAACTGTCCAGTCCATGTGGATGTTTCTCTAAAAAAATAATCTGATTGTGATCAATTAAACTGATTTACTCTAAACGTTCTTTGGAGCAAAAGTGTATCAGGGATTACCTGAGAATTCGTCAGTTCTTTTTTAAATGTGAGTCAAAAATGACGAGTGCACAAACTTTATCAGTTTAGACTAAATCAACTATTTCTCATCATCATTGTAAAAAAACAGATGCAGTTATGAAATATCCCTGATACGTTTTTGTAAATATAATTATTAAGATCATCAAAGCACAAATGTGACCATTTAATCTTGAATATTTTTCGAGAAATGACCAAGATTTCACAAAAATACATTTTTACGCAAAATGCTTGTGTTCACACCAACTTTGAATGTAGAGTTCGATCTTTAGTACAGACAGTTTCTGAAAAGCCATGTAGTCAATTAAGTATGCAGGCGTATTATGTAAGAGTGCATATTTCTCTGATATTTGGCCTAGAAGTGAAGTTACTTTGCCAGGTTGAACATTACATTTATATGATCCAATAGTCTATCAACCTTGCTCTAAGAAATCAGATTTTGTGAATATTACAACAATGGGCTGTTACTTGCAGATATATCGAATGCATAACCTTTTCTCATCAATATACCTTACTTTGGAGGCATATGTGGTAACTGTATGCACTTTGTATTTCTTTTTAGTCGCATTTTTGGGGCATTTCTGCGGCCGCAAGCACAACCTGGCGCAAACCATGTCGTAAAAGAAATGATCAGTGCGCGTGCGCAAATGTGATTGACAGGTCCTTTTAGAATGCCGGCAAGATTCCTGAGTAGACCGCAAAAACGCAAAAATTGCAGGTTACAGAAATACATACAATCCACACTGGAAGCATAATTCTTTCAACAGTAAGATAAACTGCTCAGATTTGGTTATGTATGAAATACATGGTCATTCCGCAGGCTATTTACGTAACATTCGCGAAATCTCCTTCCGTAACTCAGGGTTGACCGACCATAGTAAACAGCTTTACCCGATGCGACCGTGCGCTCAGCATTCTAAAATGATCGAGGGTGCATGACAGCGAATGACCAATGACATTCAAGCATTCAGGTCACTTGACCAATTTTTACAAGTTTGAGTTGATATGACTCAAACGGTCTAAAACATGCTGCAGATCTAATGGTCACACACACACACACGCACACACACATACACACACACACACAGACACACACATATCCCTAATAACTGCTGTTGATGCAGAATTTTATGCAATTGATTTGTATTTTTTGTTTTCATTGACATGATTTCTTTTGGAAAATTGAATTATTTTAATATATGGTATTTAGCGATGATTAAACAAAAGACACATAAAAATCAGTAATAAATCTAATTAAAATTAACCAAATTTAAGCGTACTGGTTACTTTGCATTCATTACCACAAAGTACATGTCGGGGTATGCTCAATTTTCAGAACAGCTGAATTAGTGGCGAAACATGGACGACACTTCGAGGATTTTATGGAAATATTAGTGGTTTTGTGGTGTTTGTTGGGGGAATATTGAAGGAGTTTTATGCAGCAATATTTGAGACTAAGCTTTAAAGTGAGGGCTGCCCGAACAATTTCGATTCTACAGCTAAAACCTCAAAGCGGCACTTTAAGGCTATAACTCGAATCAGTCTTGTAACGTGACAGGATAAAAGTTTATCCAAGAAGAATCGAAGTTTCTTAGAGAAGTTGCCATGAAATGTAAATGATTCATGCATTGAAACTTCGATAAGTATACATAATTCTATGCTATGAGCACAAGTAACATGCGACTGAGCAGTTGCGGGATATCTGAAACAATTTGTGACATTTACTAATAATGGAAGAAATACACCTTTAAAATGTTAAAACGCTTCTTCTTTTATCTTGCGACAGACAGAGGCAATCATATAATTTATCATACCCACATGACTCACAGTATTAGCATTAGTCTTCAGTGCACTTAGTTCCTCAGTCTTAATGTGCCTCTGTTTTGTTTATATCAAGTTTGACTATGCCACCAAACTTAACAAGAGGAATCTGACTGTCCTGTGCTCAACTAAGCTTACATGCACAGACTGAGGAACTGCAGAATGATATCAAAGTCACCTTTGTTTAAGACCATCATCATAAGCACGAACATATCCCCTTCCAAATTTTTCCGAGATTTGATAATTTGTTAAAAATCATACAATGACCGTACCACCATGTAGTGAAAAGAATTAGGTGAAATCAAGTCCACCTAGATGATCAATTAACATCCGTAGCGGCCGTACCTGTTGAACAAACTAAGGTCTAGAGGTCCCAAGACGTGTCCCCATGCAATCTCAAAGTAATTGGCTTTGCAGTTTTGGACAAGAATTTTTAAAGATTTTGCCAAAAAATGAACAAAAAAACATCATAGAAAATTAAAAAATCACTGGAACATGACCATCTGAACAAAATTGGTAAAGACCCACATAAGGTACATCCCCCTCCACTCCACCCCCACCCCCCACCCCACCCCCACCCCCAAGTGTAAAGTGAATTTGATTTTGGTTTCGGAAAAAGTGGTCATAAATTTGACTTGCATTGCAATCGACATTGATTTGCTTTGTAACTAATGGGAATGTATGCATTAATCTGTGAGTTCTCAAATTGAAAAATTCGTTAAAAATCAGAGATTATGCATATCATCACCTACTGAACCAGTTTGTTTGCCCCTCCGCAAGCTACATTTCCAACGAATTTCAGAAGAATCCAAGTTACGGTCCTGGAGAACAAGTCAAAAATAGCTTTAACATACAAAAATTTGAGAGAAAAAAAAGAAGAAAATATATCAGCGCCACTTGGTGAACAATCAAGGTCTATGGTCCCCAGAAGTATCCCCATGCCATTATGAAGCAATTGACCATGCTGTTTTGAAGATTTTTTAACATTTTGCCAAAAAATGAACGAATCTTTTTTTTGTAAAAAAATTCCAAAAATCACTGGACCATAACCATTTGTACATACTTGGTAAAGCCCTACCCAAGGTACATGTTCACGAAGTTTAAAGTGAATCCAGCGGTCGGTTTTGGAAAAGAAATAAAAAATGTGACTTTTCGACGGACGGACAACGGACGATTGGACATCCTCTAAACTCAGCGGTCTCACAAGTAAGGTGAGCTAAAAACTAAAAGTCAGTGGAGACTCGCTGGAAGCCAATAATCAACATGCCAATATATTTGCTATTGAAGACATGCCCATGCAATTAATGTGTCAAAAATACCACGATCTAAGATTATAGATGTATATTTAAGACAAAGATTAATTAAAGAATTATGTCATTTTAAGTCACAATCTGAATTTGTAATATCCTGATTTTACTGCATTTTCGGCACAATACATTGCAACGGACAGATACTCTCGCCAGGCGATGCGCTTTCTTAATTGATATACTGATACACGTCTGACCACTTGGTTGTTGATTCCTGACAGTGCTGGGAGGTGACTGGTCAAGTTGCACCGAGGACCGACAGTGCGTGTCTTACAAATTAAATTTTATATATTATAATTCTAAGTCATTATCTTAATTTTGAGATTATGATATATCTGCTTATCAGAAATAAATATACACCTTTAAAACTTTGATAGTTCTTTCAGATTAAATTTGGTAATTTTAGAGCATAAAAATGCAATCGACATGTATTTAAACACATAATCCGGACACTTCGTTCAAATGTGACGATGGCATGAACCTGTGGTTAATGCGATATTGAGCACCGACCAACTCACTGTAACACTCACTGCTCACAAGACACATTTAGTAGAGGTGAGGGGTCTCAGATAAATATTTTGCTTCAGTAATGTGCAAGAAATATTCAAGCCCTCAAACATACTCCAAAAGGGGTACAAACTAAACGGAACTTCTTAGAGACGGTGCTCTCTGTATAAGTGATGCATGCCTGACGTAAAATGGTTTTCAAGCTGGTATAACAGTCATAATCATTGTCATATATTGTAGAAACGACAGTTCGTTTGGAGATGATCCTTAAAAATAACGATAAGGTTCAAAGTCGCAGAGGCACATGCCCTGGCTCTGCTGATTTTCCTCTATCAGGATTAGCTCATTGCATGTAGCTGCTATGAAACGTATTCCGCCTTGAAATCTGCCACATTGCCACCTTGTCTGATGGCACTGGGCAGACTGTTCCAGACATCAGGTCCTCAGTGGCACAGAATATTTTTGTATCTTTCGACAGGGAGTCACGGGAGTTGAAGATCAGCGACCACGATACTTTTGATTTACGGGAGTGAACTCTGTGTCATTTATTTTATTCCGTTTTATTTTGTGGGCAATTTGATGACATCCATGCACAAAGTTGCATTTAAACTAGTATTCCTACACCAACCATGATAACATGTACCTTTACATTGATCATTATAGATATCATGCCAAGCTTGTTAACATGTATCTTTACAATGATCATTATGAATTTTATACCAGCAATGTTAACATGTACCTTTACAGTGATCATTATGGATTTTATACCGACCGTGTTAACACTTACCTTTACATTGATCAATGTGAATTTTTAAAACTTCTTCAAAAATCGGGAAATAAATTCAGCGCCACCCAGTCAGTAATTTGACTACATGTTTACAGAGCGTCAGCATTTGCTTTTGGAGATATCAAAATGAAACAAATCAACCGACCAAACAACCAACAGAACCAACCAAACAACCAACTATCCAGCTATTCAGTCAGCCAGCCAGTCATAACTTCGCTTGGTGAGCAAAATAACATCTCGGGCTTCTCATACATGTAAGTGTTTCTATGAAATTTAACAGCAACTGGCCAAATGGATTCAGAAGAAGAGGCACTTTTATTACTCCCCCAGAAATACATACCCAAGACATTCACAAAAGCTCAAAAAGTTTCTGAAACTTGACTTTATAACAAACTTGGTACACATGTGCCCAAGATACATCTTAAGTGAAGTGTGAAGAGGATCCAGCTACCATTGTTGTTTTTTGTTTTTGTTTTTGTTTTTGTGTTTTTGTTTGTGTGTTTGTTTGTTTGTTTGTTTGTTTGTTTTGAGAAGTCCATTATGTGAATAGTTCAGCAAAGATGGATTATGGACACACAGGCCTCATGTGCGCTAAACTGGCTGAAACGTCAGCTGAGCAAACCGATCCTGATACAATAAAACGAACCACGGTTGAAGGCAAAAATTGTATTTTACATGTAACAACCATTAATGTAGGTGGCAACGTGACATTGAACCTCACATGAACCCAGTCTGATAATACGCGAATTAAAACAAGTTATATGAATAGATTACCTATTAAATAATGAAAAAAAATGCCCAAATGCTTGCAACAGAAATGGAGTTGTGGACAAAAATACCACTCAGGAGGTCAAACGACCTTGACGCTAATCCATAGAAAAACTTCAAAGTACGACCTTCACCTGACTAATGCAAGTGACTTTAAATTAGTCAAATTTGTCTGAGAAAATATCCCCCAGTGAAAGTTCATAAAATGGAAATTAAGTGGGGGGGGGGGGATTTTTCTGTGTGCTATGACAAGACCTCATCAACTTAGTTGAAGGCCACTTGACCTAAATTGTGATCTCGTATGACCCTACCCTTCCTACTTTCATAAAGTTTGGTAAAAGCAAAACGAAAAGGTACATATCTAAATCTATACAGCTGCATGATTTGTTTATTTATTCATTCCTTTTACCGAGCCGCAACGAGCAGAAATAAAGAGGTTTGGTACGGTAAGATAGCAGTCCGAGGTGCTCGCAATCTCGCTCGACTCTTTTCTGTCATGAAGAAAGGACGAGTATCACTAGATTCGTGAATCAAGAATCTGCTGATACAAGTCCTTCCTCTAATTTAATATCAGATGGCGTTATTACACTTGCAACTTCCATATCATTTGTTTTATTGAATTTAGCAAAGATGCCACGAAGAACTGTTTGTGAGTGCCGATGCATCCATGCCTAATAGCTTCCCACTTGTACACAGATGAGTGATAACATCAACAAACACATATTTGCCTACACTGACTGGAACAGTGGAGAAAAGAGAAAGCTACAACAGTCAAGGAAACCTGTCTGACTGGTTCGAATCCCTGTTACTCCTGCCAAGAAAACCCTTTCGGTAAAAGTGTAAGGAACAACAAGATATTCCAAAGTTAAGCATTTATGGTAATAGAAAATAGTACCTTTTCAAAATAACTCCAAATTAAACAGCAGATTCGAAAGACTTAAAGATAGATTCGTAAGATGAAACAGCGCATTCGTAAGAAAAAAATCTACGAACTTTTTTTCTCGAATATATTTATACCGGGACACTCGTTCAGCCAAAAGCTGTTCTTCCACGAGGCCCTGTTACAGATAAAATACAAAGTAATACAGTAAAATACATACACGTGAAGAAATATATACATACGTAACTAAGCTTAAAATACACATAGTATACACATAAACAAATAAATGAAAATAGTGTTTTTATAGTTTTAAAATCGTCGATGTTGTCACTTTCCTGTAAAAAGTTGGGAAGGCTGTTCCACGCTGTAGCACCACTCTATAAAAAGGATCTTCTAAAGAAGTCCCCCTCCCCCGCCGCATTAATATGATCATAGTGTCCCGTTATTACCCGAGAGGCAGCATTTTGTAACCTCTGGGCCATTTTAAGTCCATTCGCGCTGCAGGTTCCCCATACTGTGTCAGCATAGTCAATGCAAGGCAATATCGTTGTCTTATAAATTAATTCTTATGTGTTCTTTGGTAAAAACTCACTTAATCTTCTCAAACAGCCAGTTTAGACATAACTTTAACATGTAATTTTTGCAAAGAGTGAACCAATTTATATTTTCATCCAAATAAATAACCAAATATCTCGTATCATTAACCTGTTGACGTTGTATTTCCTTGCTGCCCGTAAAAAGTTTGAAAAGTTCGTTTTTTATTTCATTTTGGGTGATAAGCATCGGATTCGATTTACCTGCATTGACTGTAAGCTTATTTCTGGTGTACCAATAACTAACATCATCTAAACTGTGCTGTAAAGCACCAGTTAATTCATGGAGGGTCGTACCTGTGGAGTATATTATGGTATTGTCAGCAAACAAGCTACATGAACCTTTGTTTACATGCCGAACAATGTAATTTACGTACAAAACAAAGAAACAGGGGATGCGGATATACCCTTGGGGGATCCCTATCGTAACATTTAGCTTACTTGATGATTTTCCGTTACAGACTACGAACTGTCGTCTCTCTGATAAATATGAAGAAAACCATTTAAATTCATTGTAAATGATGCCATACTTTCCCAGCTTGAATTTTAAAATATCATAATTTATAGTGTCAAAACATTTATGTACATCCAAAAAGCACACTGCCGTGATTAAATCATCATCGATATTTGCTAGCCAGTCATCTACTACCTTGTGCAGGCAAGTCTGAGCCGAATTGTGCTTCAAGTACACAGATTGTTCTGCGCTGATAAAGTCATGCAGAACTAAATAGTCAAGCAGTTGTGACTGTTCACCCTTTTCAATCAGTTTACCAACATGCATGCCTACTGACATGGGTCTGTACTTACTCTTTGTTGCCTTTGACCCTTGGCATTTGTAAACAAGAGTTACAAGTGACAATTTCCAATCAGCTAGTACTGTTGCTGGCAAGAGAAAAAGATTGAAAATACGCATAAGTGAAGGGCTCAATGTTTCATCTCCTTAACGTAAAAGCTTAGCATCAAAACCCAACAAGTCCAAGCTGCTTCTGTCTTACAACATCTGTAGTCTGCGGGTGACCTCATAGATACTAAAAGGTGACATATTAAAATTGTACATGCTTGACAACCCCTTGCATGCAAATTGTATCAGTAACACAATGTCCTATCTCAGCAAAATAATCATTAAACTCCTTGGTAGAAATATCTAGCTGCACACTATTTTCACTTTTTTATTCGGATATATTTTATTTCCTTCCATACATTATGGGAATTTTTTATTTTCTTGCTTTACAAAACTTTCAAAATATCTTTTCTTTTCTTGATTAATCAACTCAGTTATCAGATTACGTAAGTTTTTATATTCAGCCCACATTGCAGAATCACCTGTAAGCACTGCTTTCTTCTGCAGTTTATCTCTTGTGTATATCATCTTTATCATTTCTTTGTTTACCCACGGATTTCTTCGATTTTAAAGTCGCACTGTCTTAATAGGAGCATTAACATTAGACAAACGTAACATTTAATTTCTCCACATTATCCAAGCTTCATTCATATTATCAGAAAATATAACCTGTCTAAAATTCTTGCTAAGAGATATATAAACCATTGACAAATTTGTCTACATCAGAATTCTTGGAATCTATGAAAGTAATTTCTCTGTGTGTTTTGCTGTCAGATTGTATTTTCAGTGTAGTATAAACCATATAGTGATCACTTAATGTTACTTCGGTGACACCCGATTTAACGTGTTTTTCATGGCATACTGGTTAAAATCAAATCTATCGTACTACTTGTGTTTTGTGTCACCCTTATCGGCTTTTGAATGAGTTGGTTCAATTCAAAGAGATCTTCCATATGGCACACAGGGTTCCAATATAAATATTCATCTACTTTATAATCTATATTTAAATCCCCAAGGATAATTATTTCCTTGCTTTCAGACTGGGCAATAGTAATATTGCCTACCGTGAAGTGATAATAAGCCCCATTTTCGGAGGGGGGTCTATATAGGGAGCACATTAATATAAGTGCCCCCACTAAATGGTTTAATTTCAATCCAGCAGACTTGTATTTTTTTTGTTTTCAGGGGTAAATCTTTTTGTTGCTTTGCCCTGAGAATCTCTTACATAAATAAAGTTCCCTCTCCCCTGCTGTCCCGATCAGCTCTGAAAACTTGGAAGTCCTGGATTGCAATTTCCCCATCACTTACAATATTGTCAAGCCACGTCTCATTTGTAGAAAACACGTGAATATTCATATCACTGATGATTTTTTCCACTTCTTGTAGCTTAGGCAACAAACTGCGTACATTTAAATGTGCAATGTAAAGTTTAGAACAACCTATGTTTCACCTGTAAACTTCACTTTCTGTCTATTTTTACCAGGTTTTTGTGTCGTTGGTCATGGTTTTACCTGTTGTGTCTGATTGTATGACGTCAGAAACTTTTGATGTTTTCTTTTGATCATTATATACAGATATACAATCACAAACTTGAGGTTCACATTTATTGCATGCTACCAAGTCTTTGCTAAACATATTGAATTTACTTTCTCTTTGAATGGTGTTACGTGTGACTAACAGTCTTCCAGTCACGGCCAGTCCGTATCCATGGTCAAGCCTCTATCTGTAATTATGTCTGTATGTCAACACAGACATGCTGTTTTTCTAGGAATTCTTTCTTTCTTCTTCTTTCTTTCTTTCTTTCTTTCTTTCTTTCTTTCTTTCTTTCTTTCTTTCTTTCTTTCTTTCTTTCTTTCTTTCTTTCTTTCTTTACCGGCAAATTTGTCCGACATTGCATTTGAAAAGTATTATACGTAGAAACTCCAAACTTGGCACAATTATACTTCTATAGATGAAGTGAGGTCTTTTTATAATGAGAGGTCATGCTTTTCAAAATTATGCAAATGAGGGATAATTAAAGTTTTAAATCTTGAATAATGTCTTATGTACTACAGTACATGTAGTTCCAAGTGTGTTGGAGTTCGGTCATATCAAGGCAAAGGTCATCTCAAATGTCAAGGTCATGTCAAGGTCATTTCAAGGTCAAAGGTCAGTTCTGGGTCAAAATGTCATTATAAAGCCAAAATGTCATTTTGAAGGTCAAGGACCACTTCAGGTAGAGGTCATTTCAAGGTCAAAGGTCATTTCAAGGTCCAAGGCCACTTTCGATGTTGGCTTTCTTCTAGCCATAACTTGGTCAATTTTTATCCAATTTTGATCATGTTGGGCTCAAATTGTATCTATTGTAACACTGCACATTTTTCAAGTCTCGCCTTTTAACAATGAGAGGTCATACTTTTCAAAATTATGCAAATGAGGGGTAATTAAAGTTTTAGATCTTCAATATCTTATATACTATAGTAGATATAGTTCCAAGTCTATAGGAGTTCGATCATAGCAAGGCATAGGTCATCTCAAATGTCAAGGTCATGTCAAGGTCAAAGGTCATGTCAAGGTCAAAGGTCATGTCAAGGTCAAAGGTCATGTCAAGGTCAAAGGCCAATTTTAGGTCAAAGATCATTTTAAAGGTCAAGGTTCACTTCAGGTACAGGTCATCTCAAGGTCAAAGGTCATTTCAAGGTCTAATGCCACTTTCGATGGTGGCTTTCTTCTAGCCATAACTTTGTCAATTTTTATCCAATTTTGATCATGTTGGGCTCAAATTGTAGCTATTGCAACACTGCACATTTGGAAATTACATGTGACCCTAAAGTTCAAAGGTTAATGTCATCTGGACCTTTGAAAGTTTCACTCAGCCATAACTCGGCCAATTTTCATCCAATTCTAATGGTGTTGGACTTAAATTGTGGGTATTGTAACTCTGTACATTTTTGCAATTTACATGTAACCTGTAAAAGTTAAAGGTCAAAAGTCCACGTCATTTGGACTTGGAAATTCTCATCCAGCCATAAGCTTAATGGAATGTGAAGTATCAAAGCACAAAAGTTGTCCCATTTAATATTTACAACGTTGGAAGCCACACAGACAGATTTGCTTGAAACAAATCTTCCTTTCTAGTTCTTTCTTTCTTTCCTTTTTTTTCTTTCTTTACAGGCAAATCTGTCCGACATTTCATTTGAGAAGTATTACACGTAGAAACTCCAAACTAGGCACAATTGTACTCCTATAGATAAAGTCTCGCCTTTTTATAATGAAAGGTCATGCTTTTCAAAATTATGCAAATGAGGGCTAATTAAGGTTTTAATTCTTCAATATCTTACATACTCTATTAGATGTGGTTCCCAGTGAAAAGGAGTTCGATCATAGCAAGGTAAAGGTCATCTCAAATATCAAGGTCGTGTCAAGGTTAAAGGTCATGTCGAGGTTAACGTCAATTTTAGTCCAAAATGTCATTTTTGAGGTTAAGGTTCACTTCAGCTAGAGGTCATCTCAAGATCGAAAGTCATTTCAAGGTTAAAGGCCACTTTCGACGGTGGCTTTCTTTTAGACATAACTTGGTCAATTTTATTCAATTTTGATCATGTTGGGCTCAAATTGTGGCTATTGTAAAACTGCACATTTTGAAACTTACTTGTGACCTCTAAAGGTCAAAGGTCAAGGGTATTTGGACCTTTGAAAGTTTCATCCAGTCATAATTTGGACAATTTTCATCCGATTTGGTTCAGGTTGGGCTTAAATTGTGGGTATTGTAAAACTGTGAAATTTATATGTGACTTGTGAAGGTCAAAGGTCAAAGTCATTTGGACTTTGAAATTTGCATCTAGCCATAAGCTTAAAGTAATGTGAAGTACCAAACGATAATAGTTGTAGCATTTAATATTTACAACTTTTGAAGGCACACAGACAGATTTGCTTTGAAGCAAATCTTCTTTTCTAATTATAGTATGTTCGTTGTTAGTAACTTTCTTCATTGGCTTTTTGTGACTCCAGGGTCCTCTCCCGCCAGGTCAATTTGACTGGTTACTTGCCAAAAGTGGCTATTGGGGGTCTGTGGGCACTGTGAGGCTTCCTTTCAGCTCTTTTACCTTGTACGGGGGCCTCATACAGATCCAGTCCTGTCTGACAGTCAATGTTTTTCACAAGTCTGACTGTGCCTATATTTGTCAGGTGAAGTCCACCCGATTGTAACACTAATGGGTCAACTGAACCGTCTCGATATGTCATTGCTAATTCATGATCCACATAGACACAGCTTTCTCCACGGCACAGATTTTTCAACTCATTATTTACATCATATCAAATACGTGACGCATCTTAGTCCTCTTTTCTTGGACATATCCCCGAGAGAATGACTTGTCCATTGTATGTTAGATCTTTTGCACCTTTTAAGAGCATTTCCATATCTTTGACATGTTCTGTATTTCTCTTGTCACTACAGTCATTTGTACCTGCCTGGACCATCACTAGTGCTGGTTTAACTCCCTCACGCTACAACTGGGCCGCCTTTTCAGTGATCTCACTGATCCTTGCCCCCACGCATGCGCTCTATCTTGACACCTTTGTCAACCCATTAATGAATGTCACGAATCATGGAGTCACCAAATACCTGGTTTAAACTGGACATTAAATAGAGACTCGTGCGCATTTCTACTCCTTGCTGTACGTGTGCAACTTGTTGGTCTCTGTCCTTGCATGTAATTTCTGTATGTGTTGTTTTCCACTGATTTGTCAAACATTCTCATTGTCAAAGTTCAGACTGTCATCAAGGGCAATGCTTTGAGACATATTTTGAATGTCTTGTGCATATTTTCTTCCGCTGCCAGACAACCTTTCACGCTATCGCTCATTTTCAGCTTTTAGTTCTTGCCACTCAACAACTTTAGCTAACAGTTTGTTGGACGAGATCTATGTTCGCTTGCTGAAGGTTTTCCAGCGTTGATGAGAATAACTTCAGCTCATTAAGTACGGTATCTACTTTGGGGGGGGGGGAGCCTACATTGATGACAACACCATATTGCATTCAACTCATCTTCCCTTTCACCCATCAGTCATAATGAAAGTATACCATGCATTGTGTACATTGTATCATGGGGGCCACAGCACGTTTTTTTTTTTTTTTTTTTTTTTTTTTTTTTGTATTTAGAGCTCTCAATACACTCAGTTGGTTTGTTGCATGTCGATTTTTTGCTTGCTGCCACAGATTTTCTTTTCACTGCCTGCTCTGTTTCCTTCACTCCCTTCTGAGTTAGACGCTTAGTTTTTCTCTGTTTTCCAGTCTTTTCGTTTAGAGCTTGTTAGTTCATTCGAAATGGCCGATGAAAACGAATGTTCACACAAGCATCTGATACTAATTTGAGTTTAAAGCGTCTCAGTTCATGTTTATACACCCATATTAAACCAGAAATTTGTGTGAAAACGCACCGTTATGGTCTCAATGGATGCATGTTTTTACATAAAATATCAAATTCCCCCACGCCATAGTTTCACAGCAAGGCTTCAGCAATCTACCCAGATGCGTCGGTAACAGAATTTGACTCTCTTTAACTAATGTCACTGAGGATGGAGTCGATTAAAATGGTGGTGAGCACACCGGTCTTCATTTACGCAGATTCTATACATAATAGCAGGGCGTGCAAATACAACAGTCCATGTATTGAATCTTTCATCCATCGGTGTCGATTTTTTAGAAAGAGGACCGTAATAGCCCTGTGCTCAGCTGTCCTTGGATGCCCAGACTGAAGTAGTCATGTGACTTTCGGAATGACATCGAAGTCTTTCTTTCAGGCCATCATCACTGTTTGCAGTATCAAGATCTTCAGTCACACAGTTCTGGAATCGTCATTTTTAAATGAAAAGTAGCAGGATCCACTATTACTAAGATGTGTGCCGACATGTTCGTTTGATCTTCAAAGGTGACACGAGATCAAAGCTAAAAACACTCAAAGAAACCCCACAGGTTCTTGTCTACCAGTGTTTAATGGTAACCTTGGTCAAAGAATACCCCATCAGCGAGATATTACCTAACATGCCAGATTCATTGATATACCTATTATATAGAAGCTACAATGTAAATATATCCTTACCGATAACTTCTACTTTCTACATCTCATTTAAAATAGAAAATACTAGCAGCATCATACAGTGCACAGACCTATCCGAGATGAGTCCATGCATATCCCCCACCAAGTTTGCAGAGAATAGAACTTGCAGATGGGGAGAACAAGTCAATAATAACAAAAAGCACATACAGTGCTCCCTCTTTATAACGCAGGTGTGGGGATCCACAGAAGAGACCGTGCTATAACAAAACAACCTTATAACATAGAGACTTTTAACATAGAAGTAATGGGAAAATCATGTCAGTGGGAACCATGGTACACACCGTGTTATATCAGAAACCGCCTTGTAATGAGGGGTGTTATAAAGAGGGAGCACTGTATTAATTTATAAGAAATGTAGAAAAAATGAGGGGTCACCTGTTTAACGACTTTAAGTCGTGGCGTCTCCAGTAGTGTGCCTCTTCAATTTCAAAGCAATCAGCTAGGTAGTTTTCGAGATAAAAACACAAAAATGAACACGAAACCATGGCAAATACAAAATCATTGAAGCATAACAATTTCAATTAACTCAAAGGAGAATTACCTAAGATACATTCCCACCAAGTTTGAAGTGAGTCTCGCTGACGGTTTTGCAGAAGTCAAAAATGTAAATTACACTTGGAATGCCCATTGACCCACATTGTAATCAATACGAATGAATGCATTAAACGGTGAGTAACCCAATTTAGAAAAAAAAAAAATTCTAAATTACGAATCCGGAGCATCACCAGCTGGCGGAAAACTTTGATTGATCTTTCCAAAAGAAACACACACACTACTAAATTCAGCACAATCTGACGGACGGAATTGAAGAAGTCCAAAATACTGAAAACACACACAATTTCTTAAATAATAATAATAAAAAACAATCGCAGCCTGTTAACAAATTGAGATCTGTAGGTACCCATGGGTGTCCCTGGGCAATTTGAAAATAATCGGCCAAACGGTTTGTGGGAAGAAGCTTGTGAAAGATACCCCCAACCCCTGCCACCAAAAGCAAAAAACAAAAACAAAGAAAAGAAGAAGAAGAAGAAGAAGAAGAAGAAGAAGAAGAAGAAGAAGAAGAAGAAGAAGAAGAAGAAGAGGAAGAGGAAGAGGAAGAGGAAGAGGAAGAAGAAGAAGAAGAAGAAGAAGAAGAAGAAGAAGAAGAAGAAGAAGAAGAAGAAGAAGAAGAAGAAGAAGAAGAAGAAGAAGAAGAAGAAGAAGAAGAAGAAAAACAAACCCGTCCACAGTTGACGTTCACATTCAATCCATAAAAAGTCCCACACTGTTCTAGGGGTACCCAGAAGTACGTCTATGAATTGTTGAGACAACTAGACAAGCAGTTTTAGAGAAGTTGTTTTTAAACGATTTGCCAGGAAAAAAAATAATAAATACAAAAAATATCACTGGAGCGTGACCATTTGAACGATGAAGACTCACCTAAGGTACATCCCCACCAAATTTGAAGTGAATCTGGCTGAAACTTTTAAAAATGTCAAAAATGTAAATGACCATTGTAACCCCCACTGACTCACATTGTAATCCATAGGAATAAATATATATATATATATATATATATATATATATATATATATATATATATATATATATATATATATATATATATATATATAAAAAATATATATATATATATATATATATACATTCACCTTAGATGAGGATCTTGTAAGATTTAGCCAAAAATGAATGAAAGGTCACCAAAAATTAAAAATTAATGGAGCGTGACCACTTGAACACAACTGAGAGAGCCCCACCCAAGGTACATCCCCATCAAGTTTGAAGATAATCTGCCAGATGTTTTTGGAGAATTTGAAAATGTGAATTGTGAACAGCGGAATGACACACTGACAGACGGACGACAGATTACCATCCTTCCTATAACTTCAGCTGACTGACCAGTCACTTGAGGTAAAAATCATTCAAACTAATCATAAATAAACAAATAATAAATAAATGGACCGTGACCATTTCAGCAAACTTAGTAGAGACCAACCAAAGGTACACCTCCACCAAATTTAAAGTGGATTTGGCTTACGATTGGGAAGAAAACGTCAAAAATATGAAATGTTGAGGGACGAAAGACGCACGACGGAAGGGTGACCAACCTATAAACTCAGCTGAACTGTAATGCAACAGCGTCAAGTAGTTAATACTTAATTACATTTAATTTTTCCTCTAAGACACGTTACTCGTCTACCAGCACGAATATTAAAAAAAAAAAAAATCCAAAAATCGCCACATTTTGACCGTCAAATCCTGTATTCTCATTATTTTCTTTTAGTTATTTCTATGTTTCTTGTCTAAAAGTCTGTTAATGTTAAGCAAAAGTATTATGAAGTCCGATTATAAAGTAGCCCGGACGCATCTCTGCCAGAAAACTGCTGGCAGTGCATCATTCAACTTTCTGGTGAAGACGATGCCACCGTTATGAACCTCCCTGCTCATTGCTTCACAGCCGTGAGTGCCGCCTATCAGCTGGCGCCCCTGCAGGACAGTGGGAAGAAGCGTCCTGGCGTTCGTGAACGCACAGCGAAATGAACCAAGACCACAAGAGTCCTTGTGTGAACCAGATTACCCGAACAAAAATGTGCATATTTCACAAGCTTGCAATTTTTGTCTCGTACGCTTTTTTCATAGTACCGTGTTCAATTGTCCAAACCGCCCAATTGTTGTGAAATCAACCGCTTCTTCGTCGATCAGTGACAAGATGTCCCAGAAACAAACGCTTTTACACAAAACACCGTGTAAATGATGAAATATTGCTAGCGCTTCTATAATATTTGCATTTGTTTTATTTTTGAAACACGTTAATTTTACGCCAGAAGGTGTCATTTTTGTGAGCAAGTGTCATTCAAACTTATATGAGAGGTATCCTGAAATAAAATTTAAACTTGATCTCGGCATTGAGTTAACGGGACACTGTCCGAACCGGCTGACGTGATGTGCACGCACACACTGCCTAGAAATAACTTAGTATCGAATTGCTTCACATTTCCAACATCTGGTGACATCTAAATTGCTTCCCATGGGAAGATCTACACAGTCATCTATCATAAAACGTATGTGCATTTTCAATCTGACGAGTGTTGATTCTGAGACAGATACAGCAACAAACTCCAGTGAATGGTCTTTTCAACGTCAGGCACATGAAATGTTAACGTCAGTACACTTGTAATTACAAATGGGCGCAACGTAGCTAGTAAGCTTCCTACAAAGGAGCACTCCAGTATAATCGACATATATGATCCATATTTTAAACTTAAAGCATTATTTTTGCAATTAAATCAAATTTATAAAATAAAAACCACATCGTTATATTACCATCATTTGCCCCGTCAGTAGACTAGTAAATGCTCGATGTTTCTCTTTGCACTTCCATTAGAAGTAGGGTGGGTAATTAGGCAACAACATCATAATCCAGTTTAAAAATTCCATGTCATACTTTGCTGCTAAATTGTCTCCTCAACAGACGTGACTGGGCTTTAGTTTTCCCCCAGGCACTCTCACCATAAACACACACCCCCCCCCCCCCTGGTCTTTATGGAAATTGCAATGGGGACAAACTGATAAACAAAACTTTTATGCAACAGATGGACATGCAATTTTATGTGCTGCCGTCAGTACACACAGGTTTGTTGTTGTTTTTTTAAGTGTTGCCCAGTTTAAGCAAAAACAACTTGTTTGAAACAGAATTCGATATCCGAAAATACATAATAGTAGGGCCGGGAGCGCCAAGGTTGAATTTTATAGGAATAGCCAAACATACTTGTAAACATGTGTGTTCCGTTCGCATGGAGACACTGTGGGGCATTCATGCTCTGGGATAAGTGATCCACACTTTAGCCTGTACGTACGTACGTAGAGTATGAAGCCCCCGTCTCTCATCACATACCCACGCATCTATTCATCAAGCGTCACTACAAAACCACTCTCAGTCTTATTGTTTTTACGCAATGACATACTGATGAAAAAAAACCCCACTAAAATAAAAACCCAATCGGGTCAAAATGCGTGACGTGGTTTCCATCCAGTTACGCAGTTTGGTGTTGCCAAAAACTACGCTTTCACTAACAAATCAGAGAACGATTTTCTTGCTTCAGTCGCTCACAACTTTGTACAAGTTTGGAATTTCATGATTGTATTCAACTCTTCAGTGAATATGAGGCTTTGTTCGAATTTCGATTCATCAAGCTGCAATTGTAGCCCGAAGAAATTGTAAAGGTAAGCGTTTTGTTTAATTTGATTGAAGCTACAGCGCAGCTCCCAGTAGCAAGTTATTAAGAAGGCAAGGACTCTTTCTGCTACGCACATTTTGTGTCTCATTCTACACTCCACCAACATACACGGAACGTGTGTGCCTAAGATGCAAGCAAGAAGTTGTAGTTAGTGGCAAATGCTTGCAAGATTCTCTCTCTCTCTCTCTCTCTCTCTCTCTCTCTCTCTCACACACACACACACACACACACACACACACACACACACATTTATTACTGGCGTTGGCAGTTTACTGTAGTTTTTTCTAGGACGTCCAGCGAAAGTTCTTGTATAGAAATGTGCTAAAAGATGCTATACTCTGCCATATTGCTACATAACGTTAACATGAAGTGTGTACTCTCCTGTCAGACTACAATCTCACAGCTAAGTAAAACAATGGCTGTCGTTCGAGGAATAGAAGAGAATATCCAAATACTGTATCGCACTGATACTAACTTATCACTCAAACAAGCGATTCGCGTTCCTTCGATGGCTTACCGTGCACACTTCATGACAATGAGAAATATGGTACTCCTTACGTTATTATTCTAGATATTTTACGATTTAAAGATGGGGCACTGTTTTCTTGTTGATCTTCGTGGACATGACTGGCAGCAAGATCATATTCTATAAATAAAAAATGTAGCAGGAAAGGATGGATACAAGCATCGTGTGAGCATTTCCCAGTGCACTTCAAAGAAATCATGGTCGTATATTTTTAATCATAGACAAACAAATAAAAGCCGGGGAGTCAATACCACCACCAATTGCATTTCTTGCAACTGATGTGCTTCCAAAGATCAAGAGGCTTGGCATTGTCGTACTGGTTGTACATGAGCAAACGCTTGCGGTATAACTAACTCTCAGCCACATCGATAGACACTGATGATTATATGTTTGTTAGAGAAAATACTTTGCGTTTTATCCTAATGAACTTTTTTCGGTTCACAAGGGCCAGCTGTTGTTTGTAAATTCCAGTAAAAGGCCATGGAAGATGATTTCATAAATTTAAGTGCAGTTTTATTATTATTGACAAACAATAATATGAGAATGCAAAACACGGTTACCCGCATTACGAATCGGGTGGTGTCTTCGATTGAATCAAGGAACCTGCAACAGATTTGTTCTCCTTTGTTGATTCCACTTTGTGACCTTCTCTACATGGCAACTTTTTGGCGGCATGTCCACCAGTCTCAATAGCTTATGCTCCCCTGCATGAATTTAGACATACTGGCTCATAATTCACAGCATATATTTAGCATTTTCACACCGGAAGGTAACACTGGACCCAGTCATTTTGCTGAAAGAGGCAATACAACTGGATTTCCATAGTAGCATGATTGCAGTGTGCACAATTTAACTGAATAGCCTATCACTGTTCCGTATATTTGTATATGGGAACATGTTTTATGTTTGCTGTCAGAGTGTCAAGACTTTCATTCGAAGTTTTCAATCAGGCATGAAAACAAATACACCCTATACCAAAAAACAAAAACAAACAAAACATAACAAAAACAAACAAACAAACAGAACATTGGGACAAATTCCTGTGAGTTGTGGACTATTTATCTTTGTTTATTTGTAGAAAAAGGCAGAATACTCAGAAGTAACAGTCCTCTGTACATATTATCATATGACACAACTGTTTTAAGTGTGCATTACATATATATATATATATATATATATATATATATATATATATATATATATATATATATATATATATATATATATATATATATATGTATGTATGTATGTGTGTGTGTGTGTGTGTGTGTGTGTGTGTGTGTTCCGCATTTGGATGTGGTCATCAATTCAATGATGAAGTAGAGAAAGAAGCTATGCTGGGTATTATGCGCTGTGCATTTTTCATACTGGCTTTTGTCCAAATGAACTAGCATACATCATACCTCCAGAATTGCCTCCGGGATTGGTGTGGCAATGTTTAGAAAGAAACCCAAAACAAAGTCACGGTAACCCGACCTGCCATTGCTCTTAACCTGCTCATGTTCCTTTGGTTGGGCACTGACAGCTTTTACAATATTTGCAACCACCAAGGCGGCTTTCCAAACCTATTTTTTAAAACCCAAGCATGAACGACACGCGCATTTGGATACACTTCGATATATTCAGGAACTGTTTTGTACAATAACGAAAATTTGTTCTAAAAATATGCACTTGCAAATACAGCATTTTACTGCCAGTGTATATGGCTTCCTGGAGATTGGGAATGGGATGTAACCAGCTGATCAAGCTACAGAATACATGTAGATGTTCTCCAGTTTCTATCACCCTCCCGTGGATCAAATGTAAAGAACAGCGATTTTTTTATGCGACTGTAATAAATATGTCTTATTGATAAACGGATTACATTCAAAATAATATTTATGCGGAAATTTTAATCTTCATACTTTAGTGTTCGCAATCAAAGGGAAAAGTAATTCAAAAAGCCGAGTTAAGATAATTTTGAAGCAGTGAATTAGATCACTTGGTATTAGGACATATTCAAAATATTAGTTGGTTTTGTTGGTAGTCACGTCACCCTACAAACATACTTTCCATTACTTAAGCTCTCACATCTTTCCACTCAACTTTTCATTTCAATTCTGAAATTTTGGTCCAATATGTCACCTGTTTGTGCCATAGTCTTTGGAAGTCTCAATGTTGTGTCGTCTCTGTTTGTACAAGAAGCCCTAATAGAGGCTGGTGAGTCTGTCGGCCAATTTTTTTTCAATAAAATATGTTTAAGCAACAAAAAAAGATATATATATATATATATATATATATATATATATATATATATATATATATATATATATATATATATATATATATATATAATGAAAATAAACAAGATATGTTTGCAAATATAGCTTTTTGCAGACGTTCAGCATGCATGCTTGCATTGCTGTCCATGTTATCAGTAATTTTATATAGGTACATAATTTTGGCTTATCTGCGATCAATGAAAGACATTGGGTGTATATATTTCACGTATGCATACATAAACGTCCAACATGTCTTTTAGTACATATCTAAGTGTTTGGTCTGTTTTTTTTTTCAAGTATTTTTCTTTCGTGTTATAGCAACCCCTTGTAAATATATCACCTAAGATAAAAGTCGACCTGACATGTCCAGTTTAGTGTCGCGGCATCGTACGAAGCAGTAACCTCATTAAGCACCTGAGTCTATAAAGAGAATCCACTCATTACTCCAGGCAAAATGAATTGCACACTGACTAACTATGCAGACAAAAGAAATGCCACACATGGAGAGACAGATTGTTGCTGGATACCCTTGCACGATTATACAAATAAATTGAAAGCTCAGATAAAAAAAAATGACCCTGGCCGGTCTGAAGCGCAAATTGCGGTGACCACTGAAGGGTGTAGCATTGTGCAGAACTAATTAAACAGATACCTGTCAGCCTGTATTTAAACACCGAGGATGCCAGTACGTTGGTCCGGTTTGTACGGTGTCCTTACACCGTGCCAATTGTGCAGATCAGGCTCATTTGAAGGAGAGCACGTCCAGAATTATGCAAACTAGTCTGCAAGCCGATGATTTTAGCACACACACCACGTATATAAAGAGAATGTGTGGGCGGAGGAACTTGCGTCAGTGCCACACAAGTAGCGAAGCTCCAGGCTTCGCTAAAACGGCACCCCGATCAATGGAGACAACGCGTTCATTTTCTTTGACCCACATTCCATACATTCGCACATTGGTTTCATTTTAGCGTAAGTTTCATTTTCATTTGTTATAGTTACAGTTTCATTAGCTAGGCATGGTCAGGGGCAAGGACCAGTGCTATTTTAGCCGCGGGGAAAGCGGTGCTTAGCTCGATGGCCGGCATATCCCGCCACTGCATGCTGGCGTCTGCAATGCGTGGGTGTATAACCATCGACCGCCGTAACCCATTCATGCATTCATTCAAAAATTCATCCGGATATATTATGTTGATGTTGATCAGCATGACCCAAGCATAAAATCAACTGATAAAAGATTTGTTGTTAGTTTTTCATGTAACGGTTTGATACTTTTACCCAAAATCCCATACTGCCTGCTCAAAAATTTTAATTTGAAATTGGTCAATCATATCTGTCACGACATTATCAACGTTTGTCATTTTGGATCATAAACAACAGTTGCATTCTTCATATTATTGCTTCAAACAATGAGAGTCTGTCCTTCGTGGTGGGTAATTCAGAAAGGAAAATTAAAGGGAAGCGCTTCTTGAACAACAAGATCGAAAAAAAACACGATCCATACAATCCTAGTACAAATCACAGGATGATAACATGCACACGATAGAGACAGAAGTAACAAACGTACAAGATTGCACAACGTGTATGCAATGCCGTGCACACACGGACACCTGAAGTATCTTCACTTCCCGCGTATTGTTTTGCAGAACACTGGAGAACAATACATGGGCACTTGACTTCCAGCAACTCCCTATAACGTCGAATGACCTCTGCTTCAAAGAAATCTTAGAGAACGGCTTTCTTTTTGTGCGTCATTGGTGCTGTGAACATGAAACAAATTTCTGTTATTACCTTATACTTGAATTAATTTGTTCGCGGTGACCGTTAAAATAGAACTCCAGCTCATGTCACATTAGCAAAACAGGCATTTCTGAAATGGCAAGGATGCTACAGAGAGATATATAGACTCCTTGGAAACGGTAACTAGTTGTCCTGTACTCACATGCAGATATTTGCTTTTACCATCATAAGGCACCCACCGGATTGACGAGCAGTGTCTGTGTCCGTCATAAGAAAAGGCGCCTGCAAGAATTCCGTCCCGATTGTGGCGTGTTCATACTTTCAGTCGAAATATCAAAATATACACAAATTTAAGAGTAAAGTATATATGTGTACATTTATTGTAGCTCCGACAATGTTCTAACAGAAGGGCAATAATTATTGTTTTTGAAATATTCAAGCACAACACACTATGTAAACAAGTATAATGCCGGGTCGTTTCTATTACAATGCATATATGTTCGTGAGAATATAGGCAACGTTATTCATCACGAAACATTAATGTAATGTTTTTACGTAAAAACTTTGAATGACAATTTTCCAGGGGTAGAACATTCTTTCCTGATTCGCAATGTTGATTGTAAGCTTATATCTGCGAACTGTAGGTTATATTAGTTGGCAATATTCTGCTGTATGCCGATGCCGCCTTGTGACACAAATGAGTGTTTGCATGAGTACGTGGGTCATCATAAATGGCTGTGCTGGTCAGTGGAACGTGCGTGCATTCCCTTCTTACTAGACATGTTGACGTCAAATTCTGGTTTATCTGAAATGACTAAGGCGTCATAAGTAAAATTTGTTGCCGAGGTCATGACAGCCGTCCTCAGTGCGGGCTGGGTGCTGGTGGCAATGATTTTGAGATAGATAAGTGCGAAATGCAAGGGCAAGTACTTAGGTGTAACTATATGGAGTTAAGGAATATAGATTTAAAATCAAACCTTTATGAACCAGGTTTCTTGTAAATAATTGCTTTTCAATTCATTGGCTCACTGCAAATACAAACTATATCGTGTTTTTGGCGTGTATGTTATATGACCTTATCACAAATGTAATGTTGTAAATATGGAAAGCAAATGGACTCTTATTTTTTTCACAAAAATCTATTTTAAGTTTGGTACATCGCAAATTCAACTCTACAAACAATGCCAATAACTAAAGGTTACTTTCAACGTATGTGCTTAAACCAGATTTTTGACGAACAATTCCTACGTTACTTGTGCCACAAGATGGACCCAAAGTAATCAATACGCATTGTCTACATCGTGGTATGTCATATTTCAAAAGCATCTCATACCTAACCCACGGGCAAGATCTTCAGAACCATTTAACCATGTTCCATCACATGGCATCGCCCAGTCAAGTGTGGAAACACGGATCTTGCATGGAGAGCATGCATGTGGACTGAAACGTCGTCTAAAAACTGGCAAAATGTGGTCGCACAAGCGGAGCATCGCTTCGGAGAGCTCCGTCACAAGGTTCGACGGCGTTGAAGTATCTACGTTCTGGAAAAAAAAACACAAAAACAAAAACAAAAAAAAAAAACAAAAAAAAAAAAACAAACCCACAATTTTTGTGAACCAGGATCTGTGTTGAATTCAGGCACCTAAAGCACTAAAAAGCAGCAGTCATACCGCAAAGTTCCCAAGTTATTTTGTATGACAAGCCTGGACGTAAGCGAAGATATTCTTTAGGTCTTACAGTATTATCGAGTCAATATCATCATGATCCAAAATAATTTTGATATTAATTCTATTTCAAGTAATTGATGACTTAATACAAAATAAAAAAACATTCTCATTTATATAAGATTTTATATCTCACGAACCCGATGTTGTCTTACCACTGATTTATTTCCAGTTTATTTATTCTAAAACTTGGTCCCTTTATCTGTGCATTTTCAATTTCCTTTTGAATATTCTATCATGTTATATTTTGGCAGTTTAATTGAATATACGGTTCTCATATGAGTTGTATTGAAATATTCCTAAGCTAATTCCCATTTTTCCATCATATGCTCTCTTCAAAATTCCTATTCAATCTTATGGCCTTTCTTCGATTACCTCTCACAGCAAAAAGGAGAGACTCAAAGGACAATAATTCAAGTGACTCTCAAGCCATAACACTATGATTTCACTTTTCAAGAATCCGAAAACACATTTAAACATTTCCGTTTGTATCAATTTCTTCACGCACTGCACAAGCTATACAGTACGCAAAGTAAATACAAATGTCAACATAAATAATTGTTTACCAACCTGTAGCTATTCAATGCTCTTCGGGAGCCCTGAATTGCTCACCAGTTGTCCGTAAAGAAAATGATTTTGCTAAAGCCAATTTCTCTGTCTCGCCAGGGAGGTGTCCGATATGCAAGTCCCTGGTCTCGCAAATATGCATCATATTACAATACCTGTAGATTTTGAAAGTCAAGCGTCATTCATCCTTAGTATATCTTTAATATAATGGCTACTTCAAGCTTGCGTTAAACTTTGAAGTGTGTGCAAGCCCGAATATTTTAGGTTTCCAGATATAGACTGTTTCTAACAATTTTGTCGACCTCTGTGGACATTCAGTTACACACAAAAATACACACACGGTTCATCATGCGTAGATTGGTCCTTTCATTTCGGCATGATGCTCAGGAGTCCAGGTGCATTATAAAATGCAGAGAATCTATACGGTCACTGTGATAAAAAAGTTTAAATATAATTCCCCTTATATATCTATTGTATATGTTACAAACAAACAGTGTTAAATCTCAGTAGTAATAATAATTTAATAAATAATCGTTATATATTGTTATTATTGTGTTTCGTGGTAACAAGGGTAAATGTAATGATAGTGCTGCACGTGGGGATCACAGCGATGTGAATGTTCATCTCCTTAGTTTCTCTCTCTGATGGAAATCTGTCTTGCACGTTGCTCCAGAGGACCACTCGATTACCATTTTGGCGATCTTCATTTCAAAGAATATTTGCAGAATGCGTTTCAAATGCGTCAGCAGTACTGCTGGAGTTCCTGAAGTTAAGTATATGTGTCTATCTTTCGTAAATGTTTACATGTACTTCCATTTTGTTCTTCCTTTATTGGTTTTCTAAGCACACCGGGTTGACATACTCTCGCAGTTAATGTCATCATTTATTAGAGATTTCGTCACTGGGCAAACACACAATGGCAATGCATCGCAATAAAATACAATGCAATGGAAACGCAAAGAAATAAAACGGATGTTGTAGGATCATGACCAAGAAATACTAAGTAACGCATACGCGATACTTCAATAAGATAAACATGAGTTGCTGTTAAGACATGTTGTTAAAAAGAATTACAGCATGTTCATTTTCGTGTAATGAAAGTTAAATCAGCACTGCCTGGACGACCTGGGTAAATGCCGAAAATTATTCCTATTCAAACTAAGACTTGGTTCTACTGGGCCAAAAATATTATAAACATACGCAAAAATGATTATACTACTGGATTGTATAACATATAAGTTACACACATTCCTTTGCGTTCGTTTAGTCCGGTGTAACAAAACGATGGTGGTGGTGGTGGTGGTGGTGGTGGTGGTGGTGGTGGTGGTGGTGGTGAAGAAGAAGAAGCAGCAGAAGAAGAAGCAGCAGAAGAAGAAGAAGAAGAAGAAGAAGAAGAAGATGATGATGATGATGATGATGATGATGATGATGATGATGATGATGATGATGATGATGATGATGATGATGATGATGATGATGATGATGATGATGATGATGATGATGAGTCAGGATGACCCCGGGTAAGAATTAAATCTGAATCTTCAGATTTGTGAAAGATTTTTAGTGGAGGCATGCATTGGAGACTAAACAGAACAGCAAAACGTCTCGGTCTTTTTGGAGAAATTCGAAAGGTATTAAGAGCTGGGACATGAATAGGTGACCACAGAGTGACACTGACACAAATTTTGGCGCAGACAAGGCGAAACCTTGGGAAGGCAATCATGGGTTTTATGAGTGTTTGAAATGCCTGTGTCATGGTATTGCGGGATGCTCTTTGGGAAACACTTACAGGACTTGGCTTCGGAGCAACGTTATGGACATACTGAAAGCATTATATTATGATGTAGAACGTAGACTACCTCTTAGGAATGTAGAAATAGAAATTGTTCAGCTGAGAAATTTGACTGCGACAAGGCCTTGTTCTTTCCATTGTTTTGTTTGCTTTATGATGAAAGAACTAAGCAATCTGACAAAGGGATAACAATACATCTGCGTAAGATACATGGGCTATTCTTTGCAGATGGTACTGTGCGGCAGAATACAAATTCCAGAAGGTCAAGGGCAGCTAATGGAAATTAAGGAGATGCATGAATATTGGCTTGGAATTACCCATTAGCTATTTAACCTGTGGCTAATATAAGTGGGATTTGGCTGAATAAATTTACCCTCTTTAGCCTAACTGGCCAAAGAAATTTTAGATTTCTTCAGATTTGATCAATTATTTAAACTTAATTGCATGGATGTAACACCAACCTATTGACTGAGAAATTTAGAGTCTGTTTGGCTGAAAAAACTTGAGTTTGACTAATATATTTGAGTCTTTCAATCTGACCAAATTGGTTACACTTGAACTCCTAGTGCCAGCCCGGGAATATGAATAACTTGGAATAAAAATTTAAAACAAAACCGTCGAATGTATGTGCAGATACCACACAGACAAAATAAAGCAACAAGTTCATCGCACAAAGGTACTGATGAAAGGCTAAGGCAATTCAGAGCCTTCACAGCCCGATACTATGCGATAGATTAGCAGTTCCAGGAATGCTACATGATTCAGATGTAATATCAGTAAATGAGGGGCACGTTCAAGTGATGGAAAAGGTGCAGAATAAGATGGGAAGATGGGTTCTGGATGTTCCACCGTGTACAGAAACCGAAGCAGTCTTCATGGAACTGGAGTGGGTCAGAGTCACTGACAGGACAGCAAAAGCTAAACTAAACTAGAAAAATTTGATTTGCTTTTAAGCAAATCGGTCTCCGTGCCCTAGAAAACTTTTAACGAGTGCCCATTCAGTATTTATTTAACTCCTGCAGCAATGATTTTTTCATACGGCTATGTCGAAAACCTATAAAATGAAGTTAGAAAGGCACCTCAATCTATTATATTTTTGAAGCTATTCAAGACTTAAAATTTGTGTATTTGCCTAGTTTACTTAAATCAAACTGCTACAACTTTGATTTATGGTTCATTGCATGCAGCTGTCCCACAAATCTATCAATTGATGTTTGAATGACACTTCGGTCAATAATAGTTCTAAAGTTATTCAAGATTAACATTTTGTGTATTCACCTACTTTGCATAAATTAAAATACTTTAACTTTGTTCCATGTTTCATTGGATGGGGCTATGTCACAAACCTACCAATTGTAGTTGGAATGCCATCTCTATCTGTAATAGTTTTGAAGTTATTCTAGATTTAAATTCTGTGTATTCACCTAGTTGCATAAATTAGCCTTCTACAACTTTGGTTCATATTTCATTGGGCGCAGCTATGTCACAAACCTAAAAAATGGAGGTTAGAATGACACCTTTATCTGTAATAGTTTGGAAGTTATTCAAGAATTAAATTTTGCGTATTCACCTAATTTGCACGAATCAAAATACTACAACTTCACTGTCCATTAGTTTGGCAGGTGTCAAAAACCTGTTTGTACTACTTTGCATTTTTGTCTATTTGTAATCGTATATACGTTGGAAGATATGGATCTTTAAAAATTTCAATTGCCCCTAATTTGCATCATTTGTAAACATCATGACTGTTGCATATAATATCCACCAAGTCACAATTAGATCTATCACCATGCAAAGTTTGCTTGTTTTCAGAACAATAGTATCCGAGTAAAGCCTACTATTCCGTATTTATTCAACTCCTGCAACACTGATTGATATTGAACTGTTCAAAAGAGACTTAAACGATATGAAGAAACACAATCACTCATTCCACCTATACTCTTTCCCTTCCTCCACAGTATAAGTTGTTTTGATCAATTGGGATCTTGACACAATATGGAAGTTGCCAACAATCTGTTGATCTGAAGTTCAAGTCAAGAGCTATATACATTTTTACCATCATGCAAGCTTGCGTACATAAAGATATACATAACCAAGATATTGAAATGTTTGCATGGGATCATATTTGGTAATCAGCCTGGAATAAGTGGATTTGTATCTGAAAATATATGACATGGGTTGCACAGACTGGTGAATCACTGGAATGCAAGTTAGCATAGCTATGAACAGAGATGACAGACCATTATAATTCGATATAAACATTTTATTGAACATAGATTGGATGACATTTGAAAATGATGCTAAACTCATTTATACTATGAAGCAACAATTACCACATCAACACCAGATTCCCATGCATTGTTTGTCTGGGAGCATAAAATGACTGTAACAAGTGAAATATTTATACATGTACATTGATGTACATGCATTTTAAGGACATGTACTTGAGTTTCACTATTTACGTCACAATCTGAACTACAATGAACTATGAGGCTCACCTAACCCACTGTGATATATTACATTCAACTTCACATAGCTCTTACAGAAATCGATGTGTTTAAACATTTAGTGTCACCCACTTGAATGTGTCAGCAGGCTTAAGTTTGCACAGGCAACATCCAACTTCACACGGCTCCAAACAAAAATCTGTATCATGGTAGATGTACGTGTTTGCCTATCGAAGTTCAACAACATACTAAATGTGTGGACAAACTTAAGTTGCAAGCTTGCACAGGCTCAACGTGGATAAAATAAGATGAATCTGTGTTGCAAGCCGGCAGTGTTTAGAAAGGTTGTCAAACAATGTAATAGATATTATAATGATGAGCAAATGTCATATTGATCTTTTCGTCAGCTGTTTGAAGCATATATGATCTGGGAATCGTTGTAAATGTTGCCATGTTGAAAAAAAGGAAAAGCCTACTGTATCAGGATTTTTACTTAAACGTTTGTAATGGCCAACATTCATTCTTTCCCATATATTAATGAACAATGATGAACAAAGCCATACAATAACTTAAAAACTGTTTGGTACACATGGTACATAACGTGTCTCTTGCCATGCAGGTAAGCCTGCGTGAAAATTAACAGTCACCAAAAGCATCAACCTTTTGCAACCTTTTTCCAACCTTTTGAGTGAAAAGCAAACCTTTCTTCAACCCATTTCTAATACTTTCAAAACCATTTCCTCTTATTGCATTAAAACCTTTTTAAACACTTTCAAACCTCTCTCCAGTGGTTAACAACCATTTCAAACACTTTTCAACCTGAATAATAAAATGTTTGCAACTGTTTCAACCATTTGAAACCCTTTGTCAACCTTTTACAAACCCTTCGTCAACCTTTTGCAAACCTTTTACAACCTTAATAAACCCCAATTCGACACTTTGCAACAGAAAATGCATTTGGCTGTTAAGTTTAAGATGGACTTAACAGTATAATCAAGATTTGTCACTTCAAAACAATATATACTGTCACTGAAGCATCACTTTTGCATATGAACCTTTTTTGCCTGAAATGTATGCATTTTGCTGCGTCCAGAAATAGAACAGCTATAAGAGCTCTGCCTGCCCCAATGTACCCACGGACCCTGGCCAAAATCCTTCCATATTACAGTTGGTCATTACAGGGGGTTTGGATCTGTGTTTGGGTGATTTTTTGTAGTTGATCTGAGTCTCCCTTTACAAAGACATGCTAAACTTTGGTTCAAATTTCATTGAATGGTGCCATGTCACTAACCTATCAATTGTACTTGTAATCTCTCAGTCAGCACTAGCTTATTTGTGATGAAAGGTCACCCCCAAGGAGGCTGCAGACTATACAGCCTCATTGGTTACACAATGCAGACTTCCTGTACCAACACAGCCAGTCTCCCTAGGGGGGAGACATGTCAGATGTTTGTTGTGAGGAAATTCAGTGAATTGAGCATGAATTAAAATTCTCAGCATTGTTTGCATGCTCTAGGATTTTGCTGTAGCAACAGAGCCACATATTAAGCTTGGAATGGCAACCCTATCTAGAAAAGGTTTGAAGATAATCAAGATTTAAAGTTCCACCAATATGCCTCTAATTGTATAAGTTTTAACATCATGACTGTTCCAAACAATATGCATAACTTCACTACGAGGTTTATCACTATGCCAAGTTTAGTAGTAGTATTTTGAATAAGAGTGTTCGACAAAAACTGTCCAAAAAATTCACACAGTGAAATCAATCAATCAATCAATCAATAATAAATAAATAAGCAAACAAACAAACAAACAAAGAAATGAATAAAGAATCAAGAATTTAGGGAAAACCAAAAGTTTCTGTTCACAGACAGACTTAATTGCTTGGGGTACTTGCAATGATTTTGTGCAGGGAAATCTACATGGAATCTGTGAAATAGAAAAGTCAAAGATATAGACAATTTAGCTGAAAAATTTGAACTGACAAGTTATGACGAGGTTGAGGGCTGGAAAGAATATGTAAGGAATACCGTGATCTGGGGATGGGCTAAAGCTGTAAGCAATGTGTATTAAAAAACCAAATAAACCAAAGAAAATACATGCTAGCATGGAGATAAGAGGTCTTTTTCATTTCAAAGTAGGGCTGGACTCATGAATTTAGAGAAGAAGCAGGCGCCGGATGCAACGGTACATGTAAATCCTGCATAGCAGGGGCAGATAAAACTGTATTGTATTTGTGTCTTTTTGTCCAAAACCAATTCCTAGTAGTCATTACCCTATTCCGCAGTCCGAACTCTTTACTCTCCATAAGCTAACCTGTCCCTGTGTATCACCGGCTCTTGCGGTGTGATGCACGAAGGTAAATGAGGGAAAATATACCCCGAAGTTCGGAAGAATAAGGACTTAAACTACATGGATTTTGATCAAGTTGGAGTTTTAAAATAATGCAAAAGAAACACAGGTTTCTTCGAACTTCAGAAAGATTTCGGGGGGGGGGGGGAGGGGAAGGTAACAGATCTGTACAGGGCTACCTTGTAGGATACTGACTTTAAAAAAGAAAGAAAAAGAAAGATATTATCACAGCTTGGGGGGAGCATAATGAATTGATTGAGAAGATATAGTTTGGTGATGGAAGGGAAGAATGGTAGCCTTTTTAAGGGCTCCTTTGACCATGCGTGTGTGTGTATGTGTGCCACTATGTAGACTCAGGGCAGGGAAAACGTCTCAGCTCAAGAGACAAAAATGGGATCAGAGACAAGAGGCATTGGTGGATATCACCATGACCATGGGCCGGCACCACTGCGAGAGAATTTGTGGTGGACTGTAGGGTTGGGCTCTGACCCTGGCAAAATTGCAGCATAAGCTGATAGGAGTCATTACCATGGCTTCCCCAAGTCACATCATTCAGCAGACTTTTTCTTTTAAATTACATTTTACTCTTTTTCGGAGTACAGCGGTTTGAGTCTGTGTCAACAGAACCACGACAGGCAGAGAAGGGGACGACTACAGCGATATTATTATATTATTATTATTTTGGGTCGAATAAAACAACACACCATAAGGAAATGAGCTCACTTTATTGCCACAGAGTAATCTGACCAGAAATCAAATGGTACAACTTTTGAAATAAAGTATGATTGACGCAACTAGCTTCACAATCTTCGCTATGAGCAAAAACGACGGCTAATTACGGAATTATATGAAGTTCGGACATATCATCAGTTCTAATATTAAAGTCATGACAAATGTGCGTTTTATGGCAGAAAGAGAGACACAATAATACAAATGTAGCTTGCCGGTCTCTGCTGCGTGATGTTAACCACACAAATGTTTCGTGATAGAATTTTCTTTTTCTTTTTTTCCACGCCAAACTGTAAATACCTGATATGATCCACAGTTATTGGGCAATGTAGATTTCATAGAATGAAATCTTCTCAGTGAGATATCAGTATTGAATACTTCGGTACATTTTCTACACAACTTGCTCAGCTGATAATTCCAAACTTTATATTTCAATAGTTTAAAATACGCAAATTTCTGTCAATTATGTGGACTTCATCGCTTTTTGTAGCTGAAAGTGAATATTTTTAAAATTTCAATCGAATGAACGGATTATTAGCACTAACCTGTCAGTTAGACCTCCGGCTGCCGGATCTTGTCACTGTGGTATACTCCATGCAAATGACAGCGATCCCGTGTGCAGTACAACAAACTACCACATTTGCAACATATTGTACTCGCTTGTCGGTAATCTCATGTGGCCGGCAATCTCATGTGGCCATGGCACGAGGCAGACATAATGTATGTAGGTGTTGCCATTGCATCAAAGTTTAGGTTCTTGTCATTTCCGAATCGACAAAAAGGCTTCGTATTTAGTAATTATTTCGGCAACTCATTTGATTCTGAAATTGTCGTGTGTAACTTTGTGAAACTTAGTTTGCCTTACCATGAACCAATTCTAGCTGGGCGTGCGAGACAAATGTAAGTGACACTCTAAAGCGCTCTCTGTCCACCATCATTTGAAGCTTGAAAAGAACATATACCAAAGAACAAACTCTCTCTCCCCATTTACCCGCCACAATTATGTCTCAGTAAAATTGGGATAGCGCACCATTTGTCTGCCACTTATATATAATTAAGTCAGTTTAATTCATACATGTGGGCAGTTAATTTATTGCTTCGTGTATAGTGTCAGTTTCACCGTCAAATCTAGCCTAAGCGTCGTAATCAACATACTTTATACTTCATAATGTCTCCTGGTTTATGATTTCCAACCAATATAAGCAATGTCTATTGAACTAAGGCGATGATTTATGGTTGTTATTTATTTGTACATGAAACAGCAACAAGGAGAAGAGTGTAACATGCATTTATTGAAACATATATTGATATGTTTTTGGCTCTCATTGGACAGAGACATCATACAGCATCGCCCCTTAAGGGAGCGGCAAGCGTGCCCTCGAAATGTGTAAAACGACACCATCTAAGAATTGAACTCTAAATGCTACATGTAATTAAGCGTACGGGGCCCGAGTTCCACATTTTGCCAAAAAATGACAGTCAAAACTGGAGAATAAACTTTCATGAGAAACACTTTCACGCTGAAAGTAAGAAAAATCGTTGGGGAAACTGATTAATCACGACTAACGCAGTTTTAAACCATAACTAAAATTCTTGCCATTTCCATTACTTAAAAAAGTGGGCTCAATATTCAAATCTCACAACATCTGTAATTTTAAACTTAATTTGTACGTGAGGTGGAAAATAGGGGGTTTATACACCCACCCATCCCAGCTGGAACACATGCATATTTACCGTACCAAAGTCACTTGTTATTCGTTCATTTTTTCTATTACTCTGTTGCCCCCGGATGGGGAGGAGGGGTCCTTCAGTAAGGGAAGAGAGGCTTAATTACTGTAGGCAAGAGAAAAACATCCAATCTTCACTTATTTTCAAAATATTTGCCAATATTTTGTTCGAGTTTCTTAATACTTGAGTTATCCTCATCTTTGTTTTGACCCCGATATGTTGCTATAAATGCTCCAGCAGCATCTTCGTGTGCACGGCATGTACCACAGTTAATTTTATTAGTATCATGCTCCTGCTTTTTCTGTGTCACCTCGCCTTGTATTCTTCGGTGGCTTCGGTCTTCCTGGTAGTATAATGTCATTTCGAACCACCACACAGCACGTGCTCACCATTTTCAACCATGGCAAAGATGAGGTGCTATTTGCATGGAAGGGCTAAAGTATCCCATCAAAAGGTCGATATTCATACAGTCTTCGCCAAGTCACAATAAGCGGCATCAAATTTGAGACGTTGGGGGAAAATATGTCTACCGAGGGAAATAAAAGAAAACAAAGTGACAAAATCGAATGATGACCACTGGTTTACATATTTAATTTGGTTGTTTTGCCGTGAGATTACACTTAAATACATGATTATGATTAAAGCCGTTTGAGTGTTCAATGACGTTTGAAAAACTACACGGAGTGCTCCTGTTCATCACCTACTGCCAACGAAACAGCACGTTGGACATTTTAAAATCGATAATTGCATTGTTTAAAAAGGAATGGAAAGATGGGATGGATGAGAGGCCGGACTTGTTCTTCATTTTATCTGGAGATATATCGGCAATAATTTAACACATTCACAGCTTTAGTGCCTTCCAGCTTGGGTTAGTCCCTATGGACAAAGGTGGGCAGTTGCTTGTGACCAAGTCGTGGTCATCATTGTAAAAATGATAGACCAGCCCTTGGTGTGCAGTTCCTATATGCAAGACGTAGCGTAAAGAATTTGAATTTCGGAACATGGAATGGAGAATGCTAGCTAAAGAATTGGGGAAATCGCTAAAATGAAACGATTTGTACCATTTAAAAATGACTGACAATCATTCCACTGCATTCAGCCTTAGCAACTTGGACTATTTTGCTCGGACTCCGGACGATCAACATTCGATCGAGACTGGACCGTTATATGATGTCATGTCCATTTGTCGAACCAGGGACGTGGTATCGAGAGTAGCCATCCCTGGTCGAACCAAGGAGTTCGTGTTAAGTAAGCATAGTAAGTCCATATTTTGTTGACAAGGGTACAGAGGTCAGTGCTGACCTATTTGCCATACATAATTCATAAACGTATAGATATGATAAATAGATATGGCTACCGTGGCACCAAACTATCCACATTGCTAGGGATATTGGGATTGGTGTTGCACTGTAGACTGACCTGGAGAATTTTTATTTGCTTGTCAGCAAATCAGTCTGGTTGCCAAGAAAACTTTAAAAGATTGCCTTTTCAGTGTTTATCATACTCGTGCAGCGATAATATTTATCGAACTGTTCAAAAGGGACACAAAGAATTGAGCTGTATCACAAACCTATAAATTGAGGTTAGAGTTGATCCTCTATCTACAATACTTCTGTAGTTATTAAAGATTCAAATTTCTGTATATCTGCCTAATTTACATAAATCAAACTGGCACAACTTTACTTCATTGTTTATTGAATGCAGCCTCCAAACCTATAAATTTAAGTTAGAATGGCACCTCTATCTATAAGAATTTTGATGTTGAAGATTCAAGAATTAAATTTGATGAATTTGCCTATTTTTTCTTTGTTTTAAGTTGAATGCTACCATTTTGGACCATATTTCATTCAGCTGTGGGACCAACATGTTAATTGAAGTTGAAATGACCCCTCTATCTGTAATAGTTGTGAAATTGTAGAGGCTTCAAATATGGTGTATTCTTCTAATTTGCATAAACTTAAATGTTACAACTTTTGCTTGTAATAAATTGGATGTTCCTATACCACAAACCTATGAAGATTTTCAAAGCGTGAATGGTACCTCTCCCTTTAATTGTTTTGAAGATATTCAACATTTAAACTCCTCAAGTGTCCACAATTAGTATAAATTATAATTCTAAAAATTCAGTTTGTGGCTGATTGGATGTGTCTATAGCACAAATCTATTGAAGTTAGAATGGTACTTCTACCTATAAGAGTTTCGAAGATATTCAACATTTAACCTTTCAAGTGCCCCTGATTAGCACAAACTGAAAATTCTACGAGTTTTGTTTGTGGTTCATTGGGTGCGGTTATAGCAGAAATCTGTATATCAGAGTTGGAAGGGCACTACTAACTGTAATAGTTTTCAAGATATTTAACATTTAAACTTGTCAAGTGTACCTAATAAGCATAATTTATAATTCTACAACTTTTGTTTGTGGTTCACTGGATGTGCCTCTGGCAGAAACCTGCATATTAGAGTTGGAATGACACCCTGTAATAGTTTTGAAGATATTAAACATTTAAATTTTTCAGGTGCACACGATTAGCATAAATCATAATTATACAACTTTTGCTTGTGGTCCATCAGATTCGCGTTCGTACAAACCTACAAATTCAAGTTTGAATGGTTCCTTTGCCTTTAATTGGTTTGACGATATTCAACATTAAAACTTCAAATGGCCCTAATTGGCATTATTTTCAACATGGTGACTATCTCCAGCCAGATGCTTAATGTCACTACTATGCCAATCATCATGCCAAGTTTGGTACTCTTCGGAACAATAGTCTCAGAGAAAAGACAGTAAAAGATGCTCACTGAAAATATAATAAACTGAAATGTAGGCATACTGCTGGGTCCAGAAATAGCATGGGGGCCATAGGACAGCTACGGGCTCTGCCTGCTACCCACTGACCCTGACCAAAACCCTTCCATATTACAGTTGGTCATTACAGTGAGTTTGGATCTGTATTTGGGTGATTTCTGGCAGTTGATCTGAATCTCTCTTTACAAAGACATGCTAAACTTTGGTTCATACTTCATGGGATGCGGCTATGTTACTCACCTATTAATTGTAGTTGAAATGGTACCTCTCATTCATCACTAGCTTACTTGTGGTGGTGAATCACATCATGCAGGCTTCAGACTATGTAGCCCCCTTGAATGCAAACTTACTGTACCAACACAGCCAGTCTTCCTAGGAATTGAACGGTAAGCCCAGGGCATGCACCCCCTCTACGGAATAGATCTACAATAGATCTACATATTAAACTTTTAATGGCAGCTCTATTCAGAAAAAGTTTGACGAGATGTAAGAAACAAAATTCCACAAACATTCCTCTAATAGGAATATATTTATAACATCACGACTATTCCAAACGATAGGCGAAACTTCAATGCTAGGTCTCTCACCATGCCAACTTTGGTACTTTTGAGAACAATAGTGTCCGAGAAAAACTGATCGCAAAATGTGGCATGGAAATAGATGGATAGATAGATAGATAGATAGAGAGATAGATAGATAGATAGATAGATAGATAGATAGATAGATTAAATAAATAAATAAATAGATAGATAAATAAATAAATAAATAAATAAATAAATAAATAAATAAATAAATAAATAAATAAATAAATAAATAAATAAATGAATGAATAAATAAATAAATAAATAAATAAATAAATAAATATAGTATTTAAGGAAAAACAAGAAGTCTGCCTTCACACACAAATTTATCTCTACTGAATATAAAACACCATGTAGGTGATGGAGAGCCAATACCCAGGATGCTTAGCTAAAGGTGCCCTTGTGGAGGATACGATTTATTTCCTTATGGTTTCCCAAAAGTATTCAGCAGCATGGGAATCACTGCTTGCTAAATTATCCAAGCATGTGCCAAACTTTCTTATAATTTCGATTACGGAACAGTTTAAGATCCTAGTGCACTGATAAATCTTTCCTTGCAATCCTTGGTAAACTGTACATAACAACTTCATAAGTGAATCAGCTGGGTAGAAATCCGTTGCAAGTATGACACTGGCTGAATAATTGAAACCAATGTACATATTGTGTGGTGCTACAGCCATGTAAATACACTTAGATTGAGTGGATATATGCTCTTTTATCTGCCAAAAACTGCAGCAAACCGAGAGACATGATCAGGCATTGAAAGCAGTAGAAAAAGGGACTGTCCTTCGAATAATAGCCTAACAGGCGAACAGTAGTTTACTCCATAAAAAACCGCGAGACCCTGTTCTGTAACAAGAAACATTTGTATCCACAGGGACTTGACTCGGAAAAAATATACATGGGCCCATTTATTCATGTCGCTAGCTTGGCTTGCTTTGCACGTTGATGGTAAAGAAATGAACAATAGTAGGTTTGAAATAACAGGTTGAGACAAACACACCATGAAAAGACAACATGGCCTATTTTGCTGGTCATGCAAGCATAAGGGTTGTTTGTGATTGGCTCCTGTTGCAGTTAGTCCATTTTATAATTGAACGATTTGCAAAATTTGCAGATATAACAAGATACAATTGGATGCACACAGGAGCACAGGACTGGAAAAATATTCAGCCACTTTTTTTCAAGTGTCCTTAAACAATTCATTTTACTCAGGTGACGATATGCCGTTGCAATTTGCATTCTGGTCAAGGTTTCCGACACTGTACTATTTCTGTACCCTGACATGGGCCACACATGCATTTTGACGAATGTAAAACATGTGCATTAGGTGCAGATATTACAAAGAGAAGCACAGGCATTCTGATTGGATTGCAGCTAAATTGACTCTGGTTTTGATGAAGCTTAGACAACGCTACACCAGTTGGTTTATACACAAATTGTTGCTATTTTTAACAGCAAAATCTTGTTCGAGTACGGAATCAGAATAAATTTTATATATATATATATATATATATATATATATATATATATATATATATATATATATATATATATATATTGATCTTAAATCTTATATAAAATAAACCCTCCGGTAGTTTTTGAATTTGCTGGTTGAATGGAATCTCCGTCTGCAATACTGCATCAAGCCATGGACCAGTCACTGTTCAGCAAAAGCAGATAAACACCCAGGACTGTTCTGGGAATCTCATACAATTTTCATGTGCCATAGAATCTAATTGTCCCTGCTAAATATAGCCGATCTAAATATAACGTATCTAAATGTATCACATCGCAAATTCGCAGAGCACAGAAAAAGCAGGGACAAGGCGGTACGATTTGCCTGTGTAGCACAGTTGCCGTTTCCAACCCAAAATTACCACCCTGTGGCTGCAAATTTAATTTAATTTGACTGCCTGGCCACTGATGAATAATGAATTATAGATATTTCACACCAGGTATTGTTGAAACCTCCATTTATATGTGTATAGATACTACCTGGTAAACCAAGTATGTGAGACACACAGGATTATTGTGCCGACTTGAGGTCGTTTCGTAGGCAACAGAGTTTGGTACACCTTGAATTAGCATTCAGTCAATGTGGTCCCAAAACAATTGAGCATTAAACCTGCAGAATAAACCATAAATACTGTGAATTGGTATCATTGACTGACCTCTTATCGGTGAGGCATTACGCTCGGCTATATTTCAGTATCAGCTGCCTCTTACTCGCATCTTGCACCCACAACATGGATTCCTTATTCACCTTCTATTCATATCACCGCTCACAGGGCAGCTATGTGATTTAAATAGACTTCTGAGCTCTTTACTAGTAATCTATAAATATATATATATGTATGTATGTATATATATATATATATATATATATATATATATATATATATATATATATATATATATATATATATATATATATATATATATGTATATATATATATTAATTTTCCAAGAAAATATTGCAGACTTTAAATTGCCGGTGACATGTAAATACTGACATTAATTTAGAATCTTAAAAAAATTGGCACCGTCATGACAACAGGCATGCCATGCTTGCCTTTCCCAATTTCTAGTGTCTTTTTCGGCTTCATTACGATTTTCATTTGTTTCTTATTTTTTGGGTGGGAGGGAAGTGCGGAAGAATCTCAACTTGCAAGTTGTGCTAGGAAATCAAACAATATTTTACTGTTGTATTAGCACTGGCCGCAACACACATTTGATTTGAAGTACGATATGTTCAGTTGTAAAAATAATATTATTACTCATCAACGTTGCAAAATCAGTCAAATATTTCCTACCAAACTATTGTTACAATCGACATTGTTCATATTTTTATGCATATTGAATTGTGCAGTCTTGTAGCAATTTGGCTGTTTACTCTTAACAATTGACTGTTTTGTCTGAAATATGGATACACCTGAAACTTGGATACATCCAAACATTTCAATGATCTCAATATCAATCTATTTGAACAAAACAAAATTCATGTTAATGCGGGAAATCTGTACCACTGCTCTTCTATGATACTCTACTAGAAGCAGCTATCAGTTAACCCTATCCTGATCAGAATTGGATTGAGTCAATAGTCTCGCACGTGCCATCACGATAGATTTACATCCGAGCGCTTTTGGATGTGATTACAGCGGAAAGGGGTTGAAAGAAACGACTGGCAAAGCAATGATATGACTACCAATATGTATGACAATTAACAGCGTGTTAAAGATTCAGATATATTTGCACAGTGGTAC